>OX439001.1:31431335-31646819 GCA_949316495.1 Amphiduros pacificus
TGATCCATACGGTAATTGCATGCTAATATTTTTGGAGCAAATCTATACAAGGAACAACATATACGTATCGAAGCAGGAATGAGTCGACCTCGCCATGCACAGTATATGCAAATGAATAATATGAAACACAAACTGTGCTTTTGATTTCACTCATTCTGGTGTTTGTTTGTTTTGTTTGTTTGTTTGGGGTTTTACATCACTTTCAACATTATTTCAGTCATTTCGTGACGAGACATGTCATGCCTATTGTGGCAGAGGTAGTATTTGTAATTGACTTGACTACTAAATTGTTGGCATATATCAGGAAATCCAACTGAGACTAAAGACATTTAATAAAAAGGAACATCATTCAACATAGTGATTTGTTTGTCTGTTTGATTGGGGTTTTATATAACTTTCAACATTACTTCAGTCATTTTGTGATGAGACCTACTTGTAGCAGATATAGTGCTGCCTCACTGAATTGTCATGTCACAGGTCCTTGACATGACAACTCACCCAGTCACAGATTTACAAGGACAACGGGTTAACCCTTTAGGCACAGGCCTCAGCTCATGTGTGAAATTGTATCATGAATTCAATCTCGGCATGGCCGGGGATTGAACCCACAACCTTTTGATCACCACAGAGGAACTAGTGCTAATAAGCTAGCACTCTAGCCAACTATGCCATGGCCCGTGGCCCTCAATATAGTGATATATATACTATATATATTATCTAGTGACATGTATTTTAAATAATTTACAAATTGACATGAATGAAATTATATTTCAAGGGCTTGAATTTTAAGAATGATATCAAGAGACAAGATTTGTTCAAAGGCTTGAAATTTAAGAATTAAATCTCTGCTCCAAAAAGGTTCAGCTGAACTGGTTTGCACTTGAAATTCAAGCTATTCTAAAAACACCTGAATTATAAATAGAAAAAACTACATTTGAAAAAGATAAGACAAAAGACAAACTGTTTGCATTTCCAAGCTCAAAGCACTTGTAAGTGTCAATTGGCATATTCATGATCTGTATTGTATATCATTCTGTTCCATATATCAAACTAATGTATTAACTATTTAACACCAGATGTCATCCATGCATTGTAAAACAAATGGAAAATTTTACAAGGTATAACCTTTTGATACACCATGTTAGCCTGTTACTATTGACACCCAAAATCAACAATCAGCCATCTTTGTTAGTGTCCCAAGTGGATCAAGACAAAACAAACTCAAACTCAAAACAGGTATGTAATACAAATAAGCCAATCCAATATTTATATTATCATGATTATGTTATCTTTTTCCCATATTAACTGTATATTATTATTAAGTATATCAGAATGTTTCCCATATAGTATGTACAATGTATTGGACCATTTTGTATTTCCCTCCAATGGGTATGTCAGATGACTGTATTTCGGTGGCAAGTTTGAATATTAGAATCCATTGCAATCAAATGCCATCCTATGATTTTATGATTACTAATGTATTGTATCCTATTGCTATCATCATTCGGTATAATTTGGTAATAATATTTCATTGCATGTTTATCATACTTTTGCAGTTATTTGCCTTGAATGTGTCAATAAATCTCACAAATCCACAACTGCACACCTTCTGATCAAAACAGGAACCACTGACCCAGTTTATTGGAGAGAAGAAAATGAAGAACAAAATTGTGAACAGTTGTTAGTCTCTAATGGATGTATATTGTGCCAAATATGAATGTGACCAAGTTTGAGAGTGCATAGTATGGTGGAGCAAGGATACAAACAAGAAGTTTAAAGGAGAGAAGCAAGTGCTTGAATGGTTGCCCAAGAAGCCCTGGTAACCATTTTATGTGTGTACACTCTGCAGAGGAGCTAATATGACCATTGATATGATACAGTTTGCCATAGATGCTTTGACAGGCATGGTATCCCAACCAAGCTTCTCCTAGAAGAGGATAGTGAATCTGATAAGAATGAGGAAATGGGACAAGAAACCAGTGACAAAAGGGAAACTAGGAATTCCAGTCCGAGCAAGCCTGCAAGTTCCCAAGAAAGAAAGTTTGATCAAAACAAGAAAACAGCAAAGAAAGGAGGAAAGAAGGAAAAAGGTAAAGATGAATTAGATGGTAATGTAGAAATTGTAGACAATGTAGATAGAATAGACATTAGCTAAAATAGTGAGAATCACCAGTCAGGTGATAAGGATGATATGGTATGCACAAACTGTGGCAAACAAGAGTTTGTGAGAATGATAGGATGTGAAAGATGCCCGGGCTGGTTTTGTGGAGAATGCCAGAATTTGACTGATAAAAACATAGATATGTTACTAGAGTGTAAAACAGCCCACTGGTTCCGTAATAAGTGTGAAAATGAGGCCCTGGAAGATGTGCAAAATGGTCTCATCCAGAGACAAAACAGATCCTTTCAACCAATTGATATTCTTGGCTACAAAGTCAGAGAGAAAATGGAAAGTGTAATGAATAATGTGTTTGACATGTTTGAAAGTAGAGTGAAAGGTCTGATTGGTGAAGCACAAAATACTGTGAAGTAATCATATGCGGATGGTGTACAGACACAAGCAAATATAGTACAAATGCAGGACAGGATTGAAGTCTTGAGTGATAAAACAAATCTTTCAGTGCAGGAAGTTCAAGCCAGAGAGGAGAGAAAAGCAAACCTTATGTTTTTCCGAGTCCCAGAGAGTAAGGCAGAGGACTCAAATGTGAAAGCTTCATGATATAGAGGCAGTGAAAGAGCAAGGACTGGGAATGGAAGAAAAGGCTGAAATTGTGCAGGCTATAAGGATAAACTGTGCAACCAGCCGAAAGCAACCCAAAATAAAGCTCAAAAATGGAAATGAGAAAATGTCTGTACTCAGTAAGGCAAGAAACTTAGCAAAAGCAGCCAATCTGAGCCTGAGGAGCATATATATCAGCAGGGATATGACCATTCAAGAGAGGAAAGATGACAAAGAGTTGAAGGCTCTGTTGAAGAGAAAGAGAGAGGAGTCATACAGGAACCAAGGAGGCAAGAGGTGGATCATCAGGAGAGGGAAAGTGATAGATCTTGGTCCCAAACCCCGGCAGGACCACAGGACAATCCCAGGCCCCAAGACCAGGAGACACCCACACAAGGGGGGTCAGGAGGCCAGGAGTAGGACATGAAGAATCCAACCATTGTACATATAATGCATGCACAAAATTTGGATTAAATTGTATATATACCAATTCAGACACTTCACTAAATAAGAGGAGTGAATTTTTAACCCCTGTTTATATGCATGACCCGGATATTATAGCCATTACTGAAATAGTCCCAAAAAACAGATCACATTACCCAAAATGACAGTGAATTCAATATCAGTGGATACCAGCATTACATAAATTTAGCTAGCAAAACATTCAGGAGAGGTGTCATGTAAAAAATGAGTTTCATCATTAAGTATGAGAGGTGAAATGAGTACAATAGACTGGACAGATACACTGAGGGATTGTGATGTACATGCAAGCTGGGCCAAATTTGAATGTCAAATGAAGGAGATAATGGAGAAACATATTCCCAAAGCAAGGTCTAGAGGTGGAAGATCATGCCGAAAGCCTTTGTACATGAATGACCGAGCCTTGGCAAAAGTGAAGAAGAAGTCAAAGAATTCAGAGGTACTTGGACATGAAAGAAGAGAGAGATAGTATGTCAAATTCAGAAATCAATGCAAGTCTGAGTACCGGAAAGTCCAGAGAGAACATGAAAATAAAATTGCAAAAGAATGTAATAGAAATCCAAAGGCCTTCTATAAATATGCCAAGTCAAAGATGAAGATTAAGTCAGGAGTGTGCAACCTAATGCAAGATAATGGAAGTATGACACCGAATGACAAAGAAAAAGCTTTCCATTGTTCAGTGTTTACTAGGGAAGACGAGAATATGCCCACCTTTTAGCAGAGACAGTTTGATAGTCAGGAAGATGTAAAGGGCAAATTGGATAAACTAAAGATATCTAAAACCCCTGTCATGGATGGCATACACCCCAGGATGCTGAGAGAGTTGAGTGCCGAACTATGTAATCCTCTCCCGATTATCTTTAGGAAATCAGTGGACGAAGGGGTCTTGCCAGAGGATTGGAAATCCGGCCACATCACCCCCATCTACAAGGGTGGAAAAAGGCAGGAGAGGTCCAATTACAGACCAGTGAGCCTGACATCAGTTGTATGTAAAGTTTTTGAAAAGTTTGTGAGAGATGCCATTATGGATCACTTCACCAGAAATGGGCTATTATTTGATTGCCAGCATGGATTTGTAAATGGCAGATCATGTGTCACACAACTGTTGTCAGGCATGGATGCTTGGACTAGGATACTAGATGCCGGTGGTGACATAGATTGTGTGTACTTAGACTTCAAGAAGGCGTTCCACTCAGTACCACACAGGAGACTGGCAGTGAAACTTGAGGGCTATGGTATCAAAGGCAAAGTGTTCAGGTGGATAGAGAACTTCCTGGCTGACCGTCAGGAGTGCGTCATCGTAAATGGAGAGAAGTCTGAGTGGTTAAAAGTCACAAGTGAGATCCCACAGGGAATTGTCTTAGGGCTAGTGCTCTTCGTCATTTTCATAAATGACATGCCCGAGATAGTCCACTCAGCCATAGAGCTCTTTTTAGATGATGCCAACATGTACAGGAGAGTGTCACAAGTGGAGGATAATGAGGAACTACAGAGGGACCTCCATGAGCTAGAGAATTGGGCAGAAGTATGGCAGCTGAGATTTAACCATGGTAAATGCAAGAGAATGCAATAGGAAAAGGGAATCCAGGCCACAGTTATCTCATGAGAAAAGATGGGCGAGATGAAGAGCTTATGGTGACGGAAGTAGAGAAAGACCTGGGAGTATTGGTGGATAACAAGCTGAAATTTGATAAACAATGTGAAAGGGCAGTCAACAAGGCAACTGGGATTCTGGCAATGATCCGCAGATCATACACACATCTGGACTGCCAGACGCTGAAGTTACTGTATCTATCATTGGTACGACCCCATCTTGAGTACGGCAATGTGGTGTGGTCACAGAGCCTGAAGAAGGACTGTCAAATGCTCAAGAGGGTGCAGCACCGAGTCACCAAGCTGATCCCAGAAATCTGAGATCTAACTTACGAGCAGAGATTGGCAAGGTTGGATCTCCCAAGCCTGTAGTACAGGAGAGCTTGAGGTGATGTGATAGAGACATACAAGTACTTACAGAGTGTACAAGGTAGCAGAGATGCCTTTCACAAGAGATGTGAGGAACCGGACCAGAGGGAACAGCATGAAAATCACCAAAGAACGGGCTGAGAAAGCACCCAGTAGGAATTACCTCAGCCTGAGGGTGGTTAACGCATGGAATTCTCTGCCTGAAGAGGTTGTAGATGCTCCCACACTAAATGCATTCAAGTCATGATTGGACCGTCACTGGCACAACCATAAATACATGGAAGATTCTGTATTTGATCAGTACAAAGCTGACGCTGAAAGAAGCTGAGGGTAAAGACCTTCAAAAGACCGTGCCTGGCCTTCAGAGCAGAAATTGATATGGATATGGATGACCCAGATCTATCCATGACCTACTTTTGGCTAACCAAGATATCCAATGTGCTTTATATAACATGTCAATAACTGCCATCTTGAATGTTCAATTTGCCATAGATTTCCTATGAAAATCATTTACTCTGAACTGTTGTTTGGTTTTTTGGTTTGTTTGGGGTTTTACATCACTTTCAACAGTATTTCAGTCATTTCGTGATGAGACCTACTTGTAGCAGATATAGTGCTGCCTCACTGAATTGTCATGTCGCAGGTCCTTGACATGACAACTCACCCGGTCACAGATTTACAAGGACAACGGGTTAACCCTTTAGGCACGGTCCTCAGCTCATGTGGGAAATTGTATCATGAGTTCAATCCCGGCACGGCCGGGGTTCGAACCCACAACCTTTGGATCACCACAGAGGAACTGGTGCTAATAAGCTGGCACTCTAACCAACTGCGCCACGGCCGTGGCCTCTGAACTGTTGTATCATAGACTCTGTATAGTGCATGTAACATACTATGATATGACTATGATATAGTTGAGTCTCTTATCATTTCATTTTGACTTGATATCTTATCCTAAACATATTTTGATATGATATAGTTGAGTCTCTTATCATTTCATTATGACTTGATATCTTATCCTAAACATATTTGAGTATGAAATGAACTTTGTTACTTTGAAAAATAATGACTTTATATGATTATTATGCAACATGAACTGGAACTTTGCTAACATGATGGAAATGATTTGTATGTAAAATGCAGCTACTTATAACATCAAATGAGTGATTTATAAGATTTATTAGTGCATTCCGAATGTTTTAATTAGATATGTTACAAATGCTCAAAATTTCAAACATAGGTAATTATTTTTAAAATATCAAACAGTAAGTAAAATTCTTGAGATTTCTGCAATATTTATTTTATAAGGGGGTCAATATTTTACTTACATCCCCTTCCAAATAGATTTGTGAATTCCTTAAATGTTTAACTTTTTTTTTCTCTCACGAATTTTTTAAATTGTTAAATCCAAGCTGTGGGGCCAGAACAGACAGAGGTTGTTCTCTCCAAGCTTCATACTGTTTTGTTGTTAATAACTTCCAGGTTTAAAATCGACCATCACCAGAAATATCAGAAATAAGCCTATATCTGTTCTACTATATAGGATATACCATCAAATGATACATGACCGAATATATCCATTGCAGGTTGTTTTAATAGAATATTACCAGTGACCTTGAAGTGATCTTTAAATGCACTGATATTAAGTACTTGTTTATATCCCACCATATACATCCTTCCACTGAGTCCTACGTCATCAGGCCACGGGCCGTGGCGCAGTTGGTTAGAGCGCCAGCTTATAAGCACCAGTTCCTCTGTGGTGATCCAAAGGTCGTGGGTTCGAACCCCGGCCGTGCTGAGATTGAACTCATGATTCAATTTCCCATATGAGCTGAGGCCCGTGCCTAAAGGGTTAACCCGTTGTCCTTGTAAATCTGTGACCGGGTGAGTTGTCATGTCAAGGACCTGCGACATGACAATTCAGTGAGGCAGCACTATATCTGCTACAAGTAGGTCTCATCACGAAATGACTGAAATAATGTTGAAAGTGATGTAAAACCCCAAACAAACAAACAAACCTACGTCATCAAAATCCGTTTATAATTGACATCAGTTTGTAGTTTGAATTAATTTCCAAGGGAAATTAGGGGAAGATAATGACAAACTTGACTCTTATGAAATAACATTGATAATGTCAACTAATTAGGGATCGTTCTATGAATGAACAGTGATCAACACGTTAATCCTCGACAGGAACTGAAAGGTCCATCAATTTCAAAGTTTATTAAGAAGATAGATTTGATTGAAAATATCTTGAACATGGCATGTTTATAAAAGATAAAAATTGGGGGATTTTAGATTGACCCCACATATTCATTTTGGTGGTGATTCAAAGGTCGTGGGTTCAAACCTCAGCCGTGCCAAGATTGAACTCATGATACAATTTCACACATGAGCTGAGGCCTGTGCCAAAGGGTTAACCCATTGTCCTTGGTAGGCTGTCATGTCAAGGATCTGTGACATGACAATTCAGTGAGGCAGCCCTATATCTGCTACAAGTAGGTTACATCACAAAATGACAGAAATAATGTAGCAACAGAGGGTTGCTAGATTAATGGAGATGAAAGGTGAGAGTTTGGGGGTCTTAACAAGAAATGTGTTACACAAGTGCCACATCCACACATGTGTAGTGATTAACTTTGTGTATATATGCTGCTATGTTTGCCAATTAAGTGAGTGCCTGAATAGCATCCAGTCAACCAACATCTTTGTGTCTTTACTTGCGAGCAGGGAGAACTTGGGAAGTCCTCACTTTATAAAATCTTACCAATAAAACTAAGTGAAATTTTAGGACATACTTATAGTTTGACTTTGAAGTGTCATAATGATAACTAAAATAAGTAGAACATACTCTAATAAATATCAGAAAAATACACATAAAAGTGCCAAACGTTCAGAAGAAAAAGGGATGTATTGAATCTTCATAAAACCAGTGTTGTACTGAGAGAACAAAAAACATAAGGCTTATAATTAAAGAAAAACAAATAACAAAACACCTCACCGTGCACTTTCCAGCAGTTTCTGGCCTAGAAATCGTGTGATGCATGACCATCACATTCCCCTGACATGAATGATGATATGAGGCACAGCTAGCTGACATTATCAAGGTTGCAACCAATGCAACACAACACAGTGTGCACATTATAATTACGCTGAGTAATATTGTTTTGGAATAATAACATGATGATCTGATTAACTGTATTCTTGGACCCAGGTTAATGTACAGGTATGTATTCAGGATTAATGAACTGTCATTATAACATGTAATATTAGACTAAGTGCAGTCCATATCTTTTTGCTGAAATGTGGATTTAAAAACGACTATTGGGTGTGCAACCTTGCCATAAATGATTTTGTTAGCTATGTTTGGTGTACCTGAGATAACCTCATAGATCTATAGGGATACTCGCTGTCTGTGATTTGCTGGCCAATACCTAGCTGCCTACTATGCCTATCTCATATGAGGGATCAAGGAGAACTGCAGACTGTTGTCCTTGTAAATCTGTGACCGGGTGGATTGTCATGTCAAGGACCTGCGACATGACAATTCAGTGAGGCAGCACTATATCTGCTACAAGTAGGTCTCATCACAAAATGACTGAAATAATGTTAAAAGTGATGTAAAACCCCAAACAAACAAACAAACAAAACAAACAGACTAGGCATGAACATGAGGATGGTTAGACGGATGATAGCTGCAACGGAACTCTCCAGCCTGGGGCCGCACCTTGGAGCTGCTGTGTTCTAACGAGGTTGATCTACGCCAGTAGATTAAGGTCAGCAGGCTGGAACTAGAACCGTCCAGGTTGCAGCTGCAACCTGGTTAAGTAAGGACATGCTGGATCCATATCGAGGTTGATCTCTCATGCTCATCTTTGATTTACAATTAGCCTGAGGCATGGCGGACATGCGTATCGTCCTGGCATGCGTCATCATAACCACGGTATTGTCTCTGACATTGTCTCATATATTATCTTTCTTATACACAGTCATTCTGTGTCCCACAACTTTGATTGAATATGATAAACCTAAGGGAAATCCGGTATGCAGCCATCTTGATTACTGTTATAAGTGAAGTCATTGAGGACATATCAACATAGCTCCCAACCTACTTGACTACTTTCCAATTGACTTCTCCAGAAAAATGCACATTCCAATCACTGACTTTCTTTGTTTTATCACATTTTGATGTTTTATGAGTTTACGTCAAATATATAAAAGGTGTCTGGATGTTAAATGACACTCTTTATATTCAATATAATTACATGCTTGCCTTATATACCTACCTTAGAGACTCAACTAGAAAGTGGTGTCTCAGATTTAAATGAGACTTGAGCTAATAATAATTAATTATTAATTAATTAACAATTAATTAATAATTGATTAATAATTAATTAATTAATTCATAATCAATTAATTAATTAATTAATTAATTAATTAATTATAGGACAGAGGAACTTTTAGGAGCTGGACCTCTTCTCTTCTAGTCTCGTTGGTCCTATCTTTTCTTTATTTCTCATAACCTTCCTGACTGCCCTGTGGTACTGAGCCCTGGTGATCCGCCTCATTACTGTAACAATACCTTGGGGAGGCGTCCCCAGATGGCAATACAGGGCTTCCTGTTTCAGATACTTCACCTCCTGTGACCAAACTGGTGCATGGCTCTTTCCACCAAAGGGCGCGGGGGGAGGGGGGGGTCCTGTCCGACAGTAGGTATACACTGTGAAGCTTCATTATTACTGTCTAATATATCATTATAAACTGCATACAATTCATCTGCATGACAGTTACGTCATATCCCCGCCACATTCGATATGTGAATGAATTAACTGTTCAATTTCACTGAGAACTTCCATATACTCAACAAATATATCATTCTCTGTTCTCTCATCACAGGATGTCCGTGAAGCTCGTCCCACATTCACTTTCGTCCCATATTCGTCCCACATTCGTCCCACATTCGTCCCATATTCAGTTTGTCAATTTTTGGCCCGTATACCTATCAGACTATAACAGGAAGGTCAAGATCTTTCTTGGGGGACCCCTTTAAAGGTCAGAGGCCTTTAAAAAGGTCAGGGCCCTTTTACCCTGACAAACATATAAAATATAAGGTCTAAAACAAAGAAAAGACTAAAGTGACGAGATGCCGATTTTCGCCGTTAAATTCCTCCCTTTTTTCAATTGGAATATTAAGCTAGGGGGGTCTATGATTTTTCTGAACCAAAACCATTTTGGTGCGAGACCGGTTTTGATGTGCTAGAGACCCATAAAATGGAGAAAACCGGGAATTTTGCCCATTATTTTGTGTTTGGGTACCCGGATGCCGATTTTCGCCGTTAAATTCCCCCCTTTTTTCAATTGGAATATTAAGCTAGGGGGGTCTATGATTTTTTGGAACCAAAACCATTTTGGCGCGAGACAGGTTTTGATGTTCTAGAGACCCGTAAATCCGAGAAAACCGGGAATTTTGCCCATTATGTTGTGTTTGTGTACCCGGATGCCGATTTTCGCCGTTAAATTCCCCCCTTTTTTCAATTGGAATATTAAGCTAGGGGGGTCTATGATTTTTCTGAACCAAAACCATTTTGGTGCGAGACCGGTTTTGATGTGCTAGAGACCCGTAGAATGGAGAAAACGGTTAACTTAAAAAAAAAAAATTATTTTTAGGTACCCGGATGCCGATTTTTGCCGTTAAATTCCCCCCTCTTTTCAATTGGAATATTAAGCTAGGGGGGTCTATGATTTTTCTGAACAAAAACCATTTTGGTGCGAGACCGGTTTTGATATGCTAGAGACCCGTAAAACGGAGAAAACCTGTAATTTTACCCATTATTTTGTGTTTGGGTACCCGGATGCCGATTTTCGCCGTTAAATTCCCCCCTTTTTTCAATTGGAATATTAAGCTAGGGGGGTCTATGATTTTTCTGAACCAAAACCATTTTGGTGCGAGACCGGTTTTGATATGCTAGAGACCCGTAAATCAGAGAAAACTTGGAATTTTGCCCATTATTTTGTGTTTGGGTACCCGGATGCCGATTTTCGCCGTTAAATTCCCCCCTTTTTTCAATTGGAATATTAAGCTAGGGGGTCTATGATTTTTCTGAACCAAAACCATTTTGGTGCGAGACCGGTTTTGATGTGCTAATGACCCGTAAAACGGAGAAAACAGTTAACTTCAAAAAAAAATTTTATGTTTAGATACCTGGATGCCGATTTTCGCCGTTAAATTCCCCCCTTTTTTCAATTGGAATATTAAGCTAGGGGGGTCTATGATTTTTCTGAACCAAAACCATTTTGGTGCGAGACTGGTTTTGATATGCTAGAGACCCGTAAATCGGAGAAAACCTGGAATTTTACCCATTCTTTTGTGTTTGGGTACCCGGATGCCGATTTTCGCCGTTAAATTCCCCCCTTTTTTCAATTGGAATATTAAGCTAGGGGGGTCTATGATTTTTCTGAACCAAAACTATTTTGGTGCGAGACCGGTTTTGATGTGCTAGAGACCCGTAAAACGGAGAAAACAGTTAACTTCAAAAAAAAAATTTATGTTTAGATACCCGGATGCCGATTTTTGCCGTTAAATTCCCCCCTTTTATCAATTGGAATATTAAGCTAGGGGGGTCTATGATTTTTCTGAACCAAAACCATTTTGGTGCGAGACCGGTTTTGATATGCTAGAGACCCGTAAATCGGAGAAAACCTGGAATTTTGCCCATTATTTTGTGTTTGGGTACTCGGATGCCGATTTTCGCCATTGAATTCCCCCCTTTTTACAATTGGAATATTAAGCTAGGGGGGTCTATGATTTTTTTAACCAAAACCATTTTGGTGCGAGACCGGTTTTGATGTGCTAGAGACCCGTAAAACGGAGAAAACGGTTAACTTCAAAATAAAAATTTATGTTTAGGTACCCGGATGCCGATTTTCGCCGTTAAATTTCCCCCTTTTTTCAATTGGAATATTAAGCTAGGGGGGTCTATGATTTTTCTGAACCAAAACCATTTTGGTGCGAGACCGGTTTTAATATGCAAGAGACCCGTAAATCGGAGAAAACTTGGAATTTTGCCCATTATTTTGTGTTTGGGTACCCGGATGCCGATTTTCGCCGTTAAATTCCCCCCTTTTTTCAATTGGAATATTAAGCTAGGGGGGTCTATGATTTTTCTGAACCAAAACCATTTTGGTGCGAGACCGGTTTTGATGTGCTAGAGACCCGTAAAACGGAGAAAACAGTTAACTTCGAAAAAAAAAAATTGATTAGATACCCGGATGCCGATTTTCGCCGTTAAATTTCCCCCTTTTTTCAATTGGAATATTAAGCTAGGGGGGTCTATGATTTTTCTGAACCAAAACCATTTTGGTGCGAGACCGGTTTTGAAGTGCTAGAGACCCGTTAAACGGAGAAAGCGGTTAACTTCAAAAAAAAAATTTATGTTTAGGTACCCGGATGCCGATTTTCGCCGTTAAATTCCCCCCTTTTTTCAATTGGAATATTAAGCTAGGGGGGTCTATGATTTTTCTGAACCAAAACCATTTTGGTGCGAGACCGGTTTTAATATGCAAGAGACCCGTAAATTGGAGAAAACTATAAATTTTGCCCATTATTTTGTGTTTGGGTACCCGGATGCCGATTTTCGCCGTTAAATTCCCCCCTTTTTTCAATTGGAATATTAAGCTAGGGGGGTCTATGATTTTTCTGAACCAAAACCATTTTGGTGCGAGACCGGTTTTGATGTGCTAGAGACCTGTAAAACGGAGAAAACGGTTAGCTTCAAAAAAAAAAATTTATGTTTAGGTACCCGGATGCCGATTTTTGCCGTTAAATTCCCCCCTTTTTTCAATTGGAATATTAAGCTAGGGGGGTCTATGATTTTTCTGAACCAAAACCATTTTGGTGTGAGACCGGTTTTAATGTGCTAGAGACCCGATTTTCGCCGTTAAATTCTAGCACATCAAAACCGGTCTCGCACCAAATGGTTTTGGTTTCAAAAAATCATAGACCCCCCTAGCTTAATATTCCAATTGAAAAAAGGGGGGAATTTAACGGCGAAAATCAGCATCCGGGTACCCAAACACAAAATAATGGGAAAAATTCCCGGTTTTCTCCGATTTACGGGTCTCTAGCATATCAAAACCGGTCTCGCACCAAAATGGTTTTGGTTAAAAAAAATCATAGACCCCCTAGCTTAATATTCCAATTGAAAAAAGGGGGGAATTTAACGGCGAAAATCGGCATCCGGGTACCCAAACACAAAAAAATGGGTAAAATTCCAGGTTTTCTCCGATTTACGGGTCTCTAGCACATCAAAACCGGTCTCGCACCAAAATGGTTTTGGTTCAGAAAAATCATAGACCCCCCTAGCTTAATATTCCAATTGAAAAAAGGGGTGAATTTAACGGCAAAAATCGGCATCCGGGTACCCAAACACAAAATAATGGGCAAAATTCCAAGTTTTCTCCAATTTACGGGTCTCTAGCATATCAAAACCGGTCCGGCGAAAATCGGCATCTGGGTACCCAAACACAAAATAATGGGTAAAATTCAAGGTTTTCTCCGATTTACGGGTCTCTAGCACATAAAAACCGGTCTCGCACCAAAATGGTTTTGGTTCAGAAAAATCATAGACCCCCCTAGCTTAATTTTCCAATTGAAAAAAGGGGGGAAATTAACGGCGAAAATCGGCATCCGGGTACCCAAACACAAAAAAATGGGTAAAATTCCAGGTTTTCTCCTATTTACGGGTCTCTAGCATATCAAAACCGGTCTCGCACCAAAATGGTTTTGGTTAAAAAAAATCATAGACCCCCCTAGCTTAATATTCCAATTGAAAAAAGGGGGGAATTTAACGGCGAAAATCGGCATCTCGTCACTTTAGTCTTCTCTTTGTTTTCGACCTTATATTATATATGTTTGTCAGGGTAAAAGGGCCCTGACCTTTTTAAAGGCGTCTGACCTTTAAAGGGGTCCCCCCAGAAAGATCTTGACCTTCCTGTTATAGTCTGATGGGTATACGGGCCAAAAATTGACAAACCGAATATGGGACGAATGTGGGACGAATGTGGGACGAATATGGGACGAAAGTGAATGTGGGACGAGCTTCACGGACATCATCACAGGGCATGTACACACGTGGTCAAATTATCTCACATTTGTTGGCAAGTGTAACAATCACACCACATGATTTCACAATTCTTTATTTAACTTCTCTTACAGTTGCTTTCAGGGAAGAGTTCCACAATATTGCACATCCTCCAAATGGACGCCTTTCTCTGACTACACATTTATACATAATAGCCATACCATTCCCTAATTCTTCAAGTTATGACAACCGAATTGTGTGCAGTGTTCGTGTACAAACCATGAGCTGACTGCAAACCAAATGATAAAAATAGCTTTGATCTCGGCCATGTGCCTATATATAGCATAACTATTATATAAACTAAGGGCATGAAAGCTCTTGCATCACATTTCTGTCAACCTGCTCTTTCAAAAGAGATTAAAAATACTTATGTACATCCTACAATTTAGAGAATATTATCTATTCAATGCTAAGATAGCAAAGCATTTTTAAAAATTGAAAACTTTACCTTATGACCTTCAAAAATATTTCTTTGATGGAGTTGAAATTTGTGTTCCAAGAGATATAAGAAAAAACCGGTGATTGGGTGGTGGAACACCTTCTAAATAATATTATTCTCTAGGAAATTGAGAAATTTTGCGCCCCCTGTTGTTAAATTGCTCATAATATTTACATAGAACTACAAGGCATTGTCACACCCCATTGAGCACATGATTGTAGTATTCTATGGGACACTATTCATTTCCATCATTCCCTCCATTGGGTCACAGGCTTTTCTGATTTTTGTACAAGTGATCTCAGATTTGGGCAGAAATATTAATTAAGGTAAGGCTAGGTTACGTTTTGAAACACTGAATTTAAGGGTTGGATGGCATAGATCAGAAATATCCACACCTCAAGGTCCTAAAAGTAAAATTGAAAACCATATACATAGACTAAAAATGATCTCATCCAAGGTTGTGATTTAAGCTTTCATCCCTTTAGTTGTATATGAGTGAAGGGAGAATAGACATTGCATTATTCACACAATTTCGACACTATCTTAGCTTTTCAGATTCCCTATGGTACAAACAGTATATCACATTCTTTGGCTAAATTAGATATGAACTTAGATTTAGGGCCTTTCTCTTTAAAATGTTTGCAGTTGTAGCTGACCATAGTCAACTGTTTACAGTTACAATAATAAAATTTTCATGATAGATATATCAGATAAATTGCTGACATAATTGCGATATTAACCATTCAATAGTAGTAAGTCAAGTACCAACCCAACGTCCGTTCAACTGGCAACATTATTCCAGTAACTCTAAATACCCTCACCGTGCAATAACACAGTTTATATCATACCCATAACTAGCTGTGACCTGTTTCTTGTTCAAATGATTCAACATTATTTTTATCTTGTATTTTATCTTTATTTTTATTGTGTTGATATATCACTCCTGATTCTATTCATAAATAACACAATTTAACATTAACAACTGTAATTTAACGTGTTTTCTTCTATTTTGTATTCATTTTCCATCTTTCAGAATAACAAATCAAAATATTGAAAAGAAAATTGAGCAAAAATGAATGTTAAAAAAGAGGAGGACGAGTACAAATCTCGAGGCAATTGGTCCAGCAACATTGACGCAATCATTTCATACATCGGCGTAAGTGTTGGCCTCGGAAACATCTGGAGATTCCCTCATCTTGCATACAAAAATGGCGGAGGTATGTAAATGAAAAATGAAAATCTTAAATTTACTACAATCCCAAACAAACAACAAACAAATACATAAGATACTGAATAGATTACATATGTTCTTTGAGTTTTGAAGATTTTATTCTATTAAGGTTTCTATGCTTTTTTATTATCCGTTTTCAGCTTCATTTCTGGTGCCCTATTTTATAATGATGGTGTTCATAGGAATACCTATGTTCTTCATGGAGCTAGCTTTGGGGCAGTTCTCTTCAAAGGGAGCATCAGGCGTTTGGGATCTCAGTCCATTCTTTAGAGGTTGTCATTATTCATTTTTAAGTTTAATATGATAATCATATAATAATCATCTTCATCAAGCAATTATACATTAATTATACTTGATTAACAAACCATGCCACCCTTTCCATACAGAAACAAACCATGCCACCCTTTCCATACAGAAACAAACCATGCCACCCTTTCCATACAGAAACAAACCATGCCACCCTTTCCATACAGAAACAAACCATGCCACCCTTTCCATACAGAAACAAACCATGCCACCCTTTCCATACAGAAACAAACCATGCCACCCTTTCCATACAGAAACAAACCATGCCACCCTTTCCGTACAGAAACAAACCATGCCACCCTTTCCATACAGAAACAAACCATGCCACCCTTTCCATACAGAAACAAACCATGCCACCCTTTCCATACAGAAACAGGTTCCAGACCCATTTTTGTTTATCTTCATCTGCCGCTATAAATCTTCAGAAGAAATTGTGAATGTTGAGAATTTAATGAATAATGTTTTGATACATATCTTGTTCATATCATTCATCTTTTCTCACAATGAATACAAAATTGTAAATTAAACTGACTTTTGAACTGAACTCTGTCCATAACCGTTACCTTCAGGTCAAGAACAGATTTCAGTAAATAGTGTGGTACCCTGAAATTCATGTATTTTATTGGTGCTTTATACAGAGATTAAACGGATATGCCTCACGTTTATTTGCTACAGGTATTGGTTACAGTGCTACTTCCATCTGCGCAATAGTGAGCGTGTATTACAATATGATCATAGCATTCGTTATTTATTTCCTATTTGCGTCTGTGACCACCAAGTTACCATGGGCTACCTGCAACAACTCTTGGAATACAGACAAATGTCAGCAGACATCATTTATCCATGGAAACATTTCAGGTATCTATTGGTGGATTGTTAATCTTTGTTGATTAACAAAAAAAATTGTGTGGGAAAACCCCTTCATTATCAATATAAGTATCCTCAAAAATGTTACTATGTCTTTGTGAAAATGCAAAAAGAAGATTACACACTCTTCGAAAAGAGTTGGGCTTTCAATGTCGGAGTTGGGCTTTCAATTACCGAGATGAAATGAATGTAGACACGTAATAGTGATGAAAATGTGGTTAATACAAATAAATATAATTCTAGATTATGTGTCTAGAGTAAACTTACATTTATCATCAATGTCCTATCTTCAAAAATGTTTGTTTTTATTTGTTATTTCCTGTTGTCATTTCCTACTGCCTTCATATCTTACCGTCACATCTTTAAATGCACAATTTACAGAGTAGTGATATTTTTTCCATCAAAAATCACCAAAAACAAAAATATTATGGGTAAAAACCAAATGTTCAAAAATTAGATTTCGTTGAAAACCATGTAATTGTTATTCACTTTTTCTTCAGAAAGATCAAATATTTCAGTAATTAATGGAACAATTTACAATACGACTCACCTTGTCACAAATGGAAATATTTCTGAAAAGGCTACTCTTCCGGCCGAAGAATATTGGCTGTAAGTCCAAAATTAGTTTCTATCATGAGCTGATTTTATTTAATGAAAAATCACTGCTTTTGTGTGCTTTGAAGTAAGGTTCATTTATATTAAGCATAGGGGAGTCCTTAGTCTTTTAAGGGTTTCAATTGTTCTAAATAATGTTGAAGGTCACTCTTATACAAGATGAGAGAAATAGTTGTATTGAGAAGTTTTCAATAATTTTCAAATGGCAGGTCAGACCTTTTCTCAACTTTCGTCCATGATTGCCAATTCCGTGTCATGGAGTATCTCTTAAAGGGAAACACTTTTAATATCCATGTTTATATTAATTAGATCTTTTTGCAGGCGTCATGTATTGCAGTTGTCTGATGGTATAAATGATCTTGGTCAGTTACGATGGCAATTGGTATTGCCCTTACTCTTTGCATGGCTATTGGTGTTCTTCTGTATAATAAAGGGCATAAAATCCTCAGGAAAAGTATGAAAATATAACATTCATTTTAAAATTTGAGATATTTGTTTAAATACTCTGCTTTAAATGAAATTATGAAATTACCTTCTGAGAAATGTTTTTATTAATTTTACTTTTTTTCAAAAATAAAACCAATGTTTTTGGCATATTCAAGAAATATAATTTGATTTTAATGTTTGAACTATTTCATACGAACTATATATATATATATATATATATATTAATATTTTTGGGATGTATTTTTAGGTAATGTATTTTACAGCTGTATTCCCCTACGTCATGTTAACAGCGATGTTTATAAGAGGCCTTACATTACCAGGTTCTAAAGAGGGTATTCTGTTCTTCTTAGTGCCAGATTGGCCGAAGATCAAAGATGTGTTGGTAGGTTACGTTATTCCTTTTTATCACTTACTAACAATGAAAGCATGCACATTAACCAAGAAAGACTTGGTTAATGCATTTTCTTCACAACACGTTATTATTCATACTGGGATAAAAATGTTGTCACGCATAATTACTTAGCATTGACCTGTAAACCATGCATCAGTTTTATAATATAATATCTTTTAACAGAATGGCTTGCTCTATAAATATGAATTAAAATGCTTAAATATTTTGAACCACTAAGACATTAACCTGAAGATAGATAAATAGGAGATATGATAAATGCTAAGAAGACTGATGTTAAGGTTTTGTTTAGGTGTGGGGAGATGCAGCCACCCAGCTATTTTACTCTCTGGGACCCGGATGGGGTATGCTTATCTCCTATGCCAGCTACAGCAAGTTCCACGTCAATTCACACAGGTTAATTTTAAACTTTTAACATTTTCTATCAATCTTGCAAGGACTGTTACAATATATTGAGTTTAAATCTTAGTCTGCACTTGCTATTCTATGAGAAATCAAGTTGTCCCAGTTTTGTGCAAAGTGTTTCAAAGCCTTTCATTGGCTTTATCTCTAGATGACAATTGCTTGAATAATAAATCTTTGGATGAAAATTTATATAGGAGTTTATCGACCAATTTCCTATTTAACTAAGGAAACGAGATATCCATAAATAATTGTTCATTAATGCTTTTTGTTCTCTTACAATCATAAAATACATATCATCAATAACATGGAATTACCATACACAAATTATATCATGCATATTATCGATGTACAACTTATGCTGACCAATTAATTGACTGCATATTAATCATTTTACTGCTGATTGATTATTTAACTGCTGAGTAATTAATTTGATAAAGGATGACTATACACTCCACCCCTCCTTAACCTCTTGTGGATAAATGGGATTATAAGATTCCTGTCCGCACTCACCACTTTCTTCTGGACAACGACGCTCGCCTAATATACTGACCCCAAACCTGTGTCATAGCTGTCCCTTGATCATGATGGTACCTGGCCGGCACCGATTTTAAACTGCTTTACCTACCTAAAAGTTTCCTTTGATAAACGAAGATACCCTCTGTCAATACCTTGATCCTAGAAATTATTATCTCCATTATATCTCAAGGATATTCCATCCTCTTTAGTATTTAATAAGGAAACCACAATATTCAAGAGCCATATTATTTTGACATATTATACTTATCTATTTTATGGACAAACATTTCAAATTAGTAAAAAAAAAGAGACCGAAAATCATACGTTTACAATTCGAGTTATGGTTTATATATAGATATAGCTATTTTATCTATTTTGAGACAGTAAAGTAATAAATAGTGAAGCGGTTTCATTTCCTTATATTAAAAAATATTATAAAAATTAAATTTTTTATCACACATGTATTTCCACTTAGCAGCTAACCTTTTCCAAAAAAAGCACTGATTTCAGACTTATATGAGACCGATTTTTTATGAAGCATATTTGTTTTATTTTCAGGGATTCGATTATTGTGACTTTGTTATGTTGCTCTACCAGCATATATGCAGGCCTCGTTGTATTCAGTGTTGTCGGCTCCATGGCCCATGAATTAAACCTACCAGTCGAAGAGGTCATCAGACCAGGTAATGCCCTAATAATCTCCCCCCTTTACAAAATGCAGAAAGATGCTTTGTTCTTGTATACCCTAATGCCCTTCAAAGCTTTTCAAGTGGAAAAGAAAATAAAGAAAATAATGTTATGTATTAAATGTATAGTGTATTGGTGCAGGTAGATTTAACTTTATACATTTTATACATAATAACACAAAACGAGTACCCAATCATACCTGCTAATTAACTGTGCCAGCCCTAATTAGCTACCTGGCTAATCGTCGTTGGACTGTGGTTTGAATTGGCGTGCTCGCCTTTAGATAGCCAGACGCTGACTGCGTCACTGCAGGCTAGGGGGTCGCTCACTGCGTCACTGCAGGCTAGGGGGACGCTGACTGCGTCACTGCAGGCTAGGGGGACGCTGACTGCGTCACTGCAGGCTAGGGGGACGCTGACTGCGTCACTGCAGGCTAGGGGGACGCTGACTGCGTCACTGCAGGCTAGGGGGTCGCTCACTGCATCACTGCAGGCTAAGGGGTCGTGTCATGCTGGTACCTAAGCCCCTGACAGATTCCTGCTAAATACATCTTTACATCGCGTAAAGTCTCCTTAAATTAGGGAGACAAGCCATTTTTGAATGCACATATTAAATTATTTATTATGTTCTAAAAACAAAATAAATCTACCAACACCAATATATAAAACATTATACATTTAATACATAATAACACAAAACGAGTACCCAATCATATATACCTGCTAATTAACTGCCCTTATTAGCTACCGGGCTCACTTGTTGAGTTGTTAATTATTAATCATTAAGTACATGGCCGAATACCCATAGTACAATATGGATGAAATGACATTCATGTTGACTAAGGCCATGAGTGAGTTCTTTGTTAAGAGTCTTTTTGCCATGGAAAGGTCATGGGACAGGGTGTCCCTGATATACCCCTGGTAAGCCTGTGACCGCCATCTACCGAGTGCTGCCACCTCCCAGTCTGCCCAGGCGTTACTGCCTGCCTGGGTGGTGACGCCACTGCGCAAACTGTGACTTAAATAGTCACGACTGTCCAGTAATACCTGCAAAACCAGTGGCTTGATATTTTGACTGAGAAGAGATTTGAAAATTGGGAAGTGCCAGGATGGGGCATTAGGATTCAATCTGCCACCAGCTGCTCTCAAGCCCAAGCACTCCCACATACAGCATGGGGCACAGACATGATGACCTTGACCTTGGTCTATGGCCTTAATCCCTCCGGGGCCGTCTTGTAACGGGCTACAGTGACATGGAGATGGTGGGGGAATGAGCACTTGCCTACCGCCGTTAGCGAATAAACAGGTGTACTCTGCACCCCTGAGGTAGTATGGTATGGAAAGGACTTGCCTTTTGGTGCCCTTTGGTGCAAGTCCCACCCTGGGTGTGTTGGTTGGGGAGGGGGGGGGGGGTCTAGGTCGTACATGATGTGTAGAGACCTTATCGCAGCTAGGTATACATTTATTGAGTTGGCCGTTAGGGTAGGGCCCCGTTTACCTGGTCTGTTAATTAAATGAGCTACACATGAGTTTTTTGCTTTCTACCGTTGGAATTGCTTCGAGACCATGTGACTGACAGAAATTCACTGTGCCTGGGGTGGGTTATAGGTGCACCTGGTGGTTGACTGCAAGCCGTTCTGCAGGAGAGACGTTACCCTCTGATCCAGACTTATAACACTAAGTATTGATAGGTTAGTTTGTTTGGGGTTTTACATCACTTTCAACATTATTTCAGCTATTTCGTGATGAGACCTACTTGTAGCAGATATAGTGCTGCCTCACTGAATTGTCATGTCGCAGGTCCTTGACATGACAACCCACCCGGTCACAGATTTACAAGGACAACGGGTTAACCCTTTAGGCACGGGCCTCAGCTCATGTGGGAAATTGTGTCATGAGTTCAATCTCGGCACGGCCGGGGTTCGAACCCACGACCTTTGATAGGTTAGCCCAATTGGCTAAGTGAGCTTAGCAAAACAGGATTTAAGATAACAATTTCATATTTTTCAAGGTAATCGTCCCAGTATGACTCCGGTCATATGTTTGTATGGTTGAAAACACTAATTATTATAAGCAATTACAGCGGGCGACATCTAGTCTATAACCTGTACATAGCACATAGCAGCAGAAGACTGCGTAATACATAGAAAAAAGAACAATGCCGTTCCATTCAGTACTTCATGGTGAGTGGGAAGGGCGTGCACGTTAGTGACAAAAAGTACATGTTAATGATACAATCATACAATGTTAAAGACATATTCTACATATTAATTATCACAGTGTGCATGTTAAAAGCGGCACATACATTCATGCTAATATTATATTGTACATTGTTCATTAAAGGTTCGTTAAATACATCCATATTAATCCAATACAGCATATTTGTGTCCACTACAACAGGCGATTATAATTCTATGGTTCGATAATCATATAATATTGGCATGGCTTTGGTCATCTGTCTGCCACTGTAGGGATGTATGGCTCGACACCTAATCATGTCTAGCTTACTCAGTGCGTCGGCTGTTAAAATGAACCCCAATGTGGTGTACTCTGTTATCCATACTGACTATGTACTTGTATATAGATAAAGCAAGCGTACTAAGTTAATTTAACCTCAGTCTTTTGACTTTGCATCGTTAATACAGTAGCAGACAGCAATATTGTCAATATTCATTACAGTACTACTTTCTGGTTTAGCAATCTGGGGCAAGTTGGCGACGGCTACTACTACTGCCGCTAACCCATGCCAGGCTATTCATGGTGCTCATCCATGTGTGCTCGGCTTTAAATTCCAGGATAGTCCAGGATTCCCTGTAGCTCACACCTAAGGCCATGTCGTAGGCATCAATAAAAAGTATTTCAGTGTGTGCCATGTTCCACTTAGTGGGGAACCAACATACCCCATTGTGGAGCCTAGTACAGCGCCTCCACCACTCAATATCTGATCTAGCTTCATGAGCCTGATTTTATGATGCAGCTGTTTAGGTCTCTTAGCTAAATGGTTAAGGCAGTGGATGAACAGGCTACTACTCTGACACAAAAATTGAGCTTGCCTACCAATGACTGCAGCACTCATTTTGTAGTGTATTGTCTACTTATAAAGGCATCAAGTTCCTCAAGAATATCAACTAAACGCTCTTCAGATATACTTAACTGTTCCTTAACAGAGTCAATTACAATGCCTCAGAATTCCATCCTCTGGTTAATAAGTGGAGGACGGGAGGTAGTGGGTTCAACACCCACTGCCGGCAGTGTTACTTTCACACTGGTTAAAAGGCTAGAAAGTCGACCTGATATGGCCATAGTTGCTGAAAGGGTCGTAAAAACACAATTTCACAATTTTTCCATCCTCTGGGAAGGAACCATGGTTTTCTCCTCTTATATCCTGCTTCTTTGCAGGATTGCACCCAGCTACAGTGGGCGACAGAATAAGAATGTTATCCAGGTAGTGGATGCTGTCGCCTGCTGCACCATGTTTGTTTGTACACATATTACAACCCTACAGCAAAAACCTCAAATAGTCGTGGTGCGCTTGTAAGGCCGACAGGTAAGCATGCCATTTGACACACTTTGTTATCCCATGTGAAACCTAACAATTGTCCTCTGTAACTTTTATACTCTGGAGGGCAGATGATAAGTTGGCCCCTTTGTACTACTGTTGCATTTTAACTGCATCTAACACTGTAGCATATGTGAGAGAGTAGTTTTTGACGTCTATGCCATTATTGGTTGCCCCTCCCCCACCGGTTGCCCCCCAGTAAGCTCATGGATTACTCAAGCTTTAGAGCTTTTCTTTTTTAACAAGGATTTCTTGATTGGACCTACAATCCTGCCTAGTTTTAGACTTTTATTTACAAATTCAACAACTTTCTATGTACAGTGGCCGACGGCCAATTGTTGGATGTTACAGAAATATTATCATCATCTTGGAAGCCTATCCTAACACCGTGCAGGGTCCTATGGTAGAGCTCTGCCGCAAATAACTGGTCCTGTAAGTTATCTTTCTAAAAGTTAGGTTGCAGGAACATGCTTGATGCTTGCTGTCGCACACTTTCCTTGCTTGATACATAATTCAAAGGGCAGTGGTCCCTGACACTGACGGCCGATATGCTGTCGTCTACAGAGCTTGTGTGTACATTTGAGAATGTTAAAGTCATTACATTTTTCCCCTGCCGTCGTCAGGCGTGCCTTCTGGCCGGGTTTACGCGCCGTCGGTGACTGTACTAATGACGCAAGTGGGGGAAAGGGGCAATACCCCACCCTAACATCTAGGGCAACGAAGGGCATCTGGCTTAATGGTAAAGTCTCCTTAGATAATTTAAACCTCGAATTAAGATTATATCAGTCGTATCACACAACATCTCCATTTGATAGATTGAGTCACATTTAGCTTCGCAGCTTCATGGACGCCGGGGAATGACGAAGTGTCTAACCCTTAGCTGATAATTCACAGTGGCTTTACAATTGCCCACCGAAAACCAGCGAAATGAAGTATTTGATGATTTTTTTTTCTATATTATTTAGATTGCAAAAAGTCTCTTTAACAAGATTATGGGAGTAAAAATATCCCTTTGACAATCAGTTTTATCTATATTTTTTACAAAAAATGTTTTCCAATTCATTTATACAAAGAAGTGGGTCTTTTTGTTCAATACAAAGGTGCAATAGAAGGGTTTTTTTAAATCTTAGATAAACTTTGTTATTATCCTGGTCATCTGGATGAAACATCGATCCCATCCCAGCCCTCTGAGACAAACATACCAGCCCTCTGGGACAAACATCTCAGTTCACTGGGGGCAAACATCCTGGCCCTCTGAGACAAATATACCAGCCCTCTGGGAAAAATATCTCAGTCCACTGGGGGCAAACATCCTGGCCCTCTGAGACAAACATACCAGCCCTCTGAGACAAATATCTCAGTCCACTGGGGGCAAACATCCTGGCCCTCTGGGACAAAAATACCAGCCCTCTGGGACAAATATCCCAGGCCACTGGGGGGCAAACATCCTGGCCCTCTGAGACAAACATGCATACCAGCCCACTGGGGCAAACATCCCAGCCCACTGGGACAAACATCCCAGGCCACTGGGGCAAACACTCTGGCTTTGATTCCTTTTCCAAATGTAATATTTCTTGAGTGGTAGCAGTTTTCTTGAGTGTTTCTTTTCGCTTTTGTGTGTGTGCAATGTGTTCATATTTCTCTTTTTTTTAAATTCAAGGTCCAGGCCTCGTTTTCATCGTTTACCCAGAGGCCCTAGCGAGATTTCCAGCAGCACCTTTCTGGGCTATAGCTTTCTTTATCATGCTTCTCTGCGTATCCTTGGACTCGCAGGTACCACAGAGAAATTCATCTATCGAGTGTTTTATTTGCTTACAGTTGTAACTAGATGGTCCAAATTCAAGTCAGTCATCACCAGCATCCATGTGTATATTTTCACATACAGATGACTTTTTTCCAGTTTGCCCAGGTTCAAGTTATTGTCACGGCCATTTGCGATGAGTTCCCGGAAACGTTTCACAAAAGAAAGGTGTACCTTACTGCTACTGTGTGCATCGTATTATTTTTGTTGGGACTGCCTCAAGCAACGAACGTGAGTTAAATTAATTAATTTTGGCGCAAGGAAAAAAATTAAACTGAATAGACATTAAGATATTTATTTGATATATAAGAATAAGCATAACTCTGTTTTACATGGGAAGTAGAATATGAATATCCATGTAAATCAGAGTAGAATATCATTCATCTCCGCTAGATTGCTCACAAAACCATTTTATAGTACTGTATTTGTGGGTTACTTTATTCCAGGCTGGAATGTATATAATCACCTTATTGGACTGGGCTATAGGATCATTCCCTTTACTTGTTGTCGGTCTACTGGAAACCTTAGTGGTAGCCCACATTTATGGTAAATGCATAATTTCACACAAACACACACACACACACACACACACACACGAGCATACATATATTAGCGAGGATAACTCTCATTCCAACATGTTTAGAACCTAAACAGAATCAAAACACATTTATGTACCAGATTTCTAAACAGGTTTGGTGTTTAGGTTGAGTTGTTTAGAGCATAAAACTAAACAAATGTTTAGACTAATAATTTTCATGTTATTTAAAATCTATACAGACATGTTTAGAAGTTCAACAGTGTTCTATCCATATGTAAATGAAAAGATTAAATGATGTATAGGTGTGTTTAGGATGATTAGACACCATGATGGATTCCTATTTCGAAGGGCATGGTGGTCAAAGCATTCGTCCCTTCAATCTGCAAAAATGTTAATTAGTTGTGTATAAATTTACAATAAATAAAGACTGAGAAACAAAGAACACACAAAATATCTGGCAGGGAAGAACCAAGATGCACCATTCTTTTATATTTGAGAAAGATATTGAAAACAATTGGACATATAACAGAATTAATATTTAATAATAAGAAATAATAATTTTTTGATGCAATTTCTTACCTTCTTTATACAGAAATGAGGCCTCCTTGTCACCGGATTGTGGTGGTCAATGCATTCGTCCCTTATGTCTGTAAAGTGTTCAAATAGTTGTGTAAAAAACTGATAAGAATATAGAAGAAAAAAGAAAAATAATGCCAAGCTGTGAAGAGCTTCAATTCTAACAAAAATATAAAAATGAATATAAAAACATCTGACAAAGCAGTGCAAATATAAAATAGATAAAAAATAATTTCATGATAGCTAGAACAGAAGGTGAATATTATCTATCTTTTGAGTGAATGACTGGAGGGATTTGTCTCATTTTGATATTAAATGCTATATGATCTTGTGCATTTGTTGCATGTACTTTGGTGTAATTTCCTACCTTCTTTACACTGAAATGAGGCCTACTTGTTGCCGGATTGTGAACGTCTTTTTGTAAAAAAAACCGACAAGAATTTTGAAAAGGAAAATGTAATACAAAATGTTTGGCCGTAAAGATCTAAGAAACACAATTCTTTCAATTTTGACAAAAGTATCAAATAGAACTCAACATTTAACAACTGACAAAGCAGGGCAAATATCAAATTAGTGAAAAATACGTCCATGGTAACTAGAACCAGTAAATATTGCCGACCATTACCATTTATTCTAAGCTTGTAGATCTGTAATTTATGATAAGAGAATGTAAAATACTTAAATGCATTCAACCTACCTGTTTAAGCTGATCAAATGTTGAAAATGGGGATGAAAGTAATTTCCAGTATCGATTTTTGATTTAGTTTGAATTGATTTGAGAAATTGGCTGTGCCAACATATGTTTCATGGGCACTCACTTAGTATGGCAACCCAGCTAGGGGGAAGACCCAATGTGTACTATCTCCAATCTGGGTGTAATGCTTGAACTGACTGCCTGGTGCAGGCCCCTACACTCATGAGCACCTCGCCTAGCTCCCTACACCCAAACGTATACACTCCTTCCATGGGGCCTGCTGTCCCCAGTGCACCAAAGGGAATTTCAATAGAGGCTTCCAATATCCCCTATCTCACATACCTCACAACTAGGAAACTATACATCCCCTATGTTACGACCTAATGAGCATACCTCCCTTCATACCTACCCTACCTTCTGTCACACCTATTCTTCTACCAAACACATTTTACCTATCCACCTACACTACCACTTATCATTCAACACAGCTTCACCATCCATCAAGAGTCCAGCTATCCCCGTCACCACTCCATTACCATATCGACTCACCTGAACCTACAACCCCCCCCCCCTCCAGAAAAAAATAAATATTACAACCTACCTTCAACTCCCCGTAGACCTACTACGGCATCCCACCGTTCAACCTCCCCCCAATGCTTCCACTTCGTCCGTCACTTGTCCACCACATACTTACCCAGCCTTTCTCCTCTCACATATACTCAACCCCGATCTGACTATTCCCTTATTATTCACCTGCCCCCCATCCCCAACTCCACTCTATCCTATTAAATTTCCATGCTCCCTCCCCCCTTTATCCTGATCTATCCATTACCGATATCCGCGAATTTGTATGTCACCTTATGTGACACATTAAGTGGTGTCATGTCGGAACAGCCACACCCAGATGTCATTATCACATTCAGGCATCTGACTTACCCAAGCACCCACCCTGATCCTCCCACTTACCACTTATGCAAAAAGAAAGAGGATCCTGATGAGCCCAACCATTACTCTAACCCATTCCCTGGATCCTCAAACTACCAGCAGATAAGCGAACAACCTCTTCTTCCACAATTCCTCAAGGAACTAAACATTAATCTGACCACTTTCCACTTTAACGGCACCAATGGTGCATCCTACTCTGTACACTCAAATCTACTATTCTAGCTTTCATTGTTACTTACTCCCCAAATCATTACTCAACCATTCATTCCCCCAATTTCTCTCCAAAGGAATACAAGGTCAATGACTTCTCACCCTCCATGGCCTTTTTCCACTGAGCCCCTTTAGTATCTGCATCAGGATAAGAACTGCCACCGATGATCTTCTTCTTTTTCTAAACCCATTCTAAATCTCCCCCAACAGATTTCTCTCCTCCACATCCTCATCAAGCCTATTTTTCATGATGGTAGTCAGGATTATTTCCACATCATTGCCAAATGCAATCGTCTTATGTTGATTGAAGGTATCTCCCTCACCTCCTTTATGCAATAAAAGCATCCTACTCTTTCTCCACAGGCCAGGCCAATATGCACTTTCCAATACCAAATTAAATATATCACCCAACACCACCAAGCATCAGTAATTCATACGGAGTCCTGTCCTTTCCCATAGCTTTCCTTCATTGTAGCTTAGAGATATACCCCTCAATCTATTTCCTCCCCAACTTACCTCTCCCAGCCTCCTGACCTCCCCAGACTCAATCATATCTCCAAACTGCTATCCCTCAACATCTGCCTCACTACCCTCCCACCCTCTCCCTTACTCAGCACTGGGTTACCTCTATTATTGACCTGAAATAGTTCAGAATAGTACTCTACAAGGTGCCTTCTAATTTTCTCCTGATCCCACATTCTCTCCTTACCTTTCTTTAGTACCCTTCTCGCTACCCTATGTCTTAACTTTGCCCTCCAGTAGACCCAAAATGCCGGCTTATAATTCTATCATTTATACCCATAATTTTTCCTCGCATAAGATCCTCGCATCTCATGCTTTCAAATCCGCTATCTTAGCTTACTTACCTCTCCTCTCACTGTCTTCATAATCAACCCTCAAAATATGTACAACCTTTTACACCTCACACATGAGCTGAGGTATGTGCCAAAGGGTAATACCATTGTTCTTGTGGGACTGGGTGTGTTGTCATGTAAAGGCGACATGACAATTCAGTGAAGCAGCACTATATATCTGCTACAAGTAGGTCTTATCACGACATGACTGAAATAATGTTGAAAGTGATGTAAAACCCCAAACAAACAAATCTACCTCCCTTGAGACTAACATGTAGTCAACAACTGATATCTGCTGTCCACTTTGCCAAGTCCACGTACCTTTAGTACCTTTACACTTTAACTCTGCCACCTCTAGCAGTTTCCTTCCCCTAGCATATATTTTACTATTTCCCGTAATAACATCTCCTACACGAAACAGAAGTATGATTAAGATGAAGTATTGTTCACCCCTGATCCTTCAGCTCCCTGCTAACCTGGCTACCTTGAGCCAAGCAGTACCTCCTTCACACTTTTCCCTTTTTCTTTCCTATCCCCACTCTGTCTCTCTCCCTGCTCCACAACCTCCTTCCATCTACTGATTGTCGAAGGCACACATCTACTATTCATACCACTCTCTAATCCAAGGTCCACCGCTACTTTTTGCCTCCCCTTCCCCTCTTGACCACCCTGTCCACTCAGCTCCTCCGACAATTCCCCCTGAGAGATGCAATCACCTCCCAATCGACAATCTAATCAGACATCAATTTCTTTGCAGGAGGCTCCACACCCCCTTGCGCTTTCCTTGTCCCTACCACCTTACCCTTATCGCTCTTCAGCAACCCACCCCCTTTTTTCACTCCCTTATTAGGTCTAATATTCACCTCTGCCTCATCCTTTTTCCTTGCCTCTGTCTCCACCTATTGACCTCCCTTCCTGCTGTCAGCTTTTATTTTCAGCCTAACTGACCTATATCCCCCACTCTTTACTCTTCACTGCCTCCTCAATTACCACATTCTCTTGTCGCAGCCTATAGGTGATATTTTTGCAGTCTCAGCAAATCTCAACCTCTGTTGATAATGATCCATTCACCTTAGCCACTTCAGCCTTCATCTCTTTCCTATACAAGGCCATTGACATTTGTCAATTCTCTGATTTGCCTAAATTCTCCAACAAACTTCTCCGTACCTCACTACCAAAGAGGAAGTGTGAGGAGATTTTAAAAACTAAGTTGCTGTGTGAGATGTGGGCTGCAAAATATTTGCCACTGATGAGAGCGTGTATGCTGTTACGTCACCACGTTGCCCTCCACTTCAGCTTTATTTTGCTAGTCTACGCGATGGTTATTTGGGCTCAGTTTTACAACATTGCTAATTTGACCTTAGTATTGACCTAATTATTGAGCAAATGCAAACATTGTTTAGCCAGCTCCACAAGTGTGAGAAACAGTTGACAGATAACTGCACAAGTGAGAAATAGCTGCATAAGTGAGAGATGGATACAACAGTAAGAAACAGCTGCATAAGTGAAAGATAGCTAAAAAATGATAAATAGCTGCACAGGTGGGACACAGTTACAACAGTGTGAGGTAGCTGCATAAATGAGAGATATCTGCACAAGTGAGAGACATCTGCATAGGTGAGAGATAGTTACAACAGTTTGATAGTTAAAACAGAAAGGGATAACTGTACAAGTGAGATACTTGCAAAGTGAGAGGTAGTTACAGCAGAGAGAGACAGCTGCATAAGTATAAGTGAGAGATAGCTGCACATGTGAGAGACAGCTGCATCAGTAAGATCGCTGTACAAGGGAAAGACAGCTGCATAAGTGAGATATAATTACAACAGCGAGAGACATTTATAGCAGTGAGATATAGCTGCATAAGTGAGAGATAGCTTCAACAGTGAGACAGCATCCTTTCTCAGCCGAAGGGACTTGATTATATCAAAATCATTGTTTCCAAAGATATTAATGTGAACTATTATTTACTTCTTTTTTATCGTCCACAATTATGGCATTTCCAGGGCAAAAAGAATTGAACAATTTCATTCCTTTGGGAAAATACCTTACTTATTTGAAAAGTATGATATTGACATGAAAAATATCTTACTCATAATATAATTGGCATTGGTAAAAATTACCACGTAACCTTTTTTTAAATATTGAGTTTTTCACACCACTGAGTGGGAAGACATAAAAAACTCAAAATTAAAATAAATGAAGTCACACCCTGGCAACCCCAATTGGTAGTGAAAAAATATCTTTCTTTTGTGAAATATTTCATTCCTTTGTGAAAATATTTTATTGTAAAATATATCATATTTTACTCATAAGATGATTGACATTGGCAAAATTTACCCTGTGACCTCCCTTTTCTGAAATTTTGAGTTTTTCACACCACTGAATTGGGAAGCTGCATGGAACCCCTATAAAGGCTGAGCAGTGGAAACAATGACAGAATACCCTTTGATCACAGATTTGGCCTTACATCACAAGTGCTTTGAAGAGCAATATTGTGAATGTTGGTAATTGGCATCAATAAAATTTGTCCTGTGATATCATGCGATTTTTGGTTTTTGCCACTGAACACAATCTATCTTTTATGCATTTTGATCACAGCCTTTGTGTGAATAAAAAAAGTCGTGAATTAAACATTTTAGAATTTTATTTTTTACCCAACTACACATTTATGTATTATCTAACAAATGTTTAATTTGAAAAAAATACCAAGTGAAAAAGGCAAGAGTCTTAAAGACGAGATCGACACCGTTCGCAGTCCCGGGCCAATACCAACAATGGTTTCGATCGGTTGTGATGTCATCAGCTGGATGGGGACTGATTACGTTATCCTACGCCTGGTTTATATTGGATTAGGTGGAGGTGCTGGCACCTCTGGAGGTGCTAGGCGCCTCACCTGTGGCGCCTCCAGAGTGGAGGTGTTGTTTTGGTTTCCATTGGGGGAGGGGGGGCGGTTGTGTAACGAGGTGTTATGATAATTCAACAGTTTTGGTTGACAAGACTTAGACATAGAAACCTTGGTTTTCTAAAAATAATTTATTTAGATGTTTTGGATTCTAGTGAAAAATTGGTAGTTTCTTTGTGACTTGTATACCAGATGTTTCTGTTGTGTTCACAGAAAGTTCGTAGTTTTTGCTTTGAGGGAGTTGAGTTACTCCCCTTGAATACTTAGCAGTTCAGCTTATATTTCTGTATATTCTGCGGGGGGGGGTGTATTTGAAGATATCAAATCACTGACTACTCTCCACAGCAAATCCTGGATTTATACCTGGCTCTGCAAGTTAACGGCATATTCAACTCTTTGGTTGAGTGAACTTTTTGGTTGAGTGGCCAGGGGCCACACCCAGTGCAAGCAGACAGGACACAATGAGTAAACTATTTCGTCACATTGATTAGTTATCAAAGGTACAAAAATGTAGAGGTACAAAAATGTCGAACTGTTCTTACAAAAGTAGTCAACAAGGCCAGTAATTTCCTATATTTAAACATAATGTTCCTTGACCTTAGCCAAACTAAACTTCAAAATTCCCACTTAAGGATATATAGCTCATAACCAGGATATATATCCAATAACTAATTAAACTTAGTAATTAATCCCATTTTCATCGCATATTGCAACATATTTATCAAGATTATTTGAGATTTTCTCCTCCAAATTTACCATACCCAATTGAGACGAAGTCGATAACGATAGTCCATAATCTCTGTTTTCATGACGTGTGGGAAATTTTTTCGTGGTTCGCAGTTCGTGGTTCGTGTTTCGTAGTTCGTGGTTCAAGGGAAATTTTTTTTGTGGTTCGTAGTTCGTGGTTTGTGCTTCATAGTTCGTGGTTCAAGGGAATTTTTTTCGTGGTTCGTAGTTCGTGTTTCGTTGTTCTTGTTTCGTGGATCGTGGATCTTCATATTGTTTTCTGTAATAATAATAATAACAAAATTTCTATAGCGCGTATACCAGACAAGTCTGTTCATAGCGCTGTGTCAGGGAAATGCTTCCTGAAGAGATAGGTTTTCAGTTTACTCTTGAAGGATACAACTGATCTTCTTGTTCTAATCTCATTAGGAAGTTGATTCCACAGTCTCGGCCCTACTGATGAAAAGGCTCTATTGCCCACTGTCTTGAGCCTAGTCCCAGGGACCTGAAGGTAAGTACCATCATTTGATCTGAGAGACCTCTCCCCTTGTTTGACAAGGAGTAGATCACGTAGGTAAGGAGGCGCCTTACCATTTAATGCCTTCCAGGTTATAAGAAGGATCTTAAAATCAATCCTGGCCTGGACTGGGAGCCAATGCAGCTCCCTCAGTTTCTCAGATATATGATCGAACTTCCTGATCTTACCCACTACACGAGCTGCAGAGTTCTGTAGGTATTGCAACTTCTTGATGTCAGTATTTGGAAGGCCAGCAAGGAGGCCATTACCATAATCCAATGTGGATGTGACAAACGCATGGGTAAGTGTGATAGCCGTTTTCTCGTCTAGACAATTTCTGATAGCCGACAGATTCCGGATGTGGTAATAGCCCTTCTTACACATCCTCGCTATCTGAGCCCTCATGTCTAGATTAGAGTCTAGAGTGACGCCGAGGTCGACTACTGAGTCACTAGGCGATATATCAGTACTGCCCACCTTAATAGTGTTAGGGACACTGCCACGATTGGCAGTATTGTACCTGTCAGTACATACTAGCATCTCAGTCTTGCCATCATTGATTTTCATTTTATTTGAAATCAGAAAGTCCCTGACCTCACAGACACATTCTTCCAATCTGCATCTGCTGATTTCGGCCTGCCTGGCAGAGCAATGGTCAATGGGGATGTAAATCTGGGTATCATCCGCATAGATATGGTAGTTGAGACCATATTTACCCAAGATGTCTGCAAGAGGTGTCATATATATGGTAAAAAGAATAGGACCAAGGACTGAGCCTTGTGGGACCCCATACTTTATGTCCTTTACAGAGGACCTTTTCATTCCAACTTTGACACATTGTTTCCTGTTACTTAGGTATGACCGTATCCAATTAAGAGCATGACCTTTGATATGACATCTACCCTCCAATCTGTTGAGCAGGATTTGATGGTCAATGGTGTCAAAGGCAGCAGACAGGTCTAGCAAAAGTAGGATTACCGACTTTTTCTCATCTAGATCCCGAAGGATGTCATTTTGTACCCTGATTAGGGCAGTCTCTGTGCTATGATACTTCTTGTAGGCAGATTGAAACTTATCAGTAAGACCATTCCTTACCATATGGGGAATCAATTGCTCAGATACTGCCCTTTCAGTTAGCTTTGAGATATAAGTAAGGTTTGAAACTGGTCTATAGTTACATTCGATCAGTTCCAGACCCAATTTCTTCAGTAAGGGTGTGATTATGGCCATCTTCATGTTATTTGGCACTGTTGCATCCATTAAGGATTTATTTATAATGGATGCAATTAAAGGTATAAGATCATCCAGGATGTTGAGCAGTAACCATGTAGGGATTGGATCCAGCTCACATGACTTATTCGCAGACCCTCTGATTAATTTACGTACCTCCTCATTGGATAAGGGGAGAAATCTATCAAGGGATTCTGTCACCGGAGCATCACTATTGTTCGTAGTGTCACCTGGTGGTGGGAAAGTCATTTGTGGATTATTGTCCATATCAGAGCGAATTTTCTCAATTTTTTCAAGAAAAAAGTCATTGAACCTCTCAGCCAAAGCGACTTCACAGTCGGTTTCGGGCATTGGGGTGTCCTTATTCTTGTGCATGACCGTATCAATAACCCTGAATAGTTTTTTAGGGTCATGCTTGTTTTCTTCAACCAAATTAGAGAAATAATTGGATTGAGCCAATTTCAGCATGGAGTTATATTTGTTTCTTTGAACATTATATAATTCCTTATCAATCTGGAGTTTGGTTTTGTTCCATTTCCTCTCAAGCCTCCTCTTGAGAGATCTCTCGTGCTTTAATTGGTTGCTCATCCAGGGTACTGGTTTACGTTGGGTAACTCTGGCATGCTTGAAAGGAGCATGCTTATCCATTAGTACCGTAAGCTCCCTATCATAGTAGTCCACTAATTCACTGAGGGATAGTTTGTCCCAGAGTGAGCTACTATTTGTCAGGGACCTGATATCATTTTTCAGCGAATCCATGTTTAGGTCCCTAAAATTCCTATATTTGATAGCTTTTTTAGGGATTTTAGGGGCTGTGATCCCCATGTCTAAAATGATCATTTTATGATCAGAGATATATTCGTCTACTGTATGACTTTTGAAGGATTTATTACCTTTGAAGGTAATAATGAGATCAAGGGTGTTGCCTAATCTATGAGTAGGCTCAGTCACCCATTGATCTAAGTCAAAGGTAGAAAGAATATCCATAAATTTGATCACATCAGGCTTATTTGGCTTATTTACATGGAAGTTATAGTCACCCAGGAAAATAACTTCATGATTGAACGAGCCATAGTGAGCAACCAGTTGAGTGAATTCATCATAAAACTCGGAATAGGTGTATCTATTCCTTTCACATGGCTCAGGTCTGTAAATGGTCACAAAGGTAAGTTTTTTTCCTTTAAGCAGGATGGATGATTCCATCAATTCCATGGTTTTAACCACTGGAGGGTTTACAGAGTTGGTTTTGAAAGGGAGCTCCACCCGGTGGAGAAGTCCTAACCCACCTCCGGAGCGCCCTCTCCTGGGAAAAGAGTGGAACTTCAGGGACCCCTCTTCAAGTTCCCTTTTTACCCTATCATCAGAATCATTTAACCAAGTCTCGGTTATGAAGAGAGCGTGTAGGTTATTTTGAAAGAAATAATTTCTGACCAAAAGAACCTTATGCGTAATGCTTTGAATGTTGCAAGAACCAATTTGAATGTGGTTATTTAGTTTAGCAACATCAGGCCCCCTATTCTGAGTGGTAGGGTTTGTGTCGCCCTCTGTATGTGCATGTTGGGCAGTGCCATCTGTTGGTGGCATTGTTTGCGTTTCTGAGCTCTCTAGAAGCGGAGAGAAGAAATTAGCGGTATCTATGCTGTTTTCATTGGCAGGAGAGTGGCGACACCTATGTTTATTTTTTGGAGGCTTGCCAACCACGCAATTCCTACCACGAAAAGCGCCCCCTCTGATAATTTTGCCAAAACTGCATGATTTTGACGAATTGCATGGACTCTCAACATATTTGTTGTTCAGTCTATGTTTTTGTGGCCGAGGAGGCAGAATAAATATGTTTTCCCAATAAAGATGCTTTGGGTGCGATATTTGTGTATATCTAACAAAATTGAACTGACAATTTAGCTTGCTTGCCCCATGTACGGATAGTAGTGTGTTCGACTTTATGTATTCACAAGTATCGAGCACCCATCGAAACTGACAAGGGAACAGTTCAATTTCATTCTCAGACTCGAATATATTAATATTTGAGTTAGCAACAATGTTAAGTAATGATTGAAATTGGGCAACTGAGATGATATTAAAATTAATATGTCTCAGAGAAGAATTCTTCTTAAACGTGCTCGCATGGTCATCACATAACAGTACTTTTCTCGATCCTATACCATTGTGGGGCAAGGATAGAGTCTCAATATTTGTGTTAGAATTCTTGTCGTATATGTTAAAACACGAACATATCCAAACAAAGCCATGATTGTGTAGCATTGAACAGGTAGGTAATCCCTTGTTTAAGTATTTTTTCAGCTCAATGAAGAATGTATATATACGGGCCAAGCTGCTATATAAGAGCCTGACACGTTCTGTATTATGAACTACCGTAATAGTACACTATATCATTGACTGCACTGGGAATTCTTGTGGAAGTCGCTATAAATAGCAGCAATACTCCCAAAAAGACAATTTGTGAAAAACAATTCACAGAATATATGAAATTAATATCAATAAAATGATATTGGTCGGTGTGTAATAAGTTTCCAAATTACACAGGTTTAGACAGAGATACAAAAGCCAGGTCTCACTTCACACTGTGAGTGAATTCTGATGTGCCGTGAAGGACGCTATAAATAGATATAGCCCAGCACAACAAATATCATGTAGAAACTACAAGAAATATCACAATATGATAGTTTCTAATATCTTAAATTGGGTATATTGGGTATGTTATCGTATATACCACAAATGACTACCAAAGATCCATAAAATCGTGGGGGTAGGAATTGACGATCTGGCAAAAGGGTCCACAAAGAAGGTAGACGTTGCACTGAGTCAAGAGTTCAAGATGATCGTAGAAAGTTGGCCAAGTAGTGGGCCAGCTACGATAAATATCTTTAAAACGACAGAAAGGTCTGCAAAATGACTGCAAACAAGTTTCCTGTCGATAAAGGCAGATTGTTCCCAGGGTTAGCTAGGAAAAAGATCGACTAAACAGAACAGTACAGAGAAAGTCATTATTCTTTATATTTTCTATGTTTGCAAAAACTAATTTAATTTAATATATTCTGATGTGCATATCGCTCAAATATAAGACCAGTATGAAGATTTTGTCTTTGTTTTCTGTATAAAGTCACCATTTATTATATTTTCTACGTTTGCAAAAAACAATTCAATACTGTATGTTTTGATGTGCATTTCACTTAAATAGAAGCCCAATATAAATGTTTGCCAAAAAAAAACAAAAACAAAAACAATTCATTCCATACAACCTTTGATATCTTCTCATTCAGTGGTGTGGAAAACCCAAAATTTCAGTAAAGGATGTCACATAGTAAAATTTCACTGATGCCAATTATCTGCATTCACAGTATTGCTCTTCAAAATCCTTATGATGTAAGGTCAAACCTGTGATCAAAGGGCATTTCGTCATTGTTTCCACAGCTTTGAGTCATGTCTTTCCTTCCCTTGAGTCATGTCTTCCCTTGACACACACAAGATATTTATTTTTATATAAGCAAGATATTTTTTTATAAGTAATATATTTCCACATAAGTAAGAAATTTTTCACATCCCCACAATATTTTTCACAATTATGATTCTCGGCTAACAATACAATTTTACTTTGTTTTGGCCCCCAAATTGACTGCCGTAATTGTGAACGGAACAAGATGTCAATGATGGTTTTAAAGATTTCATATTAATATCTCGGCCAATAATACACTTAAAGAAAAGATTGCCGTAATTGCGAATAATATAAAGATGAAAAGGCTTTTCCTGGTTTTGGAAATTTATATCTATATTGAAATATAGAGTATTATATGAAGATCTACCCATTTTATCATTTTTATGAAAAATGAAAAACGAAACACAAACCACGAAAAAATTTCCCTTGAACCACAAACTACGAAAGACGAACTACGAAACACGAACCACGAACTACGAACCACGAACTACGAACCACGAAAAAAATTTCCCACACGTGTTTTCATGTTGATGGAGAGCTACTATGAAAAAGGTCATTCCAAATTTTAAGCTTAAAGGCGGAGGTGGAGAAGGTGGTAGTTTTCCGATCTCAACCTAAATTATTACAATTACAGTTACAAACATTTGCTAATAAAATATCTACATATAGATTGTGGTACCCTCTGATGGACTCAACTACATGTTTTCGATCGCCATGAGCGGACCTGGTCTGGAATAGCGCTGTACAAATTGTTGTTATTATTATTACTTTAACAAACTGACAACAAACCTAATCTATAACCTGAGGTAGTGAAAATGTAGTGAAAATATGATAATTATTTTACATTGAAAGGACCAGTTTTTTTAAAGTAACAAAGTCTCTATCATATATTTTATCTTACATATGCTTTTTTTCCAAACATGAATACAAATTATGAATATTTATGTTATGCAAATGACATTGTATATTTTTTCAAAAAAATACCTTTGTCCAACTTTGATTTGCGTGTCTACCAAAATGCAATTCTTCTTGACATGTACAAAAAAGTCCTTAATACTGAGGATGATAATATAACAGGCTATATTATTGTTCAACAGATAAAAAAATCTTAAAACAAGAATTATAAGTTTTCTGTGATAATATATGATTTACCTTAACTTTATTTCACACAATGTAGTGTTTAGATATATTAGAAATACATCTTCATAAAAGACATATGTACACAGTGCATTATGTATTAACATTGACTGTCCAAAATATGTCCCACTTAAGTGGAGAGGTTGAGATAATGGAATCACCTGACTCAGAAAGTCAGGTTCAATTAGATATAAAATGCTTCTTTTTTTAAATCTTCAAACAATCAATTTGTTTTGTATATCCCGCCAGTTAACCGCATCAAAATCACTTCTGAAATTCACATCTAAAACCTTTTATTTCAATCAGTTTTGTATACTGCAACCTTTGTAAATTAGATGAAATGATCTATCAATGTCTTCCGATGGGTAGGACTAGCACTTTTGATCTTTAATAAAATCGGTTCAGAGATGATTCGTCTACTAGTTAATATTGTATTATTTCTGTATTGGTTTTGCTTATTTGTTTTGCTTTTTTGCTTATTGGTTTTGCTTATTTTTGAGGACCCAAACTTCAGTTGAGATATTACGTTGCAGCTCGTCCAGATAATGTGGTTGACGTGTACGGCATGCTTCTGGTAATCTTGTGATATTGTAGTACAAATTAGGAACACGTTGACAATTCTTTCGACCTTCCTTGCTTTTAACATGTTTTTAAAACTATCATCAACAGTGACACATAATTCCTTTTCCGTTTCTTGTAAATTTCATAGATGTCATCAATAAAATTAATTTTTCAAGGATATTTATTTGAGAAATTTGATGTTGAATTGTCACAAATGTGGCCTTTATAAAGTGACAGCTGTGAAATACAAATAACAGTTTCCTGCAAATAATTGTAAACATAAACTGGAAATGTATATGGTATTGCTGTTATACATTAGCAGCAGAAAACATCATATTATTCCATATAATATATTTATCTCCAGGATTCCAACGATTCTCTCTGGACATTCAGTCAATGGTGGGATTCAAGCCGAACCTATTCTGGATTGCCTGCTGGACATGTATCACTCCATGCCTGGTTCTCGTAAATATCATTTATAAAAGAAATGAAAATTCTTTTGGTTAAAAAAAAGGGAATAATAATAACAATAACTTGTGTTTTGCCATAAAGGAAAGTTTGATATTTCTTTGCAGTTTGTGTTGATATTTATCATAATAACCTACCAGCCAGTGTCGCTAGAGGCCTACTCATTCCCGGTCCAGTATCAGGCGATTGGATGGTGTATTTGGGTATTAGTTATGGCCTGGCTTCCATTCTGGATGCTTATTCAGATTTACAAAACCTCAAAGGTTTGAAACATTCTCCTCTGATAACAAAATAAATCATTTGTGAATCATTCATTTGATATTATTTTCTCTTCGCTAGCCTTGCAACGATTTAGTTTTTCCATCTGCCGGAAGGAAACCTTTGCATCCTTAATTATTTTTGATTAAAATGATTCCTATTGGAAACGTAACCTTTAAATAACCTATAATATAACATTAATTTGCAGATAACCTTTGGCCGCCGATGCAGTAAATATTTTTGGCAGAAACTTGTGGAACCCAGTGCAGATTGGCACCCTTCCCTAACTGAACACTGCCTAGAACGAGAAAGAATCGAGAACGAAGCAAAGAACCCATATGAGGAAGACTTTGAAGTAATGGTAGAGTTGCAAAGATTTAACGGGTCAATCTAATAATTCACAATAATTGTCATAACCGTCTGCACTGTACAATGTTTTACAGATAACAGTTTACTGCAAATACAAACTGTACAATTCTTTTTTAAAATATTTTTCATTTTCTATAATTTTCTTAACAACTAACAATATTATCATATTTGCTTATTGCTACATCATATGCTACATATTTTCCACAATTCTTTTCTAATTCTGTTCAAAGCTAGAGAGTTTGCCATTGTATGTGCATATATATCTCTCTATTTCTAACTGGTGTTTTAATCTTTGTAGGAACCCATCATAAAAATCATTTTTTGACATTATATACCTGACTGTATTATATACCACTTGGCCTGTACGATTACATAATTAATGTTACCAAAATATTTGTTATCATAACGAAAATCAAATATATACATGCTTTGGGGTTATTTCCACCTTATAGTCTGCTGTTCAGTTCCACCAATTTTCTATATGTGTCCAAAATGATTTAGTTCTTGACATTCAATGAAATGATGAACGATATTATCTGGTACACCACATACATCACAATTTGGAGAGTCAATGACCTTCATATCATACAGTCATTTGTTACAAGAAATTATTCTATGGATGATCTTGTACTGAAAGCTTTGGAGCTTTGTTTTTCTACATGCAATATACACCATTTTAAATATAAATCTCCAATCATTTTCATTAATATCAAATAAATCATTCCATCTATCAAGTGCAGTAGGCCTTACATATTTTCTTTCTATTAACATATCATAAACCTTCTTGGTTGTACATTTGTCCAACATTATATTAATATCAGAATTGTGAGCTCTCCCACAACAATTGTAATTCATACTATCGTTACATGTATAACCATTAGATATATCATAATTTCTAATGATTGTTACCCATTCTTGGGGAACAGCCTTAATAACCTGTTGAATGTGAATAAAATTGCATTTAATGACTTACAGAATTCTAATAAATTAATAATATTCTTTATATCATCAAACAAATCTTTTACTTTTACAATACCAGTAGTATTATATATATATATATATATATATATATATATATATATATATATGTACAATATTACATAAGATACTGTGGATATATGACTAAAATATTAAAATGAATTTTATACTCATATATTCTTGTTATGCAAAAGATATATTTTATGATCAGTATTAGAAAGAAGTGTATGTGTAATATTTCTTTTAATAAAAGTTATCAAAAGTATTGTTTATGGGGAAAATATTAAAATTGCATAAAATTTGTAAGCTTTAAACATTTTTAATATTCTTTGTTATTCTTCATACATTATTTTTATTTTCAAAATATTTTTCTGTCTTTAGGCTTGTTTCAATTTATTCAGGAAACTTCAATTTGGCAACAAAATTAAACTACCACAAGAACTGATGACATTTAGCACGTCTACTGTGCCAAGGTTTAGAAGTTCAGTTCCATATAACTGTGCATGTATTTGTATCCTAAAAAATCTCCATTTTCTGATATTTGCCATGTTATTAAAAATGGAATCCTCTATGACAACTCATCGATGGTTATAAGATTATTTTTTAAAGCCATAAAACAATGGAAAGGATTCTGACCCTTTTGGAAAATAGCCAGAATTTGTCTCCTGAAAATACATCTTACCTACTAATAGCAAAGAACTCCGACCAATAGTTTCAGAGGAGAGGATCATAGACAAGAAATGGACAGAATTTCTTCCACTGACAACAGACCATGACGTGTACTTCCATTAAGAAAAATCAAGCAAATTCTCAACCAGCATTATTCGGCCATCTTGATTTCTGCTATGAGTGAACTGTTGTTAACATGTTAACTCCCTATGATATTAACATCCTACTGAAGTACTTCCCAAATGACTTCTCCAGAAAAATATGCACCCCTCCAGTCACTGCCTTCCTTTGGCTTATTAATTTTTTTTGTTTTATGAGTTCGAGTTAAATAGATAAAATGTGTTTGGACATTATACGAAACACCTCATATTCAAAATAAATAATTACATGCTAACCTTATGTACCTACCTACAGAGAATCAACAAGAAAATGGTTAGATTTAAATGAGATCTATTTGATCTATTTGCATTCCTCTTGATATCATCTTATACAAACATATTTTCGGAAAATTTTAGTCTATCAATTTAACTTAGGCTGCTGTGTGAAATTACTGAAAACCCCTTTATAAAACAACTTGATAAAGTGATAAGGATGTTAACTATTTGTGTGAAAAGGTCAAATCATACTTTTCAACATGACTCAGTGGGTAAGACATTTGTGGGAACAATTTTTTTTCATGCTGAAGCTGAAATCGTCATTTTGAAGTTTTATTTGAGCAATATGCACATTGAAACATACAGAATTGAAACATATTTTTGTTTTGATAGAAAATATATATAATGACTTTATACAATAATCAAAGGCGAAATCTTCATGTTGGAATCTTTTTGAGCAATATGAAAGTCAGAACACATAAAATGTTTGTTTTTCTTTTTTTTGCCAATGGAGGAAATACAAAAAGAAATCAATAAAATGTCTTTAAACAGAAAATAAAGATGGCATCAAAATATTTGGGTTAAGTTAGAGCAATGACATATTAGAAATGGAACATAGCGCCAATTCCAATTTTCATGCAATGCTGTGAATCCAAGTTTTCTACAGTGCTGCCACAGGGTGATACGTAGCTCAGTGGTTACCATGTCTTCAGAGTTTAAAGGTCCAGGGTTTGAATCCCTGTTGGGAAAAATATTATTTTCATGCCGAAGGTGAAATCTTCATATTGGGGCTCTGTTTGAGAGATATGTACTTCAGAAAACATAAATTGATTTGTCTATTGCAAATGAAGAAGAATATAAAATAATAGAAATGGGTTGATACCCCCCCCCCCCCCCCCAAAAAAAATTAAATCTTTATATTGGATTTCTTATTGAGCAATTTGCATATTAGTCCAGCAGAAATTGAACGTCATTGTAGGGTACATATATATATGCAATGTTTTATTGCTATCTATGTATCTAGCAAAGATCCAGAGAGTGCCATCTTGTCATGCCTGAGGAAAATTAAAAAATAATTACACTCAAAAACTCAAACTGTCATATTCTTAAAAGATATCCATATTTTATCTTTTTGCCATTATAATTATGTTTCTTCATGACATAGAACACTGAATGCATAAAACCAGTTTGAACATATAAAGGCAGGTAGCATGTTGATAGCAGTATAAATTAGCATAATCAATTCAAGAAATTTTAATCTCCAATTTGTTTTATCTACAGTAGGCAATATTAGGCACAAAATACATCAATTTCAGGTGAAATTTTGCAAGAAATGTAATGGTTCATGCTATACGTTGATTAATATAGTTTTATAAATTCTTATTGTTACCAATGGATGCATTTTATATGGAAAATGTGAAATGGAGATCACCCAAAATAATTGCGTTCCTGAAGAAAGTCCAATGATTAAGTAAACAAAATATCAATTTCATCTGCATTTTATTCAAGTGCAGTTATATCATTTCTCAAATATTTAATAATGACAAATATAATTTTGATTTGTTTGTTTGGGGTTTTACATCACTTTCAACATTATTTCAGTCATTTCGTGATGATACCTACTTGTAGCAGATATAGTGCTGAATTGTCATGTTGCAAGTCCTTGGCATGACAACCCACCCAATCACAGATTTACAAGGACAACGGGTTAACCCTTTGGCACAGGGCTCAACTCGTATGGGGGGAGTGCGCATGCGTGCGCGGTGATGGCTGCTTTTTGGTGAAGCTCCGAATATTCAGTCTTTATTGACATAATATTTGGTCTAGCTAGTGTCTATCACTGCTCATCTATTAAAAACACACCTTCTCTAGACCTAGGTCTATCTGTAACAGACTTTTTGCAAGCTCTGACGGCAGTTTTGGATTTGGCTTGCGAAGGCCGGTCCCAAGTTGTTGTCTTTATCAAGGCACGGCGTTCACGAGCTGACAATCCTGCTCTGCCAGTGTCGAGTGCTTTTGGTCTGAAACAGTTTTTATACCCTGGTCTCTTTATTTTCACTGGCCTTCTGGCACACGGGTGAAAAAAAAACCACGCTATTTTCACTGGCCTTCTGGCACACGGGTGAAAACCACGCAAATCTCTGCTACTACGTATTCAATAGGAGGCCATCTTGCCACTTACCTGTTGTTTACTTTACGACGCAGTGATTTCTTCTCTCACCAGCCTCACGGCCACGGGTGAACACTGACAGTGCTACCACGACCCCAGCACACGTCTTTACGTCTTCTTACATACGCTCTTATTTAAAAAATATAAATAAGAAGAAAACACTCTTATTTAATAATATAAATAAGAAGAACACGCTCTTATTTAATAATATAAATAAGAAGAACACGCTCTTATCTAATAACATAAATAAGAAGAACACACTCTTATTTAATAATATAAATAAGAGGAGTACAGTGAAAGAATAAAACATATAACAAAATACTGTTCAAAATACAGAACGTGTCAAGCACTCATACAGCAGCTTGGCCCGTACATACACATTCTTCATTGAGCTGAAATAATCTTTAAACAAGGGATTACCTACCTGTTCAATGCTACACAATCATGGCTTTGTTTGTATATGCTCATGCTTCAACATATACGATAAGAATAGTGGCGAAACCACAAAGATACTTACCTTGCCCCACAATGGTATAGGGTCAAATAGAATCCTGCTGTGTGATACTCATACTAGCATCTTCATGAAGAATTCTTCTTTGGAAAATATTAATTTTAATATTATTCCACGTGCTTACTTCAGGTTGCTGCAGGAGATGATTGCAAACTCAAATATTAATATATTTGAGTCTGAGCATGAAATTGAACTGTTCCCTGCTCAATTTCGTTTGGTGCTCGATACCTGCGATTACATAAAATCGGACACGCTACTATCTGTACATGGAGTGAGCAAGCAAAATTGTCAGTTCAATTTTGTTAAATATACACAAATATCGCACCCAAAACATCTTTATTGGGAAAACATATTTATTCTGCCTCCTCGGCCACAAAAACATAGACTGAACAACAAATATGTTGAAAGTCCATGCAATTCGTCAAAATCATGCAGTTTTGGCAAAATTATCATAGGTGGCGCTTTTAGTGGTAGGAGTGTAAATAATACACATTCCTCTTCTCAGCCAACCAATCAGAATTCAGCCTCTGTTCGTGGTGGGAATGTAAATAATACATATTCGTCTGCGCGACCAGCCAATGACGAGGCAGGATCCACACGAAGCAAGAAGTCTCGCTGCAGGCTCTCACTTAATGGAAACAGGCCTGCAAACCGCACGCATATAGGTGGCACCACTCGCCATAGAAACAATGGGGTTTCCATGACAACACGTAAAAACAAGGAAAACCTAGTGATTGGTTTATGCAACGTACAAAGCATCACTGGCAAGGTCTTAAACGTAAAAGACTACTTTTCAGAACACAACTTGGATGCTCTTTTCATCACTGAAACATGGTTGCATGAAACGGGTGATGAGAGAATCAAAAACGAGCTTGAAGAGGGTTCACTCAAATTTCAGTCCCACCCACGGATAGGACGCTCTGGTGGTGGCGTGGGTCTGTTACATCGTGTTGAACTCCCCTTTAAAACCAATAGGTTGAACCCTCCCATGGTTAAAACAATGGAACTCCTTGAAGCATCTCTGCTAATCAAGGGTAAGAAGTTAACCTTTGTAACCATCTATAGATGGTTATATAAGTGGAGGGCGGGAGGTGGTGGGTTCGATTCCCACTGCCGGCAGTGTAACTTTCACACTGGTTAAAAGTCTTGAAAGTCGACCTGATATGGCCATAGTTGCTGAAAGGGTCGTTAAAACACCATTTCACAATTTTTTTCACCATCTATAGACCTGAACCATCAGACAAGAATAGGTATACCTATTCTGAGTTCTATGATGAATTCACTCAACTGGTGGCACACTATGGGTCATTCAGTCATGAAGTCATCTTCCTTGGTGACTACAACTTTCATGTCAATAAACCAAATAAACCTGATGTCATAAAGTTCAATGACATTCTTTCGACCTTTGACATGAACCAATGGGTACAGGAACCGACCCATAAGTTAGGGAACACCCTTGATCTAATCATCACATTCAAAGGGAACAAGTTTCTTAAGAGCCACCTAGTGGATGAGTATATATCTGATCATAAGATGATTAAACTACACCTGGGTATTTCACCACCTAAACCCCCCAAAAAATTGATCAGGTACAGGAACTATAAGGGACTGGATCTTCAATCCCTGAGGAATGACATCAAATCCCTAACAGTTGCAACTGAAACCTGGGAACATTTATCATTGAATGAATGAATGGTTGCTTAGAGGCACATCAACCACTAAGGTTATTTAGTGCCTAAAAATGGTAAAAATGAATGAATGAATGGTTTCACATTAACACAATAAAGTGCCAAAACAGTAAAAATAGAAACGTAATATTGACTAGAAACAAAATGTAAATGTTAATACAATATGTAGATAACACAAGAATTTATCAACTGTGAACACCTTTATATAATATCAATCAAATATAATAAATATGGATGATTTGTTTAAAAGACTTTATCAGTATGATGTTTTGCAGTTCTTGATAAATAAGTCAATGACATAAATAAACAAAAGCTCTGCCCTTAAAACTGATTATAAAGTCCTATGTGAGTTAAAAACGATACTATCACAGAAGTATCTACAGTATCAAATAACGTATGTAAATCTTGTACATTAAAATATTGAGTTCTTATAATATCAAAATCGATACACTCAATTAAAATATGTTTAATAGTCAAAGCCCTTTGACAACCAATACATTCCGGTTGATCTTCACCTTTAAGCAGATAACAGTGCGTCAAATGACTATGACCTATTCTTATACGGGTTAAAACTGACTCTTCTCTACGGTTAATTCTAATAGCACCTTTAGTTTTGCCTAGAATGGGCTTAATTTCATGTAATTTATTAAAAATAGCTTCGTTCCAGCGTGATTGCCATTTAGAACATAAAAAAACAGTAATATATTTCTTAAATTCTGTATAAGGTATTAGCATATTTATTGGCCGCTTATCCAATGCTGCCTTGGCAGCTTGGTCCGCAGCCTCATTTCCAAGGATTCCAATATGACTGGGAATCCAGTAAAAACGAATCTCTTTATTTTCCTCAGTACAGAGTTTATGATACCGTTCAAGGATATTTAAAATAAATGGATTTTTCCAATCCTTGGCTTTCAATGCTTGTAAACAAGACAAAGAATCAGAAAATATTAAAAATTTCCGATGTGGAGAAGTCTCCACATGATCTAAAGCTAGGTATAAAGCATGAAGTTCTGCAGAATAAATAGATGATTTCTTTGGCAGACGTTCTGAATAAATATGATTGCCCTTAACAGCAGCTGCAGCAGCCTTGTCATCATCAAACGATCCATCAGTGTATATACACTGATATCCAGTGAAGATAGATTTTATTTCATTATATCTATTTATATACAGGGATGGATCGGTTGAGTATTTCTTTAATTCCGTCATGGCTAAATTAATATTTAAAGTTTCATAGGTCCATGGAGGTGTTTCTGGATATTGAAATTTAGCTATTTGATTCAGATTTAAATTTAAGGATTGTAAAGATTCCTTGATGCGAAGGCCAAAAGTTGGTATTGTATTTGGTTTATTTTCAAAAAGATCAACATAATTTGGATTGAATATAATATCATGTGCAGGATTGTCTGGACAAGCTGCAATTTTTGCAGCATACTGAAGGGCAAGCTTTTCTCTTCTTAAATCAAGAGGCAGTTCATCTGCCTCAACTGCCAAGCTATCTGCAGGCAAGGTACGAAATGCACCAAGGCATAATCTTAAACCTTGATTTTGTACAGGATCAAGCATTTTAATATAAGATGGGCGTGCTGATCCATATATCATACACCCATAATCAAGCTTAGAACGTACCAGCGCTCTGTATAATTGCAATAAAATATTGCGGTCCCCTCCCCAATCGGTATGGGCAAGAACCCGTAATAAATCTAATGCCTTCTGGCATTTCTTTTTAACGTATTTAATGTGAGGAATAAAAGATAATTTCCTGTCAAAAATAAGTCCAAGAAACTTGGTTTCTTCGACAACAGGTATCCGAGTTTGACCTAAATAAAGATCAGGATCTGGGTGAACCTTCCATTTTTTACAAAAGTGCATACACACAGTTTTCTTTAAAGAAAACTTAAATCCATTATGATCAGCCCATTCTTGTAATCTATTTAAGTGTTGTTGGAGCTGTCGTTCTATTGTATGCATGCTTGTGGACCTGTAGCTTAAGTTGAAATCATCAACAAAAAGTGAGCAATCTGCTCCAGGCCTCATACAATCAACAATGCTGTTAATTTTAATAATAAAAAGGGTCACTGACAATATACTTCCCTGTGGAACACCCATTTCCTGATCAAAAGCATCAGAGAGTGATGCACCCACTCGAACTTTAAAATGTCTGTTTGATAGAAAATTTTGAATAAAAAGGGGTAAACGACCCCTTAATCCCATATCATATAAATCGCTCATTATCCCATATTTCCATGTGGTGTCATATGCCTTTTCTAAATCAAAGAAAATACTCACCACATGCTCACCTTTTATAAAACCCTCTCTTATAAATGTCTCTAAACGTACCAGGTGGTCAATGGTACTTCGAGTTTTTCTAAAGCCACTTTGTGCTACAGAAATATAAGCTGCAGTTTCCAAAAACCAAACTAAACGCTCGTTAATCATTCGTTCCATTGATTTACAAATACAACTTGTTAAAGCAATGGGACGATAACTATTTGAATCTGATGAATCTTTGCCAGGTTTGGGAATGGGAATGATAGTGGCTTCCCTCCATGAAGGAGGAAAATCACCGCTTTCCCAAATTGTATTAAAAATATCTAAAAGATGCCCAAGTGATTGGTCAGGGAGATGTTTAAGGATTTGGTAGTGAATTTGATCAGGTCCAGGAGCAGTATCATGAGATTTATCGAAAGCAAGTTTCAAATCTTCTATTGTAAATGATTTATTATATACTTCCAAGTTATGGGATATAAAATTTAGTTGGTTTCTTTCTTTTCTAGTTTTTATTTGTTGAAATTTGGCAGAATAATTATTGGATGAGGAATTTTTGGAAATGGTTTGACCTATTGTGTTGCCTATTTCGGTGGGATTTGTAATTAATTGGCCATTATGATTTAGATGTTTGATCCTTGCTCCACCTCCCTTCCCAGTAATTTTACGCACCATATCCCAGCATTTCTTAATTGGTGAACGTGTATTTAATTTAGAAACATAATCTTTCCAGCTTTTTCTTTTGCTTATTTTAATAATGTAACAGGCTTTAGCTCTCTTTATACGAAACTGGTGCAAATTATATTGAGTTGGCTGTCGATTAAATTTTTTCAGAGCTTTTTTCCGCTCCTTGACAGCTTTTTTGCACTCATCATTAAACCAGGGTTTTTCTTTAATTTTGGAATTTGGCTTTGATTTGGGAATACACCCATCAGCAATATCATACAATGTGTCTGTAAAAACTTGAAGAGGATCATCTACATTTTTAAAAATTTCTGGAGTTATTCTATTGAAACAGGATGTTTGAAATTTTGCCCAATCGGCTTTATGAAACTTCCACTTGGGGATTCGTTCGTCTGGTGGAGGAGAATGGTTATTTAAAATAATGGGGTAATGATCACTACCCCATTGATCTTCCTCTACTTCCCAGGAATAGTCTAAAAATAAATTTGGAGTGCACATGGAGAGATCTATTGATGTTAAAGAGCCTGTAGCAGGGTGTAAATATGTCGGAGAATCATCATTCCAAAGGCACAAACTATTATTATTTAAAAAATCTTCTATTATAAGTCCTTTGGCATCTGTATTATTTCTGCCACCCCAAAGATAGTTGTGAGCATTAAAGTCACCAACTAACATATATGGCTGTGGCAGCTGGGTTATCAAATTATTTAAATCTGTAATATTAACTGGCTCACTAGGTGGTAAATATATTGAACATATAGTTAATGTATTATGCAGGGTAACCCTAACAGCAGAAGCCTGTAGATGAGTATTTAATGTTACTTTACTTTGGGGGATACAGGATTTAACAAAAATAGAAACTCCGCCATGTGCTCGGTCCATAATATCAAATGAACCGACTTTATTATAAATCACATATCCCTTAAATGTTGTGGAATTATCTTTGAATTTAGTTTCTTGTAAACAAATTACCGATGCATTATATTTTTGGGCTAATAACTCCAGTTCTGGCCTGTTTGCATCAAATCCTCTACAATTCCATTGTATGATATTGCCGATAGCCATTTTAAGAATAATGAGAAAAAATATATGATTTAGCATAATCACTTGTTAAGTTTACGATTATGCTTAGCGTGCACAGGAGTAAAATTCACATCTGGAGGATCACCTGTGTCCATCCTTTCCAAGGATTTACTTCTATTTATCTTACTTTTTACTTCTTTTTTGTCTGATTTATGTATTGGTCTATTATTATTGATACTTTTATTATTGGATGATGTTGAGGGAGTTTGTGAAGAGGGTTTAGTGGATGTTGCTGTTGGTTGAGGTATTACTGGGATAGTGGATGTCGTGGTCTGAGTAGATGTAGCTGAAGATTTTGAGGTTTTTGTGAAAAAGGAATAATTTTTGTCATCGATTGGCCATGTAATTTCGGTTTGAATTGCTATTGATTTTGTTTCTTTAGTTTTTACAGAGCTGGCATAAGATGCCTTTGATGTGTTATAACTTTCTACTCGCTTCCGTGCCTCTGGAAAAGATATATTTTCAGTGTGTCGTATTCGCTGAATTTCCTTCTCTTTTAAAAAGGAAGGACAATTCCGCGAATACGATGGATGATTGCCTTGGCAATTGACACATTTTATTATATTTGAAGAACAATCGTCTCCACTGTGCTGAGCGGTACATTTTGGACATGTTTCATTACCTTTACATCGATCAGATCCATGTCCATACCTCTGACACTTGAAGCAGCGCAGAGGGTTTGGAATAAATACATCAACTCTAACGTTCAAATATCCAACTTTAATAGATGTTGGATGCTGCGCTGCTTCAAATGTCAGAATAAACGTATTGATTGGAATTTTGACACCGTCCTTTTTTATAAATATCCGCTTGCATTGAACAACATCCTGGTCTTTGAGCTCATCCACTATCTCCTCCTCAGAAACTCCCACTAAATCTGGGCATCTGATTACTCCTTTTTTATTGTTGAGAGTTTTGTGAGCTGTTATAATAACAGGAACTGTGGCCAACATTCGGCATCGTAGTAGATTGTCCGCATGGCTTTTCCGCTCAACCTCAATCAATAATTTATTTCCCATCTTTTTAACGGTTTTTGGTACCCCGGCAATGCCTTGTATCCCCTTTGCAATTGCAAATGGGGACATTTTTGCCAGGGTATGTTCAGCATCAGAACTTTCAGCATCAGAAAATCTAGGCCATTTTTCTATTTTGTTTGAATCATCGTCGCTGTCTATGTCATTCCTTGGTCGTTTTTGTTTGTTTTGCGCCATGTGTGTTTTTTTATATTTCATCAGTTAGGTCCCCTACCCACCACGGAGCCCAACAAGGGGACGCCTTTCTGGGCCGGTTACTCCAAGCCCTGACGCCGTGAGGATACCCAACATGACATACTCTAAGAATAAAAACTCCACCCTTTCGGATTTTATTTATATCCCTCGATTGACCCAATCAGCAGTAATCTCCTTTCAGCAAATATTTATCAAAAAATTTTAAATTATTCCTATTTTCAAACACTGAAATTATCATTAATAAAAATCAAATAGCCAGAATATATTAAAGGAAATATACCACAAGCCGGTTAAATCAGATCCAGGCCTAATCTGATCTGCCTGTCTGGTGAACATTTGGATCCAAGACAGGCGTGTTGCAACTGGACTGGTATTACTGCCAAACCAGCCCAGTGCTCAGCCCGTCAGGATTCCATATCCTCCCCAACACAGGTCGCATCCCACGGCAAACAGGACGCCCCTTTAGTCGCCTTTTACGACATGCTGGGGGGCAGTGGGGCTATTCTTTAATCCCCGCACCCACAGGGGACTTTATCATTGAGTGATGTGGTGGATTACTATGACAAGGAGCTCACATCACTCATGGATAAACATGCTCCTACCAAGTTTGCCAAGGTCACTCAGCGTAAACCTGTTCCCTGGATGAGTGACCAATTAAAGCTGGAAAGATCTCTCAAGAGGAGGCTTGAGAGAAAAATGAGCAAGACTGGCTCCCACATTGACAAGGAGCTGTACAACTCTCAGAGGAACAAATACAACTCAATGCTTAAATCTGCTCAATCAACATATTTTTCCAACCTGGTTGAGGAAAACAAACATGACCCTAAAAAGCTCTTTAGAGTCATTGACACAGTCATGCACAAGAAAAAGGACACACCTATGCCCCAATCTGACTGTGAGATCACTCAAGCTGAGAAGTTTAACACATTCTTTCTTGAAAAAATAGAGGGAATCCGCCTTGATATTGATAAGGCTCCATCCTCCCAAACTCCGCCACCAGGTGACACTGCGAACAGTAGTACTACATGTCTGGAAAGGTTCACACCCTTAACCATTGACGAAGTACGAAAATTGGTCAAAAGGTCTGCAAAGAAGTCATGTGAGCTGGATCCAATTCCAACCTGGCTCTTACTTGACCTCTTAGATGACCTCCTACCAATTATTACTTCCATCATAAATAAATCATTGATGGAATCAGCAGTATCGGAAAATATGAAAATAGCCATCATAACACCCCTGCTGAAGAAACTCGGTCTAGAACTGGTTGAGAAAAATTATAGGCCTGTCTCCAACCTAACATTTATCTCTAAATTAACTGAGAGGGCGGTAGCAGACCAATTAGTCCCCCATCTCGTAAGGAATGGCCTTACTGACAAGTTTCAATCAACCTACAAAGAATATCATAGCACTGAAACCGCTTTGTTAAAAGTGCAAAATGATATCTTGGGTGCTCTAGACAATAGAAAGTCAGTTATCTTGCTGTTGCTTGACCTTTCCGCTGCCTTTGACACTATTGACCATCAAATCCTTTTGGATAGACTGAGGGATAGATGCAAAGTTAAAGGTCATGCACTCTCCTGGATTCGGTCATACCTAATGAACAGGAAGCAATGTGTGAAGGTGGGGATCCATAGATCCTGTCTCAAGTCCATAAAATATGAGGTGCCCCAAGGCTCAGTCCTGGGTCCTATACTGTTCACCATTTACATGACACCCCTTTCTGATATCCTTGCCAAATATGGTCTGAGCTATCATATTTATGCAGATGATACTCAGGTCTACATCCCTGTAGACCACACTTCCCCTCATCAAGTGGATATGAGCAGACACAAATTGGAGGAGTGTGTCAGCGAGGTCAAAAACTTCCTTATATCAAACAAGATGAAGATAAATGATGGAAAAACTGAGATGCTGATATGTACTGACAGGTACAGCACCACTACCACCCATGGCAGTATCCCAACCACAATCAAAGTGGGTGGCTCTGATATTGCTCCTAGTGAGTCAGTGGTGGACCTTGGCATCACATTTGACTCCAACATGGACATGAAGGCCCAGATCAAGAAAATGTGTCAGAAGGGCTATTATCACATTAGGAACTTGGCGGCCATCAGACATTGTCTAGACGAGAAGACTGCGGTAACACTTACCCATGCTTTTGTTACATCTACCCTGGACTACGGGAATGGTCTTCTGGCTGGTCTTCCTAAAACTGACATCAGGAAACTACAATACCTCCAAAACTCTGCAGCAAGGGTTGTAGGAAAAATCAGGAAATTCGATCACATTTCAGGAAAATTACAGGAACTGCACTGGCTCCCTGTTCACGCGAGAATTGATTTTAAAATTCTTCTATTAACCTGGAAAGCCCTTAATGGTAAGGCTCCGCCTTACTTACGTGATCTACTCCTGATCAAAGAAGGTGAACGCTGTCTAAGATCCAATGACGGCACCCATCTACAAGTACCTAATACCAGGCTAAGGACAGTAGGTGACAGGGCCTTCTCATCTGTAGGTCCACGACTATGGAATTCCTTGCCTACTAATATTAGGACAAGTACTTCAGTCTCCTCGTTTAAGAATAGACTGAAAACTCATCTCTTCAGGATGCATGTCCTGAGCTCAGCGCTATGAACAGACTTGTCTGGTATCAGCGCTATACAAATTTTATTATTATTATTATTAAATAGAATCATGAGTTCAATCTCGGCATGGCCTGGGATCGAACCCACAACCTTTGGATCACCACAGAGGAACTGGTGCTAGTAAGCTGGCGCTCTAACCAACTGTGCCACGGCCCGTGGCCTCACATATAATGTTGATGATTTTACATTTACAAAACATGAACCTAAACACCTCATTAACCTTAACATTCTTACAATGAGCAATGTGTCAGAATGCTTTTATCTTGTAAAGACTCAAACATCAAATAATAATCAATGAGTAATATGAAAATAAAGGCAAGCTTTGAATTTACCTCATACTTGGTGCTTCAAGAGGGTGTTCTGCACCTATAAGATATTCCTTTGCAGATCACCCCTCTGCCGAACTACATTTGCTGATCATACCTGGTCCAAAGGACGAGAGAGATCCTTTCACCAGAACTATATATTTGCTTTGAATATATTGTACATCTAACGATAATCTTTGCATGCTCATACTTAATGAACGCAGATTGTTTATATATGAAGCAAACCAGTCTAAACATTGTAAGAAGTATGGATGTTATATTTTCACTATTAATCTTGTCACCATGGGTAGGGTGAAGGTAGAGTAACTGGGGAGGGATGCTAATGATAGTCATGTACCTAAATAAATGGGCCCTGCGCTTTGCAGTGACGTAAGAACCATGGAAGTGTTCACGTGGTTTTATTGAACATAGCTTCCAATTTGTATAATAGGTGTTGTTATGTGGCCTCACAATATAAGCGTGGCGCTTTGCCCACCTCTCAATGACATCATACATCATATATTATATTTTGTAATGAAGTCATTGAACATATTGTTTAGTGTCATTACAAAGGGGCATGGCATTTTTTGTATTGTTTGACACACAATATAGATACAACTTGCTGCAATGTTTTCCACACTGTTTGGACACAACATAGGTTGGACAGCAAACCCAAACCTTGATCTCATACTTCTCTGCAGTAGATAAGTATGGGACAAGAACATGGGCTTGTGCAGTGTTCAGACTGACAGATCTCTCTCATTGGTTCTGGTGGAAGGATCACATGTTCTTGCCTTAGTACCAGAACTCTAGCATAAGACTTTAATCATGATATTCCTGATTGTCATCATCATTCACTTCTGTATCAAGGTCATCATCTATCCTTTGCTTATGACAACAGTGGTTTCTATGGCAGGGTGTGCTGTAGAACATCCATAGCAGGATGTTGAGCATGGCTTGTCTGAAGCGCATCCACATCTGATCAGCTGCAAGATATCAAGGGGTTCATGTGAAACGTCTGATAGAAGAGATACTGGTTCATACCTCTTCAGACACTTCATCCAATATCCACCCATAATCAGTTGGAGAAAGGTTAACAGGTTGGGAATCTGGTGCTGAGCGCCAAATTGCTAACTGGATGTGTGCCCGTAGCATGTACAAATCAAAGGTGGCAGTGAATTTAGAGGTACCGCTGAAGTTTCTTTTTTTGTGGCGGTCATTTTATTTGTCCACAAACTATACATGGGAGTAGACATGACACATCAAACCATAGCAGAGCATTATGAACGCTGTTGTCTCTGGGATAAGTTTATCCAGTGATGCGTTTGCCATTCCTAATCTGTCAAGCCTCTTTCATGCATTGAGGACTTTCAGCACCATGCCCTTACCAATTCCATGAATCTGTGCTAAATTGTCACATCCGGACAGAGCAACAGATCAGTAATGTTGATGTGTATGCTTACTGTGGTCTTATTGTCAATAACAGCCCTGCCCTGTGTGGTACCAATCATGATAAGATCACAGTTCAAGCTCTGTCATCACTCACAATGTTCAATGATAAAATACCATTTTTGGCCAATTGTAGTGCCTGGTTGATAATGATAACATTGGTTTCTTCCTGTATGTTTTGCATATCATCTCTTTGCAAGATCATGCTCAAATGGAGTAGCATCTTAAGATGTTAAAACAAGGCTGTACATATCTGGCAGCATGTTGCAGTTATCTTTGAGGTTTCTTTATTTTGTTTATTTGGGGTTTTACATCATTTTCAACATTATTACAGTCATTTCGTGATGAATCCTACTTGTAGCAGATATAGTGCTGCCTCACTGAATTGTCATGTCGCAGGTCCTTGACATGACAACCCACCTGGTCACAGATTTACAAGGACAACGGTTTAAAGCATGGGAAATGTGTTCAATATGGGAAATATGGGAAATGAATTCAATCTTGGCATGGCCGGGGATCGAACCCACGACCTTTGGATCACCACAGAGGAACTGGTGCTAATAAGCTGGCGCTCTAACCAACTGTGCCATGGCCCGTGGCCTGATAACAGTCAAACACCAGATAAACATCACTGCTGATGGTAAGTGGTATAAGATGTCTAGGACAATTCTTGCAAAGTCTGTGACTGTGTTAGATGCAGACCAGTGTATGACCCATAATATAGCACAGCCATCAGTGATAACTGACTCTTGGCAACTTTTCTGCTCAACCTGCAGCTTCTGTTTGAGTACTGATTTTGATTTTATGATATGCCTGCTTCCATTGTACCCAGAGATATTGACAATTCATACTGCAGAACATCATTCATAGATCTACTAGATCTTTGGAGTCGAATAACAAGTGAATATATAAGTGTAGGATATGGATTGTACATCCAGAGACTCTTGAGAATATATAGACAATCATGGACAATCGCGGTCTCTGGCAGAACGTCATGTACAGAGATTGTGTGTTGCGTGCAGGTTGATGCATCGCCTTAACCACCACACTGAGAGATCACACGCAGGCAGACGAGCCCATGCCAGCCACGCAGGCAAGACGAGTCCATTCGGTGTTGCGTAAGGAAGCCACGTAGGCAAGCTCCACACACGACGCAGAGTGATCCTTTAAAACGGCCCACAACCATTGGATCCTCGGAGAGCAGAACTTAGAGACCGAAGAAGCCGAGCTACAGCGACCACTTGCCACGGAAGATCCACGATTCTCAGTGTCGTAACTGCATAGACTTGGGTGTTTTGTGTATTGTTAGGACTCTATAAGTATCATGCATTTGGGTAGTTCATATGCCTCGCTCATTGCCTTGCCGGCCTAGCCAGACAAGGAAGATTCACAGCACCGAATAAAAGGTAACTATTGTGCAGTGTATATCCTGTGTCTGCAGTCCTTATTACCTCACACCTTCACATGGGTAGATAGGGTAGCCAGCGAGTACAATACAGTACAGTACAGTACGGTAGAGTCTGAGTAGAGTATCGATCCCCCGTCCATGTCCCCCAACGACGGATACTCTCCATTCATGGGTAACATAACAAGTGAATACATCAATGTGGTGCCATCTTTTTTCATGGCTGACATGGTAGTAACCTTTTTGGGTATACTACTATAAAATCTCTTAGGCAAGCATACTCCAATTCTTGTAGTTGCTTGAAGCTAATAACAATAGCAACATCAACATTGACTGGGTCTAATGCTATTCTCCCAGTGACAATGTTAACAATGCCAACTGGATGTTGTTGAGGCTCCACAGGACGAATGATGCCCTCCATCTTTACCTTGAGCTTTTGGCGATTGACACTGTCAACTGGCTCATCAGACATGCATGCAACATCTTAAATCAACCTACTTAAGACACTTGTTACCTTGCTTTTGAAGATTAACAGGTTAATTACACCATTGCCTGAGAGAACAAGTCATCTTCAAAATATTCAACAAGTCTAGTAGTCAGTTGTCAACGAGTGAGTTATGGTCCATTGTAAGTTTGATATAATTCAAATATATCCACTGAGTTCTAAATGTGTGACCAATACTTGTTTAGATCAGCCACTACTAAAATGCATGCTTCATCATTGCTTTGAGCTTTTTCCAAAGATTTTCTGGATGATGTTGCCACATTGTGTGCACTCATAAATTTGGAATGCCACACTTTATGATAAATAGACTTCTGTGATGTCATCATTTCTTTGCTCACACACCTCTATAGAGTCTTTAAAATTGTCAGTAATGTGACATTTAATAATCTTTGCCATCTATCAGGATGACAAGGGTCAGGTTCTACATCACATATTCCACCATTAAGCAAACAATGCACTTGAAATCAAACACAAGAGAGGAGCGACATTTTCTCTTCACTGATTCGACTGTGTGACACTGTGTGACACAAGTTGGAATGTTTCTTATATGTGTTTTAGAAGTGTAAGTGAATACACAGTTTGTGTGACATTTAATTTCATTTAAAGTCATTTGCTTCTTACAGAGACTGGACCTCCAGTGATTAACTGTGCAGCACCACTGACGTCACACATTGATATTTACTCAAAGTAACAGTTGGTCAAGATTATTATTCGGGACTATCCACCATTAATGATGTAATGTTCTACCACCACCATGTTTAACTCTACAAGCACCATTCAATAGCTCAACTTGACATCAGCACCTGCAGGAAACCTTTCTCAAAAATAAAAGAAAGTATGCATCCTCTACCTCATATGTATATACGTTATAAAATGTACAATAATATCCCTCAACATGCAAAATTGTCTATTTTCCTTATGCCATTAAAATGTAGCACTGCAGAGACAATTCTACGCTGGATTCTGAAAATGACAAATTGTTACAGTAACTATGAAAATGTCAAAAGCCTCTGAAAAAGCTACCAGTAGACAACTCATAACAGTATTATTGCATGTATGATAGCTGGTATTGAGCAAAGTCTTTGCTTGGTATGTGCGAAATGCTTCACTGAATCGGTGAAAAAGCATGGTCCGACAACCACAATGCACTCTCTAGAATCTGTATCCAGACAATATAAAGTAACATATTATAAAATGAAACATATATACTCAAAATCCATGTATAGCCCCAAATTGCCATTCTGCCACCGGACAATATCAAAAGAATATAATTATCTTTTTTTTTTTGCAAACAGAGAAATTATGAATAATAATGACTTTATACAGAAATCAACTATACAATCTTCATATTTGGGTAATATTTTAGCAATATGCAGGTCGGACACAAAGAATTGAATATGTTTTGACAACATAAATAATATAAAGAATAGTAGCTTTATGCAGAATGAAATCTTCATATTCCAATTTCATTTGAGTTCAGACAAAAGAAAATATTATTACATAATTCCAATTTCAAGATTTTATCATAGACTTTAAAGTTGATCATGAGGCCTTGAGCGTCTATTAATATATCCAGTGCAATACAATAGTTCCAAATGTTTCAGCACTAGCATGTGTCTCACAAGTCTGATGATATGCTTTGACCTTTTCTCAAGGCAAGATTGCTCACTCAACATTTTGCCTGGATCCACATATAAAAAAAAACATGAACTGTACCTATCCAGGGTGTTATAACAATTCATCAACTTTAAACACATACCTGTAAACAATGATCAATCTTAAATACATTCCTTAGATTGGTATATTATTTATTCCAAAACAATATTCAAGATCTTCAAAATGTGGAGTTGTCAATGTTTGACCATATCAGTCATGATGGAAATCAACAGGTCATATGTCACCTGCATTTCTCTGCTTTCCAGGGCCCGATTTTTCCATCGTACTTCAAATCTTAAATCTGAGCATGTACTCAGATATGAAGCCATACTTACCGAAGTTTGCTTCCAAAAGTGAAGTATTTTGGATTTCTTCATCATGCTCACAATTTCAATTGTGCTTACTTCACGAAGTATTTGCTCAGACTTGAAGTACGTACTTGAGCCATATGACGTCATATTTCTATTATCTAATTGAGTAAATACTCCCATGACGTCATATTCAAATGAGAAAATACAGAGGCCCAAAATAGGGGATAAAAGGGGCTTGTAGTGGGGGATCACTTTATGTAACGTAACAACTTTTCCAGTGACTGGGAATGCATCTGCATGTGATTCTATTCAATTAAACCATATCTAATCCTTTAATTTAAAATAAATTGCTCAATATTTCGTAAAAATTCATACTTTGGAGCATTGACTTCAGCTTGAAGCCAGCCTCTGAGCTGTCTCAGAATCTGAGCATGAAAACTCCGAATCTGAGCAAGAAAAATGTCCAAGCACATTGGAAAAATCCAAAAATCTTGGATATGAGTAAATACTCAGAATGTGAGCATGAACTTCAAATCTGAGCAAAAACTTCAAGTCTGTGTTTTCCAAGCATGATGGAAAAATCAGATTCGTGTATAAACTCAGAAAACTTCAAATCTGAGCATGAAATTAAGATCTGAGCATGTATTTCAAATTGGAGAACGATGGAAAAATCGGGCCCAGTTAGATCAGCCAACAATGCATGTGCGAAGATCACCTCTTGGAAATGGTGTCAGTTCCTCCAAAATAGTTCTCTAGTTCAAGTTGTCTGAACACTATTGACAATATAGAATTAGGCTTTCTATATTTAAAAATAATGATAATAAATGTCCTTGCAGCCCGGGAGCTGCAACCTGAATGAGTGCATAGAAGGGCAGACCAGAGTATAAGACACCCCCATGGGGTAGCCATATGCGGGTGGAGCACTGCTCAATGCTCCCTAGTGAGTTGACACTTACCTTATTGTAATATGTGACATGTAGCATCCTATACCTTAAGATCTAACACACATTATCAATGATAATTGATAATCTCCACTTAAAAGTCACATGACAAGAAAATTGGTAAAATGTTTAAATTGTGCCATTATATGTTACAATACATGGATATTGCATTTCAACATGTTTCACACATTTTTACAAATGTAGTGCAGAATTATAGTGGATCAAAGTGATTTGCTGGACATAAATCAGGGCTGCTGAGATTTTGCCGGAAGTGTTGCTTGTTTGCACTTCAAAACAAACCACTCCAAGTTGGTGAAAGTCTTGAGGGATGGCAGTTTATAAGGAATAATAAGAGTGTTGATAACATCTTTGAACCACTGGTGGCCTAATGAGAACAAGGGGATTGTTGGTCAGATCATGTTTCACATCATCGTCACTTGGATTCTGCCTGTAGTAATGGGGAGGACAGGAATGCAGTCAGCTTCCCAGTTGAGTTTGACAAACTTGCATCTGACAATGGAGTTCATTCAGATCCTACAAGGGACTGAACTATTTATCATAAAGTTATGATCAAAACCCTTTCCTTGTTGAAAATGAAATTTGGTATCATTTTTACACAATTTCTATTTTTATTCAAAATTCCTGTCTGTCTGTATATAAATACTTATATATGATTTTGTTGGGCACCCACTGACACGCAATGACAGACATACCAAACTAAACAAACAAAATACCAAACTAAACAAACCAACAAAACTAAACCGCAATGCATAAATAATATATAACCAGAACCCAAAATTCAGAAGTAAAGATAATTTCCAGGATGAAACAGATTTAACATTGTGTTAAATGTTTTCAAAACATTTTTGTTTTAATTAGGCCATATGAAGTTAAGCTCAACATTACTGAATATGAATAATATTTAACCAAATGATATTGCTACTGGTCATTGGTGTTGAAACAGTTTTGATAAAGTTTCAGTGTAAAAAAAAATATGGACATATCAACTAAGAATAAATCATAAATAAGAATTTATCGAGCGACAAAGTCTTTTATGGGAAACGAGCGACCAAATTGTTGCAGATTTCGGACATATATTTCAGTTTCTTTCCTGGTGCAAATCTTGTTCTCACTTTCAAAACTGCTCAATATATGACAGCGGGGCAGACCTGAGCACGTGCATTGATCAGATTTCAGATAGGTATTTAAAGGAATGAAATTGAGACGTGGTCAGTCGCTCGGGAACCCGGAGAGAGCAGGCAAAACTACGTCGTTTTGAAAAACCCCCTCCTTCCCCACCACCTCCAGTATAGGAGGGCGGATAGCTCCCACCAGCGGAGGAAAGTGTTTTGACCCAAGTTTCTTACTGGGCCAAACTGGGGGAACAATCTAAAGGAAAATTTAGGTGTGAATAACAAATCTGATAAGTTCAATTTGATATAATAATATAATTATAATTTGTCAATATGTCGTCAGATAAGGTAAAATATTATAAATGTTTTTCTGAGAGTGCTTTGTCTAAATTTTGGTTCAATGATTTATTGGATAATAGGTCGGGAAACTGTGTAATTGGCAAATTTATTTGGATATTGAAAGTGAATGTTGTGACTTGAAGCCATTTATGTGATAAAGTTAATTTGAATATGATTGGAAAATTTATTTGGATATTGAGATTGAAAATGTTGTGACTGGAAGCAAAATTTGGGAAATTTAATTTGAATATGATTGGCAAATTTATTTGGATATTGAGATTGATGATGTTGTGATTTGAAGCCATTTATGTGATAAATTTAATTTGAATAGGATTAGAAAATTTATTTGGATCTTGAGATTGAATATTGTGATTTGAAGTCATTTATGTGATAAATTTAATCTGAATATGATTGGAAAATTTAGTTGGATATTGAGTGAATGTGTTGTGATTTTAAAAAAAATTATGTGATAAATTTAATCTGAAACTGTTTGGAAAAATTATTTGGATATTGAGATTGAATATGTTGTGATTTGAAGAGATTTATGTGATAAATTTAATTTGAATATGATTAGAAAATTTATTTGGATATTGAGATTGAATATGTTGTGAGTTGGAAGTCATTTATATGATAAATTTAATTTGAATATGATTGGAAATTTTATTTGGATATTGAGATTTCATATGTTATGGCTTGAAGCCATTTATTTTATATTATTTTGAATATGATTAAAATCCTGGTCTGCAACATAATACAGTCTTTTAGTTTTTGTTCGTTTTCCTTTGGTTCAATCACTGAGCGAGAGGACCATAAATATTTTAAAGGTGTAATCTCAATGTTCCATCTAAATTTTGAAAACCCTTAAACTTAGTGCCATAAGTGTTTAGTGCTAGCTAATTTTCAATGGATGTTATTTTTGTAGATGAGAGGACATCAGCTGTTAAATATGTATAGACAAAGGAGGAATATGTGTGCAGGAGATGCATGCGGGGCATAATGATGTAGGCAGACTTACCACTTAAAACAATTCCTGTCATGTGAATTTTAGATATTGCAATTATTATTTTAATCGTCAATTAGAATCATAAATTCTTTGAAAAAAGAAGTATGTGTAGTAATACTGCTGAGATGTGTGTGCAGTGATTTGCCCTCTATTTTAGACATGTGAAAGTGACCACATACCCCACTCCTCTGAGTACTAATCTCAGCAAGCAAGCATTCTCAGCATGATGCCAGCTAACATCTATAATCTCTTCTGCTGGTACCCTGACCCGAGACTCTTTTTGTCAGGTATATTGGCTTAAGGGGAAAACATGTAATGGCTGTGCTAGGCATAACTAAAATTAGATACCTGGAACACCAAGTGCTTCATTCCTGTAATCTCAACATAACTTCAGTTTGACACAAAGAAAAGATAAGGTGGCAGAAACCGATTGGCTACCACAATGGATTGAAAAAAACTTTCAAGAACCCAAGAAACTTTCTTGAGCAGCTATTTCATCATCCATAGGTAAATACATGCTTTATTTCTCACCATAAAAAGCCTCTGCTATTGTCTGCAAAAGAATTTAAATGATCATTTATGAAGCAACTTGCAAGCATTTCTAGAAACATAAACAAAAAAGCAATTGATCAGCAGGCCTCTAAAGCCATTGACCTCTGTTTATCTAATGTAGTCAGTCAAACAGCATTTCAATGTGTATATTGGTCAAAACATTTAAATGCAAAGATTGACATTAAGGCAAAAACATGTGAGTAGTGGTCAGGGAGACAGATCTCTCAGCTTGGTTCTGGTGGAAGGAACTCAAAAGTCCGAAGTGAAAACATGGTAATAAGTGCAGTACTATGTTCTGTGTGGGCCATTTAAGTTCTCAGCTCATTTACATAATGTAATCAATTTTATATTAATACATGTAGTGAAACTAGGCCACCAATAAATCACTATATCAAAAGGGTGTAATAAGGGTGAAAAGTCATTAGTTTCAAGATTCCCATAAAAAGGTAGCAGTCTCTGCCAACAGGGGTCCCACCTGTCTGTGTTTCGAGGTCCCCATAACACAAATCTAAAATGTCGTCTGTTCCAGGTCAAAACAAACCCAGACAATCATCAATTTCAGAACAATTAACACATGTTTTTTTAAGAATTGGCCTGAGACATATTACATTTATTATATAATTGACAAATTTTATGACATTTGTCCACAAATATATTTAAACAAACATTCATTATTCATTTTAAATTAATGTAAATATGAAAAGAATCTTTAAAAAAGATAAAAGGAAAGTAGTTCGGCAGGCGGGGGGATTTGTGAAAGTAGTACGGCACAGGGGTGATCTGCAAAAGAAAATCTCAAAAATGCAATGGATATGCATGTTAATCAGATTTGCAGATAAACAGAGAATTTAGCTGCCTATCTGACTTTATATCAATGACACCAATTGGCCATATCATTACACCTACTAGATGCTTTAAAGTTTGAACTCAGGATTTGCTAAGGAGAGTAATGTTATATTTCCTAAAGGATAAAGCCTGAGATGATACGCGTTGGCGCAGACTGCGGCAGACGAGCTTAGTGATAATTGCATACATGCCATGCACATGATTGCTACATGTGGTTTTTGTATTTGATCACAAGCACTGCCACATCCTTACATGAAATGTAACAAAATTATCAATTAATAGGTTGCAAAATTCTTCTCTAAGATAAATATATACTGTTGATGATTAGAAGATAGATAGTTCTAGGCTTTGAGGAACTTCATTTTACCATTATATGCTTCTTGAACCATTTATGTGTCAGTTAAAGTCGGAGGCGGTTGTCTGAGGGTGTCAATTAACAATCGACAGAGACATTCTGTCAAAGGGTAGAGGAGATCAAGAAGACTAGAAACTTGTCATGATTACACGGTCTTTGAAGCTCCAAATTATGGCATCGATAAATATCTTTTATTCCACTTCAAATTATTTCTAAGATAATTATTTAATATTGTGTGAGCATGAAAATAGGCCTGTGGTTGTACTGCATAGGTTATTATCCTCCTCAGACATATATTTTGTACTTTTATGCTAATGTTACCTCAATTTGGTCAAGTATGACTTTCTGTATATAAGTGGGAAACTAGATTAAATCAAGTAGATGTGGAAAGGAAGGAAGCCTTCTACTCAAGGATTAATCATGAACATAACAGAAAATACATCTTCCTCTCATAGCAGTGATTATGACTATAATTATAACTATGGACATATAACTATTTACACGAGGGCAACGTGGTACATATGGACATGCATTCCACCTTTTTTCTTATTGGTTGGAATGTTTGGAAATGCTCTTATTATCCTTGTATTCTGCAGGAATTCTTTCAAAGAAACAGCAACTGCATTTCTGTTTAGAGCTTTGGCTATATTTGATACACTTGCCCTCCTAGAATCATTTGATTGCATTTTTGTTTTAGCTGGACAAAGGTTAACTTCCTACAATGTGTGGGTCTGTAGAATCTTTAACTGGCTCGTCCAGGTATCAAGAGGTATTTCAGCCTGGCTGATTGTTGGAATTTCTCTTGAACGATGTGTTGTTATACTGTTGCCACATCGAGCCAAAACATTATGTACGTTGACTAAAGTAAGGATTTATCTTTGTGTTCTCATTATTTCCATGATTGCCCTTCACTCCCCAAATACATTGATGTATGGGGTGTATAGTGCCTATGAACCTATCCCAGAGAGGTATGTTTGGTATTGTTATCGTGCGGAGACAGGAATTCCTAAGATTGACCATTTTGCCCTATACACCTATGCTTGGATCGAGGTGATCAGTTACTGTTTCGTTCCGTTTGGTATCCTGGTTGTGGCAAATGTGGTTATCCTTGTTTCTTTGAGAAAATCATTGAGGCAGCAACAAGACATGGTAAGTTCTGACCACTCCTCTTCCTCTCTGCGCAGTCTGACTGTCATGCTGATCACCATCTCAGTCTCCTTTATCACCTTCACGTTCACTTGGTGTCTGTATTACCTACTTGATAGCTTTATGACCATAGACTACACTAATCATGAGCTGATGTCCCGGCTGGATGTGCTCTGGGCAGTGGGGTGGGTTTTGACCTTTGTGAACCATGCCAGTAACTTCTATTTGTACTGTGTTACTGGCACTAGGTTCCGACAGGAGCTCAAGACAATGTTCACCTGGAAGGCTAAGCCATTTACAGGACAATTCACCGACAAGAGACGATCTTCGACTCAAACAAATATGGAAACAAATAACATCTGAGACGTGTATTTTCTATAGAACAATTCACCAACAAGAAGTGCACCATGGCGCAAACACATATGGAAACAAATAACATTTGAGACGTGTATTTCCTACTTGAGTAATTCACAGACAAGGATATCGATCATGCAATGACTCAAACAAATGTGGAAACGTAAAACTAATGAACTTAAACTCTGCTTTAATGAAAGAACTGACCACTTAGACAGAAGTGAACATCATCGTAGCATGACGGGGTTTTACCTCAAAGAAATCACCACACTTTCCTGAGAGTTTACCAGGTCACCAATAACTCCTTGGTAATAGATATGTTAACTATATTATAATAGTATCATATATTCATTATAAGACTGAAAGGAAATGGCTGATTTTTTAAAGGAAGTAACTCGCATGCGTAGGTGCTGAACACTAAGATTTAGATGTAGCAATATTAGTTTTAAACACCATTCTTAGATTGTCAACACAACAAGAGGAAATAAATTTCTATGTTTCGGATCATCTTAACACCAGATGGCAGTCCTTAGAACCATGTAAAAGGCTTCAGTCCGATGTTGGTTATCTGTTTTATTGTGATAAAAAATTTTCTTCAAAATAAGTTGAATATTGGGCTGCCGTCAAAATCCACTGCTTTGTCTATTGTGCATCTCTCTTGACATTATGACATATTTTATACATATTATATCAGAAATCACACCCTTTGATAACTTGTGGGGGGGAGGGTAATAAAATGGTATTTAAAACAGATAAGTGGATGGAGCACAGCAACGTTAGTAGTTTGATTTATCTAAACATCTCCAAACCATTTTTGAATGATATAAAAATAAAACCGAACTATACACTGCTAAGTCTTATAATATGTATTGTGGAGTGCCCATCATGAACCTACTCTTCCACCCTGCGGAAGCCATGCAATGTTTGCAACCATGATTCCGCATCAGTGCGCCCTCTTCTGACAAAATGTAGCGTAATCTGCTACTGAGGTCATCAACTTTTCTCCACCAGTTTCCCATTTTAATATATGAATGCAGAAGTGTCCTGTTCCTAGTGCATAGCTACTTTGATTAAATAGATTATTTCAGTTCACAAGCTTTTAATTCTTTGATATATTACAGAATCTTAAATAAATATGTCTGATATATCTGTTAAAACGCCTATACAATTCCAATGCAACTTTGTAAAAAAAAATTAGTTTATTGTAACTATCTAGTCACTATGCGCTTCAATCTCCAGCAGTCTTCGTGATCGTATATATAAATCGAATCTTAAAACACCAATGCCGGTTGAATATTTACTGTTCATGAGTATGCCATACACTACAAGACTTGTTAACATCGTACATATTCGTTGTATTATTGTTGAATATCATTTTAGTTTATCGTACACATATTGTATTATAGTAAATAAACGCATGAATAAGGGAAATATATTGATTAGATTTATCTAACTTCAATACATGACGTGATTGTTCCACAAACCAATATACTTGACTTTGGAAGTGAAACAATGGAAGGAACAAGATAAAGAAGTTGTGAACGGTGAAAGCATTCACACTCTATGTAGTAACATTGTTATATATTTTGCTAAGCTGAGAACCGAAAACAGGATAGCAGAAACCATGTAATGTAGCAAAAGTAACGTATCTGCGAATCATTAAGCTTCCACCTATGTTATGAAAAATGAGATCATCTCATAGACAAATCTTGTATGAAATAGCCATAGTAAGAACAGTATCGATCCAATTTACAATTGTTCTTTCAGCGTTTTTCATATATATCTTTCTATTGATCAAATTTGAAAGACAATTACTAGCCCGTTACAACTTACAAACCACGCCTACATATAATTTACTTCCAATATTTAAACTAACTATCCTGATTGATTTTTCTAAAAGCAGCATTGTCATCTGATGAGTGTGCTTTATTTGGCTATTTGTGAATTATTTGACCATGCGTTGTTTGGCTATTTGTGCTTTATTTGGCTATTTGTAATTCATTTGGCTATTTATGCTTCATTTGGCTATTTGTTTTATGTGCATTATTTAGCTATTTGTGCTTTATTTGGCTATTTGTGGGTTATTTGGTACTTGGTGGATTGTAACATTTCTTAAACATCACATGCTTCACGCTTCCATATCTGGTAGATTTTATTTCCACATAGAGGATTCCAGTTTCATGTCATTATCGTTCTCATATTCTACAGCTCAGTCACTTCTTTGAGTATTAAATGACAAATGGCGACACAACTCGGAGAGACTAAATAGTGCCTTTTTTATAAAAAAAAAGTCAGAAATCAATATGTCAAACAGGACCTCTTTTGCTTTGGAGCCAGTTCTCACATAGAGCCCAGTGGACTTTGTCGCATGTGTCGCATATCCAATATCAGGATGGGACACTGTGTCAAAACACAACTTTTATTGAATATTTCAATTATGGATGGAATTGAAAACAAAAATAGATGTCGATTTGTTAATAAGTTGGACCTATCAAGTTGTTCCAGAAAAAAAAGAGTTTTGTTGTAACGCATATTGCTTTGAATAATTTGTTATGAAAAGAAATTCAAAGAAGAATATGCACTTCATTTTGGCTGCAGGTGCTGGCTTTCAGATCATATATCACTAGTATGAAACAAGTTATTCTAAAACTGGATTTAAACAAATAGTGCACTGCTTTGGTAGCTCTCTACCAGGACATACTGAAGGTGAGTCATGCTAGAGACATATGTTAGAACAAAGCAAACTTATATACACAATCAGGACTACAAAAGAAATCAAGATTTAATAATAGAAATTTTAAATAGTTTGAAAACCATTCACGTAACCATGATTACAGTAATATTGCAAGGTCAATATCTGTGCCATGAATGTTACCGTCAAATGCTATTGTCAATATATTGAAGCTCTTATGTTATTGCGGTCTCATCGTCTCTTAATAGCAAACTGCTTTGGATTTTAATGGAGAGTGAGCCACTAAAAGCCGATTTCCGTTCAGAGGATGCCCATTATGGACGGAACGTAATCAACATATTGAATGGTCCCCCAATCATTTAACGGTTTTTATTTTCATTGGGGTGAGTTCATTGGACCTGTCTATATTTTTCATGCATTGTACTCAGGGACAAGGCTGATTATGAAATGGTTTCCAATCTGTTTTTGATAAACCCTCAACGCATTTGCAGCCTTCCCACTCTCCCCGTGATAGGATTGGCTTCCGTTTAAGGTGACAAAGTTGCGCTGGCCGAGGCTCAGTATATATATGCTGTATTGCTAGGCACCGAAAATATGCCACTTAAGAGCGTTAAGTGCTTACACATGAAGACATGACGCACACCTTTTAATTATTAGATTAGGAAGAAGTTGATCATTAATGGTTTGATGACTTACAAGAGAAATTACCATGATGCCATACATAGAACTAAATGCAGGTGTAAGTTGGTTAGATGCAGACTTTGCTATATATCTTATTTCTAATTCTGCATCATTTACTTACCATTTTGTATGCTGTATGCGACATTTTCAGCACTATATTTGCCATAGCAAGGGTTAACCTGTTGCCCTTGTTAGATGGAAGCCTGTTACTGGTACAATGTCCTTCTCTTTTCGAAGAGTGGCGGGGGTCTTTCTTTGCATCATTACATATATACATGATCACACAAGCCACGACCTTTGATAACCTGTCACGGAGCGCTGGCTGGGATGAGAAACAACTCAGGAGCAGATATCCACCTTTCTCGGCCATGCAACATGACCATAAGTCTTGTCCTATTCGGGATTCGAACCCTGGAATTTTACTGAGTCACGTCCCACTCTGTGTTTGTTGTAAAGGGTATACACCGCTATTTGGCAACCAATACACCTCCCGAAAACAAAATCAGCTTTTGAATATTGAAAAGAATAGAAAGACAGTAATGGATGCATCAAACTGATTGAATTGGAATGGCATGCCAGTATGCATTTTTAATACTATGAGCCAAGCTTGTATGTCTTCAAAGTACAATGTACACCACACTTGACAGTGAGAATTGAAATATTGTTTTAAAAGTACTCAAATGTTAAATATATAATTAGAAAATAATTTATTGATGTGACAAAGAGGTGGGAATTTAAAGTCGAAATAAGAGTGAAATATATAGCAACATTGGTGAAATGTTATATTGCAGGAAATTGATAACAATTAGATTAAAGTACGAACAGTTGATATTCTAAAAAGAATACTTGTTTTGCAAATATGTCATCACAAAATCCAAATTGTTCAAACAGAGACCAAAACACAAACCATATCCTGTCGATCATGTGGTTTATATCTCAACTGAAAATATAAAATAAATAGCTGAAGGGATGGTATTTTGTTTTGTATCAAGAAAGTAACAAAACATTACCTTCGGATGTTTCAAATCCACATTTATAAATATATTTGGTGTCAGTCCTTGAATTATCCATGCAGAGCATTGGAAGATTTAAAGAGGTTGATAAATCAATAACAATCACGCCCAGATCTCGTGTAGATTAGCTATCATGTGAGATTTGTTTTAAACGGCAGTATCAAACTGAAATAGAAGTCCTCAAATAATTATATATCATTCGTGAAAAAATGGCTTGTCTCCATCCAATGACAGCAGGATCCCAGGAGGCAGAAAGGCAAACTATCTATTTATCACATAGAAATCCTGCTGGATGAACAGAACAAAATCTCCATGAAATGATGATCATGTTCATGTTGGAGTTCATATCCATTTGCTTCATTCCCTTTCATGTTTATTTACCAAATAGCGAAATATAAGACAAATTCTACTCTTTCTCTTTGAATTTGCTAAATAATTTTCTCCCAGATCCATGTGACGCTGCATCTAACAGCTGCCCCGACACTGAAATTATAGAATTGTGCAAGTATATATCAATGTTAAATTAATGGTCATGATTTGTCAAAAGACTTTCCATTATTAAAGTATTGGGCAATTTCTCATGAAATATGTATTTTCTGAGGAAGAAAACCTTTTTTTCTGAGTCAATAAAGAAATATTTTGCATAAAACTGAGATGTTATATTTATATTTTAGATTCATTTTCTGCTTGGCTAGAAGTAACCAGACTGTCATTACAAAACCATATTATTCCATATATTTGAAGACCATTTGTAGATCAATTTTACCTTCAAATTCTGAATAATTGAATGTGAGATATAAGTCTTTTGAACTTGATACTTGGAGAGGTAATTTGCATTTCGTCAGTAGTATTAGTGGTATGTTGTTTCCTACATATTTATAGTTCTATTAAAGACATTAACCGATAATTTTAAATGTTCCTCTTGTTGTATTGATGTTAAAAATTGAGATCGATTTCCTCGCTGTTTACAGAAATATGTGAGGATAAAATTTACACTGGAAAAGAGTTAAACTTATGTGTGGGCCAAACGACTATCATATCCCTTCGAAGAATACATTAGTGATAATTATAATATCAATATTGTATGATACTTTTAGCTGTATTCGTCAGATTCTGCTACAAATGAAACACATTGACAATATAGTCATGTGTCTTGTGTATTTGTGTAATACCGCGTGTGGGCAATATCACTGCTGGAATCGACCCTGTTTGACAGTCATATTTGAGGATGTTAGATCTTTATTTACCACCAATAAATGATTCTATACATGGTCCATATTATGGCATCGCTTGTCGGCTCATATACTGGTCAAATATTCGATTTTGTAGCTACGACTGAGGTACACTGATATATTGGTTGATAGATACAAAAACATAATTCAATATAGAAAACATACAACTTTAATTATAAAATTTAATCTAGGTTGTGATATGTTGGTTGTTTTGGTGACATTGGTGTTCTGGACTTAACATGCATAAGAAACAAAGTAATATCATAAAAGAAATCACGCATTTCTCAACACAATTCCATATTTTGCAAGGGGCCAATGAACTCACATTAACTTGTTAAGATTGCTTCGATGGAAAAGCGTAAGGCACAATTCATCAAATGCATTTACCATGCCCCATGCGTAGAATTTCTGATCAATACACACAGACAATTGATTCCCATCATATCAATGTCCAAACAAATGCTGGATTCGGCATCAGGTTTCCCAGATTTAGCTCAGTCGATACAGACGTAATATGTCTGACGCTTGATGCCACCAGAAGACACAAAATAACCTCACCAGCCACCGAACGGCGTCATCCCAAACGGCGCAATAAATGGCATACAGTCCACAGGGTAAATGACATACAGTCCACAGGGTAAATAGCATACAGTCCACGGGGTAAATGGCATACAGTCCACGGGGTAAATAGCATACAGTCCACGGGGTAAATGGCATACAGTCCACATGGTAAATAGCATACAGTCCACGGGGTAAATGGCATACAGTCCACAGGGTAAATAGCATACAGTCCACGGGGTAAATGGCATACAGTCCACAGGGTAAATGACATACAGTCCACAGGGTAAATAGCATACAGTCCACGGGGTAAATAGCATACAGTCCACGGGGTAAATGGCATACAGTCCACAGGGTAAATGACATACAGTCCACAGGGTAAAAAGCATACAGTCCACGGGGTAAATGGCATACAGTCCACAGGGTAAATAGCATACAGTCCACGGGGTAAATGACATACAGTCCACGGGGTAAATAGCATACAGTCCACAGGGTAAATAGCATACAGTCCACAGGGTAAATAGCATACAGTCCACAGGGTAAATAGCATACAGTCCACAGGGTAAATAGCATACAGTCCGCAGGGTAAATAGCATACAGTCCGCAGGGTAAATAGCATACAGTCCACAGGGTAAATGTCATACAGTCCACGTGCACAGTTTAAAGAGTAAAGGGTTGTTGGCATACAGTCCAAAGGGTAGTTGGCACACAGTCCAAAGGGTGAATGACACACAATTCAAAAGGTAAATAGCATATAGTCCAACGGGGTAGAGTCATAAATTACAAAATGTAGTTGCCTACATTCCAAGGGGTAGGGGTATATAATTCAAATAGTAAAAAGCATAGAGTGAAGAGGGCAGGGGCTTGCAACGCAAAGAGTTAAAGGCATTTAGTCCAAAGAGCAGAGGCATTAGACAGAGAGAATTTAATGCATCCAGCCCCCTAAAGGTCAATTTGGTGTCTACGATGTGGTCCTGTGGTCATATGGTGTATGCCCTTCTTGTATTTTCACCCGGTGTTATGATATATACCCTTCTGGTATTGTCACATGGTGTGATGGTGTATATCCTTCTGGTATTATCACCTGGTCCTATGGTGTATACCCTTCTGGTATTATCACCTGGTCCTATGGTGTATACCTTTCTGGTATTGTCACCTAGTGTTATGGTGTATACCCTTCTGGTATTATCACCTGGTCCTATGGTGTTTACCTTTCTGGTGTTGTCACCTGGTGTTATGGTGCATACCCTTCTGGTATTGTCACCTGGTCCTATGGTGTATACCCTTCTGGTGTTGTCACCTGGTGTTATGGTGTATACCTTTCTGGTATTGTCACCTAGTGTTATGGTGTATATCCTTCTGGTATTGTCACCTCGTGTTATGGTGTTTACCCTTCTGGTATTATTGCCTGGTCCTATGGTGTTTACCTTTCTGGTGTTGTCACCTCGTGTTATGGTGCATACCCTTCTGGTGTTGTCACCTGGTGTTATGGTGTATACCTTTCTGGTATTGTCACCTAGTGTTATGTTGTATATCCTTCTGGTATTGTCACCTGGTGTTATGGTGTATACCGTTCTGGTATTATCACCTGGTCCTATGGTGTTTACCTTTCTGGTGTTGTCACCTGGTGTTATGGTGCATACCCTTCTGGTGTTGTCCCCTGGTCCTATGGTGTATACCCTTCTGGTATTGTCACCTGGTCCTATGGTGTATATCCTTCTGGTATTGTCACCTGGTGTTATGGTGTATATCCTTCTGGAATTGTCACCTGGTGTTATGGTGTATATCCTTCTGGTATTGTCACCTGGTCCTATGGTGTATACCCTTCTGGTATTGTCACCTGGTCCTATGGTGGATACCCTTCTGGTATTGTCACCTGGTGTTATGGTGTATACCCTTCTGGTTTTGTCACCTGGTGTTATAGTGTATATCCTTCTGTAATTGTCACCTGGTGTTATGGTGTATACCCTTCTGGTATTGTCACCTGTTCCTATGGTGTATACCCTTCTGGTATTGTCACCTGGTGTTATGGTGTATACCTTTCTGGTATTGTCACCTAGTGTTATGGTGTATATCCTTCTGGTATTGTCACCTGGTGTTAAGGTGTATATCCTTCTGGTATTGTCACGTGGTGTGATGGTGTATACCCTTTTGGTATTGTCACCTAGTGTTATGGTATATACCCTTCTTGTATTGTCACCTGGTGTTATAGTGTATACCCTTCTGGTATTGTCACCTGGTGTTATGGTGTATACCCCTCTGGTACTGTAACCTGGTGTTATAGTGTATACCCTTCTGGTATTGTCACCTAGTGTGATGGTGTATACTCTTCTGGTATTGTCTCCTGGTCCTATGGTGTATACCCCTCTGGTATTGTCACCTGGTGTTATGGTGTATAGCTGTAATTGTCACCTGGTGTTATGGTGTATACCCTTCTGGTATTGTCACCTGTTCCTATGGTATATATCCTTCTGGTATTGTCACCTGGTGTTATGGTGTATTCCCTTCTGGTTTTGTCACCTGGTGTTATGGTATATATCCTTCTGGTATTGTCACCTGGTGTTAAGGTGTATATCCTTCTGGTATTGTCACGTGGTGTGATGGTGTATACCCTTTTGGTATTGTCACCTAGTGTTATGGTATATACCCTTCTTGTATTGTCACCTGGTGTTATAGTGTATACCCTTCTGGTATTGTCACCTGGTGTTATGGTGTATACCCCTCTGGTACTGTAACCTGGTGTTATAGTGTATACCCTTCTGGTATTGTCACCTAGTGTGATGGTGTTTACTCTTCTTGTATTGTCTCCTGGTCCTATGGTGTATACCCCTCTGGTATTGTCACCTGGTGTTATGGTGTATAGCTAACAACCATAGGATTCGCGCAATCATAGGATTGGCTGATAATTTTGGAAATGTCTTGTGAACGCAAAATTAATAGAACATTGAATTTTTTTGCACAGAAAAGTTTATTTGGATGGTTTGAATAAATTGTTATGAAAATTGCACCCATTGACCCCGATTTTGTCACAATGTGCACCTGCATGAGTTCCAGCTTGTTACAAAAGTATACAATTTGGCACTGCTCAGTCAGTTCTTGGCCGATTTACATCTAGTCCCAGAGCTAGGTCAGATTTAATTACCCGTCTTGTTGCAAAAGGTTTGATGATGTTTCCTAGTTCAAAATATTGTGTAGAATACAGAAATCCAGTTCTGGGTGTAAATTGACGTTTCTTACCTCAACGTCGGTTAATTTGGCATAATTCTTAAAATAGGAATTTTGCCTATAAAATCGTTACTTTTTCATGGATTTTTATAAATGTGGTACCAAAATTTGCAGAATGGTACCCTCTAATAGCCTGATTGAAGAAATAAATGATAAATAAGGGTATTGGGACTAATATGTTGAAAAAGTGCATTTTTTATTAACTTTTAAGGCCTTTTTAACATTTATTTAGATCCAATTGTCCATTTTTTAAAACAGGTTTATTAATGTTTCCTAGCTCAAAATATAGTCTAAAATGCATAAATACTCTTTTCAGTCACAAAAATGATTTCATCAAGGGTATACACTCAAAATGTGTCAACGTAACTTTTACAGATTCAATCAGCACCAAATTGTGGGTATTAAGTGATGACAGTCAAGTATTGTCAATAACATTGATATGATTTATTGGATAATTTGCCTTTACAATCATTAGTTATTTGGAGATCAGAGTATGCTTCTTCCATCTCAACAAAATCATACTGATAATATTTACAACCACAGAATGCATTACTAATGCATATTTGCACAACATACAGATGAGAGAAAAAGAACCTACAGTCAATATTATAATGATTTTTTATTTTAAAACCTGCTTTCTTTTGTAATGTAGAGCTGTCTTTGATAATAATAATGATATTGATAAGAAATAGGGCATATTGTGTAAGTCCTGATGATCACGCTTAATTCTGTATCTGCTCAGTTCCTTTGATGAATCTTCTTTTGACTTTAACTGAGCCATCTTAAGCAAGTACCCAGTGAGCGAACTTCTAGCAGAATGAGTTATCATCCACCTTGTACGTTCCACTGCAGAGGAGGTAAATGCAGAAATACCTGTCAACCTTGAGGCAGCATCAGCATTTAAAATCAGCATTGGCAAAATTGTGATGACCTGTAGCAAAAAAAAGTCCACACATCTGCTCCAAGCAGTACACATACAGATCAAGATCTTTTGTTCTAATTGCACGGCTGAAACGCAAGTATAATTCAACAAGATCAACATAGATGATCCAGAACTGTGCATTTGGTCCATGCTGACCACTTTTAGTGCTGTCTGTGTACTCTGTATAACTCTGTAGGATATCAGCATACATGTCCAATTGTTCTAGTCTCTCAAGGTTTTTTGGCTGTGGATCATCTTGTAATTTCAGGAGCTGATCACAGAATTCTGATGAGAGTGGCCCTTCTTGTTGAATAAAGCTTTGGAGATGCAAAATATGCATTGCATTTCCAAGCAACATATGCAGCCTTTTGCATCTGTTATAGTGCCTTCCAGTAATAAAACCACTCAGTGATCCTGAAGCCAAGACGCCAGTTTCAACAAGTGCTTGGGGTCCTCCAGACTCAGCTATGACATGACCAAGTGCTCCAAAGTATATTAATATAATGTGGAATGCACCAAAACACACTAAAATATTGTCATATAATGGGGCTTCTTCTTGTTGGATCTGAACAGCCATTTTGGCAACAGCAAGATCATAGGTGACAATGGCATACTCTTCACCACACTCATCTGCTACCTCCTTTGATCTTCTCAGTGTTATTGCAACAACATCCCACCTTGTAGGAGGAAGACATATGTTTTCCATGTATCCTACCACTTGTGGTTTGATACTGTCTGTTGTCAGACAGGCATTCCAGCAAACCCACTGTGGTGTATCCTGAACATGGTATGTGCAAATCATCCATAATATATGGGGTTTTTCCTGTAAGGAATGAGATCATATATTGGCACTACAGTATATGACCTTTTCTTGAGTGAGGGTCTCTTGCAGGGAAAGGGTTTCACACATGTATATTCTGCTGTTGGCACATTTTGGTTATCATTTGGCAAGGTTATCTGATTGAACAATTAATTTTTGTAACAGATACCAAATGTGTCATGTAATGTTCCTGATCCAGAAAAAGTTTCACTATTCTCATCATAGTTGTCCCATGCCACTCCAGTAGCAAGGCCTGGTTGGGCTACCAATCCCACTGGCAAAACAACATCCCGGCTTGAAGCTGTCATTTCTAGAGCAGTTTCCAGTTCTTCTACAGCATGATAATTAATACAGTGGCCAAAATGATTCAAGATTTCAACTACTCATCTGCTTCCTGTCATACTTTTGAGCCCCATTCCAAGACATATGTGTTTACTTGGTTTTAGGAGGCCTTTGGTTATGGTGAATAAGACATCATTAGCTGTAGAAAGTGAACATCTTTCTGTACGAGATGCAGGTTCACCAACCTTTTCTGAGCCACTGTAGAGTACACGGAAGAAATGTATAAGTATATCTGGGGGCTCTCCTTCTCCTTTCTTCAGAGCATCAACAGTTACTGATGATGGCAATTTAGAAGCTGATAACTGTTTGACTGCTTCTTAGCTGCAGTGCTGCCTGAGTTACTACATAATCATATGAGGAGGCAATTTTTTTTGCATTCTGTATAGCCGCTTTGTTTGTCAGGGATTTGTGGTGTTGGACATTGCCATCTTTCTTGCTAGATTTACTGATTATTACCTCATCCTTGAATTTCATGAGTATCTTGTCTGTGAGCTTTTGTGTATTGAATTGTGTATACTCTATGTTATGTTCTGACAGAAACCTTTCATATCTATTGTGGATTGATGTCATACTCTGCTTTTTTTTCATCAACAATTTTCAAATGTACCAGAATTTTCAAATGCACCAGAATGGGCCTCTCGTACTGAAGACATGTCTGCTTTCTCTTTATTCTGTTCTTTTCTCCTCTCAGCTTCTGCAAGATAATACTTGCGGCAAGTGTGGTGATATCTGACCTCTTTGGCAATGAAATCTATATCTTCATATTTCAGGAGGAAATCTTGGTCATCAAGTAGGTGTGCTGCATCAATAATCATTGAGGATGCTTCATATGTTTCACACTGACCCAGCCTCTCATCTACTCCTTTTCTATATTTGCGCCTTTTACCACAGAAAACACACACTGCTTCAAGAACACCAGCTGTTGGTGTACCTTGAGACCGTAAGACATGTTTTCTTGCTACAAGGTCACATTCTGTGATGTCATCAGTTTCTCAGACATTGCTTTTCTTGATTGCAGTGAAGTTTTTATAACATTTGCTATGGTAGCCTTCATTGTCATTGGAATGTTGTGATAAGGCTTTGCATATTGCAGAGTATTTTGAATTTGAACTAAAGTTTGTAAGGTGGATATTCTTAGCCTCATGAACTTTATTTTATGTTTGAGCATCAATTGGCTTTACTTGCTCTTGATTCTGTGGTCCAACATAGAGTATGCAGATCAATGCATCTGGTTGAGTCATTGTCCTAAAATGTTAGATTTACTGTTACTATACAGCTATACTATGAGTAGAACAAAATGGCCAAAGTACTGTACAGGCCAGAAATATGGGAAATATACTATTCATTTAATCAGGGATGCCCACAATTAGACCCACTTACATATTATGATCAACTTACATATTATGATCTACACTGATTAATTAATATCTGTATTAATTAATATAATCATTGTTCCTATAATCACTGTTCCTGATAGTGTCTTTGGATTTATATACAATGATCAGTAAACATTTTCATGTTGTTACACGTTAAACTGAAATACCACTCTGTCTGTAAGTGATTAAATATCGTTTGACTATGATTTCTGCTCTGCATACTGAGTAACACCAAATTCTCAGATCAGATAAGTAGGTCATCTGTTCCCTATGGTTACAACAGTTGCCTCTTTCACTTTAGCCCAGGTGGCAGCTCATAATATACTTTTATCACATATAATATTACAACTATAATTATTCTTTCAATTATTATTGCTTGAAGAACTAGTAATTTTATGATCAATCATCTAACTACATTTTCTTCAAATGCATAGAATCTGGTAACATTACGTTAGCATATTTTAATTTTATACCCATGATATACTCATTTTTGTGACTGAAAACAGCATTTATCCATTTTAGACTATATTTTGAGCTAGGAAACATCAATAAACCTGTTTTAAAAAAATGGACAATTGGATCTAAATAAATGTTAAAAAGGCCTTAAAATTTAATAAAAAATGCACTTTTTCAACAAATTAGTCACAATACCCTTATTTATCATTTGTTTCTTCAATCAGGCTATTAGAGGGTACCATTCCGCAAATTTTGGTACCACATTTATAAAAATCCATGAAAAAGTAACGATTTTATAGGCAAAATTCTTATTTTAAGAATTATGCCCAATTAACCGACATTGAGGTAAAAAACGTCAATTTACACCCAGATCCCAGCCTCCGGTGCGAGTAAGAAATGGATTTCTGTATTCTACACAATATTTTGAACTAGGAAACATCATCAAACCTTTTGCAACAAGACGGGTAATTAAATCTGACCTAGCTCTGGGACTAAAAATTGAGCTATTGAACTCTTCTCTTCAAATATGTAAGTCATATGATCGATATATTAATTTTCATCTTTTGGATTAGAAAAAAGGTCAGTGCACGAAGGCTATGATTGTATTATTTGTTTGCGCAAAGACGAGACTCTGACTTGTCAATCTTGTTAGAATTTAGCATCCGCACATCATTTAATAAGTTAATGACAAGTCTTGCTGATGGATATACCCCACTATAGCACACATATTGAAAACTATTCATGTGATGTGAGTTTATTTATTTATTGACAAAGACCAAAATGGGCGGTTGTTAGCCCTATACCATTCTGGTATTATCACCTAGTGTTATGGTATATATCCTTCTGGTATTTTCACCCGGTGTTATGATATATACCCTTCTGGTATTGTCACGTGGTGTGATGGTGTATACCCTTATGGTATTATCACCTAGTGTTATGGTATATACCCTTCTGGTATTGTCACCTAGTGTTATGGTATATATCCTTCTGGTATTGTCACCTGGTGTTATAGTGTATACCCTTCTGGTTTTGTCACCTGGTGTTAATAATAATAATAATAATAATAATAATAAAATTTGTATAGCGCTGATACCAGACAAGTCTGTTCATAGCGCTGAGTTCAGGACATGCATCCTGAAGAGATGAGTTTTCAGCCTACTCTTAAACGAGGAGACTGAAGTACTTGTCCTAATATTAGTAGGCAAGGAATTCCATAGTCGTGGGCCAGCAGATGAGAAGGCCCTGTCACCTTTTGTTCTTAGCCTAGTATTAGGTACCTGTAGGTGGGTGCCATCATTGGATCTTAGACAGCGTTCACCTTCTTTGATATGGAGTAGATCCCGTAAGTAAGGCGGAGCCTTACCATTGAGGGCTTTCCAGGTTAATAGAAGAATTTTAAAATCAATTCTCGCGTGAACTGGAAGCCAATGCAGTTCCCGTAATTTTCCTGAGATGTGATCAAATTTCCTGATTTTTCCAACTACCCGTGCTGCAGAGTTTTGGAGGTATTGCAGTTTCCTGATGTCAGTTTTAGGAAGACCCACCAGAAGACCATTACCATAGTCAAGGGTGGATGTGACAAAAGCATGGGTAAGTGTTACCGCGGTCTTCTCGTCTAGACAATGTCTGATGGCCGCTAAGTTCCTGATGTGATAATAGCCCTTCTGACACATTTTCCTGATCTGGGCCTTCATGTCCATGTTGGAGTCAAATGTGATACCAAGGTCAACCACTGACTGACTAGGAGCAATATCAGAGTCACCCACTCTGATTGTGGTTGGGATACTGCTATGGGTGGTAGTACTGTACCTGTCAGTACATATGAGCATCTCAGTTTTTCCATCATTTATCTTCATCTTGTTTGATATGAGGAAGTTCCTGACTTCACTGACACATTTCTCCAGTTTGTGTCTGCTCATATCCACATGATGAGGAGAAGCGTGATCAACAGGGATGTAGATCTGAGTATCATCTGCATAAATGTGATAGCTTAGACCATATTTGGCAAGTATATCAGATAGGGGTGACATGTAGATGGTGAACAGTATAGGACCCAGGACTGAGCCCTGGGGCACCCCATATTTTAAGGATTTGAGACGGGATCTATGGATTCCTACCTTCACACATTGCTTTCTGTCCATTAGGTATGACCGAATCCAGGAGAGTGCATGACCTTTTACGTTGCATCTATCCCTCAGTCTATCCAAGAGGATTTGATGGTCAATAGTGTCAAAGGCAGCGGAAAGGTCAAGCAACAGCAGGATAACTGCCTTTCTATTGTCCAGACAACCCAAGATATCATTTTGCACTTTTAACAAAGCGGTTTCAGTGCTGTGATATTCTTTGTAGGCTGATTGAAACTTGTCAGTAAGACCATTCCTTACAAGATGGGGGACTAGTTGGTCTGCAACCGCCCTCTCCGTTAGTTTAGAGACAAATGTAAGGTTGGATACAGGCCTATAGTTTTTTTCAACCAGTTCTAGACCAAGCTTCTTCAGCAGGGGTGTTATGATGGCTATTTTCATATTTTCCGATACTGCTGATTCCATCAATGATTTATTTATGATGGAAGTAATTATTGGTAGGAGGTCATCCAAGAGGTCAAGTAGGAGCCAGGTTGGAATTGGATCTAGGTCACATGACTTCTTAACAGACCTTTTGACCAATTTCCGTACGTCGTCAATGGTTAAGGGTGTGAGGTGTGTCCTTTTTCTTGTGCATGACTGTGTCAATGACTCTAAAGTGTTATGGTGTATACCCTTCTGGTTTTGTCACCTGGTGTTATGGTGTATATCCTTCTGGTATTGTCACCTAGTGTTATGGTATATACCCTTCTGGTATTGTCACCTGGTCCTATGGTGTATACCCTTCTGGTTTTGTCACCTGGTGTTATGGTATATATCCTTCTGGTATTGTCACCTGGTGTTATGGTGTATTCCCTTCTGGTTTTGTCACCTGGTGTTATGGTATATATCCTTCTGGTATTGTCACCTGGTGTTATGGTATATACCCTTCTGGTATTGTCACCTGGTGTTATGGTGTATACCCTTCTGGTTTTGTCACCTGGTGTTATGGTGTATACCCTTCTGGTTTTGTCACCTGGTGTTATGGTGTATATCCTTCGGGTTTTGTCACCTGGTGTTATGGTGTATACCCTTCTGGTTTTGTCACCTGGTGTTATGGTATATACCCTTCTGGTATTGTCACCTGGTGTTATAGTGTATACCCTTCTGGTATTGTCACCTGGTCCTATGGTGTATACCCTTCTGGTATTGTCACCTGGTCCTATGGTGTATATCCTTCTGGTATTGTCACCTGGTGTTATGGTGTATACCCTTCTGGTATTTTCACCTGGTGTTATGGTATATATCCTTCTGGTATTGTCACCTGGTTCTATGGTGTATACCCTTCTGGTATTTTCACCTGGTGTTATGGTATATATCCTTCTGGTATTGTCACCTGGTTCTATGGTGTATACCCTTCTGGTATTGTCACCTGGTCCTATGGTGTATACCCTTTTGGTATTGTCACCTGGTGTTATGGTGTATACCCTATCAATTCGACAATCTGACAACATTTTAACATCGTTACTGCTTTGGAGATATTGACCGAAGATTATAGAACAGCATTTCCAAAACTCTGTAATGATACCTACCCACCATCAAAATATAAACAGGTTTATACACCCAAATACTTTGCTCTACAATGAATACAGGACCATTATCCAATATATCTCGTTTCATACTGTAGACATAGTTTACTTTAAAAATGGAAAATGATACAAATAGCTCCTCTGGGGGTAAGTTAGAGAACTACAACACCAAGAATGTTGCCAGAATTTCGTGAGGCTCCTCATGATCACTCAGGGACTTTATATGCTTTATTTGTGCCTTGTATGTCTCAGTGCTATGTCCCTGTTATGACAGTGAATGTGTTTACTGAGGCAGAAAAAGAGAAACGAGAATGTACAAGTATACAATGCATAGGTTAATCATGACAAATGGTAATTACTGTGCTTAATAGATGTACTTATCTGTTTACACACATGTGGACTGGTCCATTCTCCCCCCTCCTTCACGGAAAAAACACTTTGCCTTACACCTCATAAGTAAAGTGCAACTTGATCAAATTGAACAAATTGGGTAATCCTCCTTGATTCATATTTCAAAGTACTTGTAAAATTTGCCACTTCTTTAATAAAGTTTTTTTCAATTATGATGTTTACTAAATAGATTGTTGGCATATCAAATGTTGCTTTATTCTGTACTATATGTAATATGTGTGATATCTTTCAGTTTATAAACTCAATAAGACCATAAAACATTGTGTTATTTCGTGAACAATTAAATCGATGCTTTTATGTCACTTTAAATTGCCATATGTAGTTGTAAAGTACACCAAGAGATGGTTTATAATATAAAAAGTCCATTGCTATTTTATTTCACAACAAAACAATTCTCGTTCCAGAAATAGATAGCCCTGGGACCGGAAGTGTGAAGGTTAGCCTACAAGGATTACTCAGTCACATCTATTTAAGACAACTCCAGTGACAGTATTTATAGTGACACTTATGTGCCTCTAGTCTGCCCAATAAATATGCCATCTAAATAATGTAATGACCTCATATCCTTTTTTATCCTTTTTTATCCTTTTTCATCCAAGACAATGCCATTGAGCTGTCATATCTATAAATTCTGGCAATTCATCCAGACTCCAACCCGTCTTTCCATCCCATACTCCAACATTCTTTCCAGACTGAACCCGGTCTGTCCATCCTAGACTTCTGCACGTCTTTCCATCCAAGACTTCGTCTCATCTATCCACCCCAGACTTTACATTACCTTCTATGGCGTACACCATACACGAGCTGATGTTCAGAATCCAGCCTTGATGTGACATCGTTCTTATTATCTCAGTCTTACACAAAACAAAAAAATTACTCGCCAAGTCCCCTGGAAGTCATTTCGTTCTACCTTAAACTGTGTTTGGTTTTTCGGAATTTTTAACCACTTTTAACGTCTTTGCCTTGTAACATAAAGTTGGCTCACTGTTTTGTGTTTCCTCTTTATTCTCTTTCAGGTCTCGTTTCCTTATAAAATAAGACATCAACGAGGCGGTTTGTATCTAAATCTGTGGCAACTACCGATCTGTAGTCATAGCACTGAAAGAGAGGGTGGGAGTGAAAGGAAATATCTTTTGTGCCATAGGATTGCCGCCCAGAACTCACACATGGACAAACGGTTAAGCTTTCAGGGTCATTTCAATACAATTACTTAAATATTCTGGTGAGATCCTTCTTTGGGGAAAATACGATATTAAGAACAGTGATCGAAAGAACGATGTGATCAACATCACAATATCATATGAGGGAAGTTGATATTGTATATGCGTTGCCGAGCAAATAAATATAAGAATATGGATTATTTTTGGTCATACGCACCCCCCCCCCCCCCCCCCCGAATGTTTTAAAATCCATCCATTCCAAGTTTCTGCCGTTTGCTATATCCATTTCAAAAGTCGTGATATTGTATTTATAAGACATATTTTGTAGGAAACAGTAACTCTCCAATAAATTTATATGATAGTTTTACACAAATGTTAAAGGATGAAGTTGAAATATAAAAACGCAAAAACGGGAGTTTGCTTATTTCTTGTATAACTAATACTACCTAACTTATTAAGAGCATATTTTGTTTATTGCGATTCCAGCATTGATCAACACGAGGCAGAGCGCCGCACAGCTAAAGATGCGATAAAGGACCAGCATGCACATAAGCCCCCTGCCAACCTCTCCGAACAATGATATATATAGTGGAGTTGTACAGATCTGGTTTCGGTAGAGTTATACAGTTCCGGTGTGTACTTTTCAATGGGAAAAAACAACATGGAGGTCGGCAATCGGCCTATATATACTGTCATTCAACAAATTTATGATCTTTCAACTAAAGCTTGAGGGTCGATTTTCAATCAGGCTTGAAGGCAGAGAAAAGCTTATCCCAACAGAAACCGAAATGTAAACATTTCCACAGAGGAGATATCTATGGCGGCTATCCGAGTACCTGCACAAAACGGGATATAGATTGAAATCTGAGCACATCGAATGCACCAACCCACCTATACCCTCCCCCTCTCTTAACCCCCTCTATTAACCCCCCTCTCTTAACCCCCTCTATTAACCCCCTCTATTAACCCCCTCTATTAACCCCCTCTATTAACCCCCTCTATTAACCAAACCCCTTCTATTCTTGAGGGATTCCTCATGCGCCGATAATCTGTCTTGACCTTTTGATGTAACCCACTTTTTTAAAGTAGAGGCAAACATTTTCGTCTTAGTTAGCTTTTACAAACATACAAACAACCTTTAGTATTTTGCCATAAACTATAAATCATTCAGGTTCAACTTGGTGGAAGTTGTGTTGGAAATTAGTAAAACCATATTTTTGAGACACTTCAGTGAAAAGGATTAAGGAGTGAATGTCATTAGAAGAATCATCAGAAAAACAATTTCCTCTATTTAAGATTGCATCACTAAATGTTTCATAAAACAACCTTTTTATGATATACGACTTTTTGTATACAGGTCTTAAGCCTGTAAGAAATATATCTTATAATAAAGTCTGTGTTATAACATACTGTATATAAGCAAACGGAGGCGACGAGGGCCAATGTGGCGGTTCCAGGAGGGGTCTGTCTCTAGGGAGCTTTTGGGAACTGGAGCCCCTTACTTTATGGGACTAGAGCCCCTTACTTTATGGGACTGGAGCCCCTTACTTTATGGGACTGGAACCCCTTACTTTAGCACATTTGAGCCCCCCCCTCCCTCCCCGGCTTAAAAAATCCTGGATCCGCCCCTGGTTGATGTTGTGACAGTGTACATGTGACAAATTTATAGCAGTTTTGAATATCAACACTGCAGGGTGCAGATACAGGGTTAAGGTTTGGGAATTAGGTCACACATGTTTCTCGACCTGCACCACAGGCAGCCAGGGTGATATCACTTACTTTTATATAGGTTAATACTAAGAGAGTGGTTGGGACTTTCTCTTGTGCATGAAAACAAATAAACACATTTAACATTTTAAAAGACAGTGGAATTACAAGATGACATGTGAGATACAACATTCAGCTCAAGTGCAATTAGTGGTAGGTATTATAACATAATTTTGGAGCTATATGTTCTTCTGAGGGGCTTGCAGATCATGGACCTGGTTGTCAGTGTCACAGACCAGACTGTAGAATATATGCCAGTCAGTGTTGTCTACGTTTACGGCAACTTCAAAATTATGAGAAAATATAAATATCATTTTCAAAAAGGAAACTGAATACAAATTCTTTAAAAAAAAAAAAAGACTTTCTTGTATATAATGGTAGGTTAATACTTTGTGACAAATAAACATTATAACATTTTGAAAGACAGTAGGATCACAAGATAACATGTGAGACACAACATTCAGCTTAATTGCAATTAGTGGTGGGTATTACAATACAGAATTTTGGAGGATATGTACTTCTGAGGGGCCTGCAGATCTCAGACCTGGCTGTCAGTGTCACAGACTGGCGGACACCTCAACTGCATAAATAAACATAGAATTTGAATATTTTTTTGCAAATGTAGAATATATGAAAATTAATAACTTTATGCACAACGGAAAGGTATGCTTTATGTTTGACTGTGTTAAAAATGTCTGAGTTTCAACTGCCAGTTTCATACAATTGCCAGTCACTGTACTCTACATTTACTGCAACTTCAAAATGATGAGAAAATATAAATATCATTTTCAAAAAGGAAACTGTATACAAATTCTTTTTTTTTTAAGACTTTCTTGTTTATTATAATAAACATTAAGATATTTAAAAGATTTGTGATGTAACGTACTGGATGAAATCGGTGAATAATGGTTCACCATTATGCTATAAAATACAATATGTCCATTGGAACAAAGACCTTTTTAAAAAAGTGTTTTTGATTCGCTAGTTAATTAGATATTATATAATAGGAAATATTGATGTAGAATTGGGTGACTCAAATAACAATATGATAGAAGCCGTGTTCAAAACGTTCTAAATTAAGATTTTGAAATATTTGAAATAGAGATATAAATGTTATATAAGAATTCACATGTGAGATTCCATCGTACTGAGCGATATTAGGCACATCTTATACCTCCACACTTGCATGTTAAGATATCCAGATTTTGATGGATAAGATAAATCCGTGACAGATCCAAGCCACCTTTGCCCGCATCCTGCAATCTTGCTGGCAGACATGTCAACAACAAGAAAGGAAACATCCTATATTTTCTATAAAATGTTTGCCATCACAACTGTGTCTCCGCACGATCTCATGTTTAGATATGTCTCAATATAGAGATGTCGTGGAGCTCATCATTTGAGATTTTCATGCAATTCGCCTTGAGAACTGCCTTCTAACTCTGTACTTCTATAAATATTTTCCTCCGCATCTTAAATTTATTGGTGGTTTTCAGTTTAACTTTTTGGTTAGTCTTTGTGAAGACCGGCCACTTGGCGTGAGATTGATTTTTATCTTGACTCTGTCAGACAGTCTCTTTTGGTTCATTTTCGTTCAACTCCCAGAGTAAGAATTGTCTCGACCTCACACTCTCTGGTCTGGAATCATGTAATATACTCCCCACACGCAGCCTGCACAGACTTATGATGTAGGGAGCTCACTTGTTTGATTGTCACATGATAATCAGCAGGATACTGTATTTCTATTATATTAGATTTGAAATTATACTTGGAAATATTGATGTAATACCTCCACCATTTTTTTGTGTCTCACCATTTTTTTTAAACAATTTAAGTTATACTTTTTGTGGAACATTCTTCCTTCTGACGCGTAGCATAGAAATTTCGTGATCATGGTGTCCATGCAGTGTATTAAAGCTCTCTTGAACCTTTCAGTATCATGCATCACATCTTAAAATACACCAAGAGGTGACAAGACCGACCAAAAGGTACCTCACAGAGAACAGAGAGAGGTGATGACCACATCACAGGGATGATTTGAGATAACTTTGTATCCAAGCTTGATTGTCACCTTGAATTGGATTACCCCTGCCTCTCAAATTCTGACCTAGATAAAGTTATGGGGTGCAGTTAAAGATGTTTAGTCCTCAAGATGGCATTTTAATTTACACTCATTGTTGTATTTCAGTCGGGAAGTATATTGTGTGCTGATCATTCTGATACTTGATTCATTTCCATTCACCACGCAGAAGTGATTTTATTTAGAACAATTCAAAATTCAAGCAATTGTCTTGAGAACCCTTTTTAAATTAATAATTTAACACTGTTTGCTTACACTTGTACAGCAGTAAAAGAATAAAAGTACAGACCATTCCATTTTAATGTGATTAGAAATAAGGATATAATGTTGGGAAGCAGTAAATAGTTTATTGGGGCTAAACCGACTGACACGTTGTGTGTCTCACTGGCAAATAACAAATAGATATTCCAGATTAGATTTTTTTAATCTCATCTAAACCCGTCTCAACATAAACATCCCAGGTGGAAAATATCACAGCAGCAACAGACGGATAACTTAAAAACGAGCAAGGGTCAAAATGTGAGACTCGGGGTGATGTTGGCAGCTGATTGATTGATCAAATTGAGACACATCTCCCTCACTACCAGGTGCAGTGTGTGACTGTCATTCATACATAGTGAGGACTGGAGAATCACGTCATCCCGTCACACAATGAGGAGTGGATAATTGGCAAACCACCCAGACTGGAGAATCACTTCATCCCGTCACACAATGAGGAGTGGATAATTGGCAAACCACCCAGACTGGAGAATCACTTCATCCCGTCACACAATGAGGAGTGGATTATTGGCAAACCACCCAGACTGGAGAATCACTTCATCCCGTCACACAATGAGGAGTGGATTATTGGCAAACCACCCAGACTGGAGAATCACTTCATCCCGTCACACAATGAGGAGTGGATTATTGGCAAACCATCCAGACTGGAGAATCACTTCATCCCATCAAACAATGAGGAGGGGATTATTGGCAAACCACCCAGACTGGAGAATCACTTCATCCCGTCACACAATGAGGAGTGGATTATTGGCAAACCATCCAGACTGGAGAATCACTTCATCCTATCACACAATGAGGAGTGGATAATTGGCAAACCACCCAGACTGGAGAATCACTTCATCCCGTCAAACAATGAGGAGTGGATAATTGGCAAACCACCCAGACTGGAGAATCACTTCATCCCGTCACACAATGAGGAGTGGATTATTGGCAAACCACCCAGACTGGAGAATCACTTCATCCCGTCACACAATGAGGAGTGGATTATTGGCAAACCACCCAGACTGGAGAATCACTTCATCCCGTCACACAATGAGGAGTGGATTATTGGCAAACCATTCAGACTGGAGAATCACTTCATCCCGTCACACAATGAGGAATGGATTATTGGCAAACCACCCAGACTGGAGAATCACTTCATCCCGTCACACAATGAGGAGTGGATTATTGGCAAACCACCCAGACTGGAGAATCACTTCATCCCGTCAAACAATGAGGAATGGATTATTGGCAAACCACCCAGACTGGAGAATCACTTCATCCCGTCAAACAATGAGGAATGGATTATTGGCAAACCACCCAGACTGGAGAATCACTTCATCCCGTCACACAATGAGGAGTGGATTATTGGCAAACCACCCAGACTGGAGAATCACTTCATCCCGTCACACAATGAGGAGTGGATTATTGGCAAACCATCCAGACTGGAGAATCACTTCATCCCGTCACACAATGAGGAGTGGATAATTGGCAAACCACCCAGACTGGAGAATCACTTCATCCTGTCACACAATGAGGAGTGGATAATTGGCAAACCACCCAGACTGGAGAATCACTTCATCCTGTCACACAATGACGAGTGGATAATTGGCAAACCACCCAGACTGGAGAATCACTTCATCCCGTCACAGAATGAGGAGTGGATAATTGGCAAACCACCCAGACTGGAGAATCACTTCATCCCGTCACACAATGAGGAGTGGATTATTGGCAAACTAAGCCGTCTGCAAAAGATACGCAATTCACTTTAGCTTCAGGGGCCGATCGTTATCCAGTAAATGGCATATCCCGCAGTTTGTTTCCTTAAGTGCAACTTTTTGTATACAGCCGACAGGCAGTGGACATCAAAAATGGAATATCTGTGTTATTCTGTGATCAGAATGATCATTGGGAACGTGTATTCATTTCCCGTGATTGTAATTCGGCTTTTTCTGTGGTCTGGGAATTTTATTCCCATCCGTGTTACAGGTGGAGCACCACTTTTTCTTGCTTTAAAATATTTTCTTGTTATGATATAGTTAGGTAAGAATATTTACATTTCATAAAGGGTACAGTTCAGTATTTTTCAGGGAAATTTAAATTATCGGCACCTTGATTATGCTGCATTACGTGAAGATTTATCAGCATATATTTTTGAATATTATACACAGCCACAGTGTAGACCTGTTCGCACGCACATATTATGAGGTGCGTGCGAATCATATTTATCATGGAATATTCATCTGGTTTCTCCTTACTCTCCAGGCATCAAGATAACACAAGACAGGCGTGTGATGAGACCTGAGGTCAGACGCCTGCCATCCACCTGCAATGTCCCACCCCAATAGGTCACCATCCTGCCTGCCCCCACTCCAATAGGTCACCATCCTGCCTGCCCCCACCCCAATAGGTCACCATCCTGCCTGCCCCCACTCCAATAGGTCACCATCCTGCCTGCCCCCACCCCAATAGGTCACCATCCTGCCTGCCCCCACTCCAATAGGTCACCATCCTGCCTGCCCCCACCCCAATAGGTCACCATCCTGCCTGCCCCCACTCCAATAGGTCTCCACCATCCTACCTGCTCCCACCCCAATTGGTCACCATCCTGCCTGCCCCCACTCCAATAGGTCTCCACCATCCTGCCTGCCCCCACTCCAATAGGTCTCCACCATCCTGCCTGCTCCCACCCCAATAGGTCTCCACCATCCTGCCTGCCCCCACTCCAATAGGTCTCCACCATCCTGCCTGACCCCACTCCAATAGGTCTCCACCATCCTGCCTGCTCCCACTCCAATAGGTCTCCACCATCCTACCTGCCCCCACTCCAATAGGTCTCCACCATCCTGCCTGCCCCCACTCCAATAGGTCTCCACCATCCTGCCTGCCCCCACTCCAATAGGTCTCCACCATCCTGCCTGATCCCACTCCAATAGGTCTCCACCATCCTGCCTGCTCCCACCCCAATAGGTCTCCACCATCCTGCCTGCCCCCACCCCAATAGGTCTCCACCATACTGCCTGCTCCCACTCCAATAGGTCTCCACCATCCTGCCTGCCCCCACCCCAATAGGTCACAAACCAATCTGGTACATGCCCCAGATAATGAACAATCCCCATAAGAAACTGTAGACAATTTAGTTTAATTTAAATGGATGTTTTGAATAGGAAAGTAAACAATAATTTACTACCATTATATTCTCCGTATCGAAAAGAGCCTCAAAGAATGTTTTAAATTAACTTAATATTAGAATACAATAAGTTGACATTGAGTTTTGCATCTTTAATAAATATAGTACGGACTGTTCTTTTTTTAATAATTTCAGTTTTTTCTTTGCATTATGAAAAAATCCAAGCAAACATAACTCTTTAATATCTGTCCCATCAGATGCAAATGTTTGAGGTACAAGGGCACATTCCAATAATCATCTCCGCCATAATGCTTGCTCCCACCCCAATGTACAGTCTTACTTCATATTTGAGTATAGAGCTGTTAAAGTATAAAGCTGTTTATCGTATTGCAATGCAGAGTCGACAATATGTCAGAACCGACAATATGTAAAGGTTTGCATGTGCTAATGTATATATACCCATCCCGGCACAAATGTGTATGTTCATATCGGCGATGAGGATATTATTAACAATTCATGTCCATGTCCCAATGATGTCACAATGACATTTTCGTAAGACACTTCCCAAAGAGGAAGAATACACCCCAAAAGCTTAGCCTCCCCTGTATGTTCACACCAACAAAGAAAATATAAGATATACCCAAACACTCATGAGGATTTATTTATTAGGCAATGAATTATACGGTGATGGCTAATTTTGCCAGAGCTTCCCACGCCGGGTTTGTGTATGTCCTTGTTTAAGGTCAGTTCCTCTATGACAGATTCATGGCATAGAGGACCAGCAATTGGCGTGATAGCTTACTATATGGTTGAATGTGGATTAATGCTGATCTGTGGATTTAGAGTGACATTTAAAGCTACTTATTAGATTGCGAAGAGACTTACTTCTCCTTCTTGCTAAGATTTACAGCATGGCATCTGGCCTTCGTCTCTTAAGCCCAAAGTCTGAAAAAGCTGGTAATTTTGTCTTAAGCTATGAACCTTTCTTTATATGAATGACGCAATTGTGACAGAATGTAATATAAATCCTTATTTATTGTATAAACCACATAAAAATCTACACCGGAAATGTTTAGAGATATTCAATTCATATATTAACGGATAGCCAAGTTGGGAAATATTCACATTATTTACAAGATAATGCACTGTCCCCTGAATGAATGGCTGATATCGAGGTTAGCCGAGATATCTGGCATTCATGACCATGTGTCAGCGTATTATCCGTTATACACGCCGAGAACATCCTGTTCATATATTATAATCTGTTACCCCGAAAAATGTTGCTATCACTCTCTAGGGGTGATATTTAGCAAGTCAGACTCTTCCACACCTTCTCAGATGCTTGTGGATTTCATCTGGTCATTGCACTTGGCCAACCTTGACATACAGTGAATGGCCACCTTTCGGCAGATATAAAGAAGGCAAATTATTTTGGGTTTCTTTATTGTTTCAAATGATTGTGATGACTGAATATGAAATATGTCATGACTCAATTATTCTGAAATGTGTTAACAATATTTATAAAATAGTAAATCATTTTTTTTCTTTTTTGAACCAAAACCTTTGAATTTGATCAGGTTCAAATCAATGCCTCTAACTGGTCGAATCATGCTGAGGGAAATGAGCTATTGAACTCAAGGTCCTTTCATGATCATGTCTTTTGGAAATAGATTTATCTCTGCATGCATGAGTTGCAAGTGGCTGCATTTTTGTGGTGCTCCGATATTTTCGTCTTTTTGGTGAATTATTGAGCTATCACTGAGGTCTATCTTTACTAATAACCTAACGCAACTGCAGTTTACCTTCTAGTCTATCGACTGACAGACTTTTTGCAACCCGGACGACCCCTAATTTGGTCGATTGCCTGCCTGTTTTATCTGTGACGAATCTACCACAATCTGTAGATACTGGTCTTCTCTGTTCCACCACACCTTGTGAACAGATTTATGTTCAAAATAAGAAGAGATTTGACCCCCATCCTGGTCTTTCTATCTAGTTTAACTCTGACTGTTCTGTTGCGCACTGTGTATTTTCATCGGTAAATTGTTTGTTTGTTTGGGGTTTTACATCACTTTCAACATTATATCATTCATTTCGTGATGAGACCTACTTCAATGACATCCTACCTACCTTTGGCATGACTCAATGGATCAGGGAACCATCCTATAGGCTAGGGAATACCCTTGAACTAACCATGACCTTCAAAGGCAAAAAGATGCTGAAGAGCCACCTAGTGGATGAATACATATCTTATCATAAAATGATTAGATTATTCCTTGATATTATACAACCTAAACTCCCAAAAGAACCAGTCAATTATAGGTATTTTAAGGCCATGAACCTAGGATCCCTTAGGGATGACCTCACGTCCATGACTAGTCATGCCATTTATCCCTCCATGATAATGTGGATTACTATGATAACAAGCGAACATCCCTAATGGATCAACATGCTCTGCTAAAAATCGCTAAAGTGTCCCAACACAAACCAGTGCCTTAGATGAATAACCAAATGAAGCATGAGAGACGGCTTGAGAGAAAAAAATAAAAAACAGGTCTTCATATTGATAAAGAATTATATAAAAATCAGCAAAATAAATATAATTCATCATTGATGTCATTCGAATCGAGATATTTTGCAAATGTGGTGTAGGAAAACAAGCATGACCCCAAAAAATGCTTTTTAGAGTCATTGATTTGGTCATGCACAAGACTAAAGACACACCAATGCCCCAATCTGACTGTTATATTTCTCAAGCTGAGAAGTTCAATGTTTTTTTTTCTTGATAAAATAGAAAAAATCTGTCAAGACATGGATAAAGCAACAAATTGTGCAAGTGTCACCAAAAGGTGACACTAGAAAACAATGGCACACGGCCCCTACTAGGGCCAGATAGATTTAAGTCATTGACAATAGACCAGGTGTGCAAACTCGCGAGAAAGGCGGCTAGGATGTCATGTGAGCTTGACCCCATCCCTATCTGGTTACTGCATGACCTCATAGATGACCTCCTACCTATCATTATTGCCATCATAAACAAATCTTTAACTGATTCAGCAGTATCAGAAAACATAAATATTGCCTCTCCTGAAGAAATTAGAAAGTAGACATCAGTAGACACAAACTGGAAGAGTGTGTCAGTGAGGTTAGATCATTCCTGATCTCAAACAAATTGAAAATCAATGATGGAAAGACTGAGATGCTCATTTGTACTGACAGTCATGGTACTGCTGCAAAGAGTATCACCAACACTGTCAGAGTGGGTTATACTGACATGATAACTAGTGAGTCAGTTGTTGACCTTGGTATCACATTTGACTCCAAAATGGACATGAAGGCAGAAGGGTTAACACTAACCCATGCTTTTGTTACATCCTTAGACTATGGTAACAGTCTTCTCAAAATTTGATATTAAGAAGCTGCATTACCTGCAGAACTCCGCAGCCTGTGTGGTAGTAAAGATCAGGAAATGTGATCATATATCAGAGAAATTGAAGGAATTGCACTGGCTTCTAATAATGACACCGAAATCAGTAGCTGATGATCCAACTGATCATGTAGTGAAATCTGCTAGTGATCCAACATTACTTGAGGAGGCGGCCAGAAACTGGATAAGCAATCTGTGTGGGTGCCAACATCAGAAAAATATCCAAGGAGTCTCTAACCATCATGAAGAAAACTGAGGTGGAGGATAGTAACACAGAAGATGAAGTCAAGATAATCGGGACCCCCCTGGGCATTGCAAAAGCAATCGTTGCAATCAGGGATGTGATCATAGAAAGTGATAAAGAAAGGGAGAGCAACAGAAAAGAAGTATGTTTCTACTTCCAACAGGGAAAATGCAAGAAGGGAAGTCGATGCAACTTCCTACATGAATCCACTAAGAGGCAAGATTCCAGACATAAGCATAGAGATACACGAAACAGTAACCCAACAAGCCCCAAGAAAGACAGCAGAGCTAAAAGACCACGCAGGTTCTGACATTATCAAAGCGGATGGAGATCGGAACTATTTAGATGTAAAAATTGTAAGAAAGATGATGACATGTACTGGAATATAATTGGAACATCAAATGGAAATTATTGTAAAGATTATAACAAGAATAAAAAGTATAATAAATATTTGATGTTGTTAGATCATTTCCTTATAATTGATTCATGTATATGTCAAAATAAAACCAATTCCAAACTATTGATCATCAGACTAAAAAAGAATATAGCAAATACGGTGAGATTTTCAAAACACTATTAAAACTTTTTTTAACATCTTCTGGCCTTGACACGACCAGTGTAACGGGTAACATATTAAAATTGGACAAAATGACCCTAATATTATATTTCCATCCGCTGAAAGATGACAAGACAGGTAGCATAAAACTAAAGACTCTGATGAAAAGTAAAGTGAACCATTATTACAATTTTACTACGTCAACAAATGGTAGTACTACAGCCCCTCGTAATTACTACGATACACCTATAAATAGCTCACGCTGTTCTATTAATAACATATCAGAGGGATTGAACAGAAGTTTTGAAAATGACCCCAATGGGATCATGCTTAATGGTAGTCTGAATGAAACTATAAATAGACAAGGGGAAAACAAATCAAACGATGACGCTCTATCACGTGATCACTTATTCTCCGCCCCCTATACTCATGGCACTGTGCGACCTGATTACACAAATTCGATATCAAACAATACTGCATACATATCAAGTCAGTATGGCACTAATCAAATTAGAAACAATGATATACTAATCGAACATTCACCTGCAACACCAAATCAAGCGTTAGTAAATAATAATCGGGGTTTAAAGTCACGAATCGAGAGAAGCGAAGCCACGCCCACCCATCCAGTGATTCGTTGCTCAGCGAAGCACGTAAATTATGGTATGGGGAAACCTCCATTCATAACTCCACCAAGGTCAAGGACTAACGCAACGGGGAATCCCCTTCTGCCTGATCTTAATGGAAATCTAAATTATCACAATACAGATCGCAGGCAAAATAGGAATGCGAATGCAAAAAATGGAAATATTATTAATAAACTTCAAATTGCTACAGCAAATGTGCAAAGTCTTGGAAACAAAATGGATCTGCTTAGAGATGATAGAGAATCACATTGATATATTCTTTATCACTGAAACCTGGATGAATGAACTTAATGAAGCAAACATTAGAGCCGAGCTGGCGAAAATTAATTACAAAATCGAACATTCTCCACGGCTTTTAAGATCTGGTGGCGGGATTGGAGTCATTTACAAAAGTGAACTGAATGTGGTTAAAATATTAAATCAATTTAATTTGTCGACCATGGAATTAATGGAAACTAAAATCAAGACTAACACTAAAACTTGTACAGTAGTGACTATATACAGGCCTGAACCATCTGACAAAAACCTGTATACCTACTCTGCATTTTTTTTATGAATTCGCTGAAATTCTCTCCTACTACAGTACATACAAACATGATGTAATCCTAGTAGGGGACTATAACTTTCACCTCAATAAGCCTTATAGGCCAAACGTTATTAGATTTAACGAGATATTAGATCTGTATAACCTAGAAAATCATATTAAAGAACCAACGCATATAATGGGAAATACACTTGATTTATTAATCACAAACATAAATACAAACATAATAAATAATCATATAGTTCATGAAAAAATATCGGATAATGACATAATAAAAATACTACTTAATATGAACGCGACGACGAAAAACAAAGAAAAAATAACATATAGGAATTACAAAAAAATGAACATACAGAAATTTAAAGATGATATTGCGGAAAAATTCTCAATTGAATATCAATACAATAACGATGACCTAGATGAACTTTTGCAGAAATACAACAGTCTGGTAAACATATTAAATAAACACGCTCCTCTGGTTGAGAAAACTATAAACATCAGGAAACCGGCTCCATGGTTATCCGACGAGATCCGTTCTGAAAAGAGGAAAAGGAGAAAATTAGAAAGAAAACATAAAAAATCCGGTCTAACTGTGGATAAGGAACAATTTCAAGTTCAGCGGAATAAGTACAATAATATGATAAAATCATCAAGAACCAAATATTTTTCTAATATTATAAATGAGAATAAATCAGATCCTAAGAAATTATTTAAAATCTTAAATAAATTACTACACACTAAAGAGGCCACACCATTTCCTATACATAGTGATATGAAGGATTTAGCGACAGAATTTAATGACTTCTTTCTAGAAAAGATTGCTGACATTAGGAAAAAATTAGATGGTGGTATAATAAGCCCCAATGCTCGAAGTGAAACGTCTCATATTCTACCAGAAGAGAAAAAATTCACCACTAGTCTGGAAAACTTCAAACCATTATGCAAAACTGAGGTCATCAAGCTGATTAAAGAAGCAGCAAAGAAGTCCTGCGAACTTGATCCGATACCAACCTGGCTCCTAAACGAATGCATGGGTGACCTTTTACCACTCATAACTGCTATAATAAATAAATCTATCACACTAGGGCTAATGCCTGATGCATTTAAAATGGCGATCATTAGACCACTATTGAAAAAATTAGGCTTGGAACTTATCAAGAAGAACTATCGACCAGTATCAAACTTGACATATCTCTCTAAATTAATAGAAAGGGCGGTAGCTAAACAATTTGTTGGACACCTCATAATAAATAATATAAATTGTACCTTTCAGTCAGCCTATAAAGAATATCATAGCACGGAAACGGCATTAATAAGAGTGCAAAACGATATCCTTATTGACATCGATAAAAACAAGACAGTAATGTTAGTTCTGTTGGACCTATCGGCGGCATTTGACACAATCGACCACAAAATCTTATTAAATAGACTCAAAATGAGATGTGGTATCAAGGGCACTGCTCTATCATGGTTTAGGTCATATCTAACTAACCGAAAACAATATGTAACAATACAGGGTAAAAAATCTGAAAGTATGGACCTACAGTATGGCGTACCACAGGGATCAGTATTGGGGCCAATACTGTTCACGACATATAGGGAACCACTAGCTGATGTCATATCACCATATGGACTGAAGCACCATATATTTGCTGATGACACCCAGCTCTACATCAGTTTTGATCCATTAAGTACATCTGAAGCAGAAAAATCCACCAAGGAAATGGAGGAATGCATAAAAAAGATAAAAAGATTCCTTGTTGAAAACAAGATGATGATAAATGATAGCAAGACGGAAATGATTATATGTGGTAAATGGTCTCATCTTAAGAGTACCAACCTCCCTAGGAGTATCACGGTAGGGGAATCAACCATTGACAGATCCGATGCGGTTAAAGATTTGGGAGTAATTATTGATAATAAACTATCTATGAAATCACAAATCAGAAAAATGTGTAAAAACGGCTATTTTCATGTAAGAAATCTTTCTCAGGTAAGAGACTGTCTTGATGAAAAAACTGCCAATACCCTAGCCCATGCCTTCATCACCTCCACACTTGACTACGGAAATTCACTTCTTGCAGGGTTACAAAAATGTGAAATATTAAAACTGCAAAAATTACAAAACTCTGCGGCCAGAGTAGTTGGGAAGATAAGAAAGTTTGACCACATAAGTCATGAATTGAAAGAACTCCACTGGTTGCCTGTATCGGCACGAATTGACTTTAAGATATCCCTCCTAACGTGGAAGGTGCAAAATGGCTTTGCCCCAAAGTACCTTTCGGATCTATTGATACCTAAACAAGCTACTAGGTCCCTCAGGTCTAATGATAAGAATGAGTATATCGTCCCAAGAACAAATAATAAAAACTACGGGGATAGGGCTTTTTCAGTCTACGCACCAAAGAAATGGAACTCCCTACCCCTGGATGTAAAAAATTTAAAGAAACTGGATGCGTTTAAATCAAGACTGAAAACGCACCTTTTTAGAGAGTCGTATCTCAACAGCGCAATGAGCAGACAATGTCTGGAATAGCGCTATATAAATTTATTATTATTTATTATTATTATTTATTTGTCCATGCTAGGATTGAATTCAAAATTCTCCTTATGACCTGGAAGGCCTTGAATGATAAGGATAGAGCTTTATTATTATTATTATTATTATTATTATTATTATTATTATTATTATTATTATTATTATTATTATTATTATTATTATTATTATTATTATTATTATTATTATTATTATTATTATTATTATTATTATTATTATTATTATTATTATTATTATTATTATTATTATTATTATTATTATTATTATTATTATTATTATTATTATTATTATTATTATTATTATTATTATTATTATTATTATTATTATTATTATTATTATTATTATTATTATTATTATTATTATTATTATTATTATTATTATTATTATTATTATTATTATTATTATTATTATTATTATTATTATTATTATTATTATTATTATTATTATTATTATTATTATTATTATTATTATTATTATTATTATTATTATTATTATTATTATTATTATTATTATTATTATTATTATTATTATTATTATTATTATTATTATTATTATTATTATTATTATTATTATTATTATTATTATTATTATTACAAGTGAGCCGACAATAATATAAAATGCAGAGGTGCAAGTTAATATAAGCCATAGTTTTGTCAACAATTGGAGTAAATGGAGAAAGAAGTTTTGACGTTGCAAGTTGTGTGAAGCTACGAGATGCACAATTCTTTCAACTGAACATTAGAAAAACAAAACACCACAATTTCGTCAATAATTGGAGTAGAAAAATGATTTAATCTGCAATGAAGACGTCTTGATGTTGCGAGCAAGGTAAACACAGTTGCGTGAGATGCACGTTTCTTCCACTGAACATTTTGACCACAGTTTCGTCAATAATTGGAGTAGAAAGATAATTTAACCTGGAGTGAAGCCGCCTTGACATTGCAAGCAAGGCAAACACAGGCTACGAGTATGAGGATACGAGATGCACATTTCATTCAACCGAATATTATATATACAAAAGACCATACCTGCGTCAATAATTGGAGTAGAAAGGTGGTTTTTTGTGCTCTAAAACTGTGTTAACACTGTAAGCAAGATAAGCTTAGTGACGTCATACAGAAATGTGTCATAATGACGTCAGACAGGAAAGTGTTGTCATAGTGATGTCAAACATGGAAGTGTCAACATAGTGACGTCATGGTAACATCATAAATTATGTTAATATGAATACTGCTGTTACCTTTTTGTAAGCCCCTCCCTCTGTACTGCTTGAAATACCAGTTTTTGGCTATTTTGACTAATAATAAAAGGAATTTATGCTATGTCCACTCCACCTTTCTTAATATTTCATCTTTTTCTTTCAAATGAGACCAAGATCAAGCCAATCAGTGCAGTGGATGCTCTGTTTGAATTAATTAATGACTTTCTCATTCCTATTCCTATTATTGATAATTATTATTATTATTATTATTATAATGTTTCCTACATTCGTTACAAGATTGAAATTACCACATGACTATCTGCATTCATAATGTTTAAGTTAAACCAAGATATGGTACTTCTTGAATTTCTTTGTAATTGAATCATGTAATATCCAGACACATTAGATTGAGTGGCAAACTTTTTTTACTGATTATCGCAGTCTGTAAATATTATTGATTGTTGCCCTGACCCTGTTCGGGTGAGTAGTATTCAGCCCTGAACACCTTGGAAGCCGCCATTGAATCATTCACTGCCTCCCCCTTGGTATGAAAGCAGTCGCGGGATACGCTACCGGACCTTGAAGAAAACAACAGGCGGCAATTTCCGCAGGTCCCTCTTGCCACATTACACCCTTGCGAGGTTGAAAATACTGCTGCACACAATGACCTATCTTTGTTAAGCATATCCCAGACCCCCGCATCTTGGAGCAACTGTCCCATCTACGCTGCTGCACATTTTGGTGTTGGCCACACTGCTAAAATCAGCACACTGATTAACAACACCCCAGGGTGTGTGGGATTACAGTGGGCCCCTCTAGCCGCCTAGAGCACTCAACTACTCTAGATACTCTCAATGGCATACCATAAAATACCACAGAATTCATCCTCAGGATCCCTGGCTTGAGGCAGACGCAGGTGATGACTTGAAGGCTTCAAGATCTAATCAACACATGCATAATTATTAAGGCATCCATTATGGCATTATGGCATCCATCCTTCAGCTTCTGAGAGATATCCTGACGGTCATTCTACCAGTTGCCCTCAGTATTTAGCCACTCTTCTCACTGTTCATCTCAGAGATATCACATTTCAGGATAATATGAACACTTGGAAAATAGAAGAGTTTATATCTTAATCAAATATATTCTGAGTTCTAAGTTGACCATCGCAAATATTTATACGGCCATCATATAAATGTTCTCTTTTATCAATCATTTCAAGTTCCGAAAACAAGCAATTTCACTAAAATTTAATTTGTTATTTATTTCCATTAAAAATTAATCTCATCTATTCATTGTCCAATCCTTCATAAACTCATGTATAAAGAAACAAGTTAAATGTGCTGAAATTATTTATTTTCTCAAATGTATATACATTTGTCAAAACTACCATAAAAAAACTTCAGATAGAAACAATAGAACTTTTGAAAAAGAGCTTTTAGGTTTAATGTGTTTATTGTTCCTGGGGCCAATCTTTCTACTGCCAAGCCAGGGAACCATGGAAAGACGCCTTTGCCTATTGGACCACCAATTTATTTTAAGTGCTGTGTTGAAATTAAGTTTTTGTCTTTTCTGTCTTTACTTTGGACAAAGTTTGATAAATCACTGTGTGAATAAGGAATGACAAAAACTCCCTCAAATACCTACAGGCAAATCATGATTGTGATGGCCAAACCTGATTAATCAAATGATAGAGAGCGTTACCTAGCCTTTCTTACCATCCACGCTGAGAAGTAGATTTACATTAGACAGTTTATTGCATGTTTATTTTTTAAAACGCATATATTCATTCATCATCAAATTTATATAGTGCATCAACTCTATCATTTTTCTCCTTTTGAATTCTATCATAGTAAGCTTAATGAGTTAAGCCAATTATTTCTTAATTATTTTATTTTTTTACATCTATATAAGATATTAACACATCGCCTCGATATACGTGGATTTTGTCAATAAATATCTCGCATCAGATAAAGCTGAAAGAGCATGCTCCATGGCAAAGATGGTGTGATATGGGTGAGGTAGGGCAGAGAATATGGGCCATCCCCCAGCAGCCTGCTCTCTTATCTAGTAGTGTCATAAAAACAAGCACAGCTTTATGGCTATTGCTTTATTGATTCCATAAGTCCCTTATATCCTCTTATTGTTTTCTATTATATTGGTTTATTTATGATGAAATACAATAGCAATTTCACTGTGACTACTAGTTCTGTTTAAACGTGCTCAAACAGAGCGGAGCTCCCTTAGTTCAATTCATATAAAATTGAATTGAAGTAAAAAAAAAGATGAGCTGTGGATTGCTGTTGTTTTATTCATTTACAATGGACTACGACTCAGCTGTGAAAAATGGCGACCGTGTAAACTTAGTTATTTTACGCAGTATGCGCACATAATATATGTGATTAAATCAAGAAAATGGGGTCCTCAGAGCAATGGGGTCAAGAACTACTCTCCCAATCACAATGGCTGTGAGAGCAACCGGACAGGTCATTAATCAAGGCATGCCAGCGAGAGGGTTTTTTTGTTAAACCCCCTGATAATGCTCCCTGGTCCTCCGGGAGGAAAGCTCGGTCGGACAAGGGGTGGAGCAGTTGGTAACTAGAAAGAATTGCCAAAATTCTGACATTCTTGGTCAAAGGGCATTTCCTATAGAACCTACATTTGCCGTATGTCAAGCAGCTTTACACATGTAAGCCTGTTGTGCATAACGCGGGTTAATCCGAATATTCTGAGAAATATTAATACATTCACAGAGTAGAAAAAAAGCAAATATCGATGATAGTCCTGCCATATTCCATAGACGCCGTAATCATTTATTTAGCAGTAATTATCAAACATGCAGCAAACAATTTTACCAAATGATTTGAATATATTTAGATAAAAGTATTGACGATATAATAATTTATGATGAGGAAATGCCATTTATCTTCTTTTTGTCCCGTGAATCATAATTTATAAAGTCATAGGTCCTGGGTATACACAACGCCTCCAAGGTGTACGACCAGTATTCCTTCTTGTCAAAAGATAATTGAGCGAGAATTGAAAATATCTCATGAGCTCAATTCTGACAAAATGAAACAAAACACACTCCCAATCCAAGGCATACATCAATATTAATAATATCGTGCCCATATCTGTAGAATTTATATATATATATTTCAAATATAATCCAAAATTGATCCTTGGAGCTAACCCTCGGAAAGGTGAACGTATAATTTTTGGACAGTGGAGCATGGTTAATGATAATAGAAGCACTAAGTATGTCATAATGAGTACTGAAAGGAAACCTCACTAGGGGGCAGCACAATGCAATAAACATATCAGGTCTCCCTACATAATTGTCTTTCACATAGAATATAGATAATTTAATTTTAATTTTGTTGTCCAAGAGCCACAGAATTATATATGATGTAAAAATGTTGGCAAAAAGCTTATAGTTATTACCTTTCTCGTGCCAATTTTGGGATATTCTTATTATAAATTCAAGACAAATGTTGCCCTGTGTGTGTGTGTGTTAAGTGTCATAAAAAGTTACCCATTATCAGAGCAACACACTAATTCATGGTATCTATATCCTGGTCTGTCAAGAACTTGAAAAGAATACTTCATGTATACTTAACCTGCATGCATTTGGGTAGGATTATTGTTTACATGAGACAGTCCTGAGGCTGTCCACTCGTGAATGACAATGTTTTCATCAAGATAGAATTCTATCAAGATAGAATTTGAATAGATGCTTTTAAAAAAAAAATCTGAAAGGATTCTGTGTTATTCCAAGCAAACATTTTTCAATCAGTACCAGAGTTTAAACAATTGTTAATAATGAAATATTCTGAAAGAGAACATTTTGCTGAGATATTTGTGCTTGGCATACATTTATTTGAACTTTTTCCAACTGTCCCGCCCAAGCTGTTTTGTCAATATTATTATTAAATATGATTTTGTCATTGCTCCCATAATGACTTAATATATGTAAGATATTCAAATCCCAGATTGGTTTTCAAAAATGACTGAATGTAAAGTTTACACAAACTGTGGAAGACCAGGTCGTTTTTTATGAGGCATGTTTTGCTCAAAACACACACATATCTTGTCATGTCCACGCATTCCAAGGTTCAGAAGTTAAGTTTCTTGTTCAATGGCCAAACAAAAAGACATTATAGAAGTGTATGTGTCGTCAATATTTGCACTGTCTCATCTATAAGCTGGTATGTCTGGTGGAACATGTATGTTAACCTATACTTTTTCAAGACAATTGCATATATGTATGTATAGGTTGTTTTGGGATGTAACCCTAATCTGGCATCGGAAGTGTTCATTTATGGGTTTGGTGGGTGTTGACTAGGTTAATATGGAATTGAACCTAAAATTGCCCAGAAAAGATTCATTTATGGTTTTGGTGGGTGTTGACAAGATTTTTGTGGGAATAATCATGTTCTGAGCCAGACACAGACCGGACCCATCTGTACAACAATGCTGTAATGTTTGTACAACATTCGTTAATCAATATACTGCAAATAAGATGAAACCCAAATAGTTCCACATGTACTGGATGTGTATTCGTGTGATGGTTTGCAATTCTGCCCCCCTGCTAGGCTTACCCACTGTATTTTCTGATTTGAAAAAAAACCCACCAAAACTAATGTATTATATAGATGTCCTGCAAAGAATAGAAGAACCTTATTGCAATGACATGACGATTACAAGCAAATGGACATGATTATATAGTTTGTACACAAATATTACATTGGCATGAGATGAGTGTTTGACAGTGGCTAATATTTGGAGATTTGTTCATAGTGTGTGATTTAGACAGGCGTATAGACTAGAGGCCCTCTACTATAAAGTAGGGGGACTTCTCACACAGGAGGCTGGAATACGTGTGTACACCATACAGGCCCCTTGGACCATCAATGAATCTCTACTATATCATCTATGTTTTCTAAGTGACACTGTACTACTGCTGTAAAGACATCTTTGCACCTCGCGAGCCTCACATAGATGCGAATGGAAATGTTTGCATAAAATCAGTGCAATCTCTAAAGTGAAATTAAATATGTTGAAATAAATATTAAAACCCAAGAAAACAATATCACTTCAAAAGCCATAACCACATGGTGATGTTGTCAGTGATTATTCTTTTATAGAGAATTGAAGTGCTGGTTTTTAATTGATTTCAGTGCTGTTTCTTTCAAAAGATAAAATAACCACGGGGCCTGCAAGACACAATATCAGGGCGACACAATAGAAGGAGAACCTGCTAAACCTTCTTTATAAGGCAACATTATATAGAGAACAGGACATGAGCAAAGTGATTTTCCCCTTGCCTCCAAACAGTTGCTCTCGTTAGTATTGATTGTCTCACTAGACTCCACCATTCACTTCTCGCAAACTTCAAGCTGCTCCATTCATACCACAACTTCTGCTGGATGGGGCTCCTACAAGAAATTTACCCCTTTTACCCCTGGCTTCGTGGCTTTAGACAAAAATAAACTAGAACATCTTACTTTGGGTTCTGCTTGCTTAACCATTTTACCATCCTGTCAATTTTTTCTTGTTAGTTCCAAGCCTCGTGAGATATCTGGGGAGTGTAACAATTTGACTGGTTCTATTATGGGGACTAGGGGCAGCATGTCATAATATCACCCTTCTCCCTAGGCGTGCAGGCATCATGGCTTGTCTTCGTCTTCACTGATTTGTCTGCATAGTGTATATTAAATCCAGTCTCGGTATAAGACCAACAACATCATCTTTGTTTTGTGTGCAATATATTGTTTGTATCGCGTCTTTCTGTTTGTTTGTATTAACAACCTTTCTGACACAATCTATACCAGGTCAGATAGAAGCCTGTCACCGGCACTCAATGCTGCACCCCACCCGAAAAGTGACCGCAGATCCTTATTTTGCACTACCACATATAAATGAAAATATAATGATAAACATGGGCGATTCCAATGAAATTATGATTATAAGTGACTGGATGATGAATGGTTTTAAGAAACAAATTAGGGAATACATTAATCAGAAACCTACAATTTTTATGTTAAATGTACCTCGTACTATTCGCTATTCGGTGCTAAATATTTTCTCCAGAGTCATTTAAATCACACCGAAATATTCAAACCACCACCAAACACAGTGACACATGCTATGGTAACCTTAATAATACAATTTGAATACTATTGATTGGATCATGGTTCATTAACTAATGATTTACACGAAGAATGGAAATAGAATTTGGCATCTGATTTGGTAATGTATTATTGGTGCAGTGATAAAGTAGATTTTCTTGTAGCATTGTTCTGTGCATCCTTCACTTATGCTGCTGCACCTGCAGGTTAAACAGATTGTTGCCTCACGAACATCATCGTATTTACTTTATTCATTTCTCCCACCAGGAAAGACATCTTCAGTAGGCGCAGGCTTTATTCAGCAATTTCGCACTCAATTCATGTGTTACTCCAAGAGTAAAGAATTTGGAGAACTAATGGATCGACTGCTTAAAAGGGTATGATGAAGATAGGTCAACTGACTGGGCATCATTATAGCTTATCATCCACAGCAGAGGTCTACAAAGCATGACACATTGTAGTAAAGCTTCTACTGGACATTGGTTACGCATTATTAATATGTAATACCTATAATACAATAATTTATATAAGCCCAGACTGGTTGCTAGGGCAAATAGTTTGGTCAAGTTTGAGTAATCGTGTCTATATGATAATGCATAAATATCATCCAGTCACTCTTCAGCAAGAATGAGGCATTGAATTAAGGGGAAAGGCGTTTTCCTGACCTTCAAAAGACAAATACATCGTTTCTGTCATTTGCTGCCATGATATATATTTACCAGGGACAAAGACGGGCATAAATGTTCATGTTTGTTTTGTTTGTTTTTTTGGGGGGTCTTTTTTTGTTTCTTGTTTGTTTGTTTTTTTGGTTTTGTTTTGTTTTTTAGTTTGTGTACTTTATTTTGTGTCATGTAAAATTCTGGAAATAGTATTGTTGCCATTTGTAGTTGTGTCATGATGGTTTGCTATTTGTATTAGATAGGTCAAACCATGTATTGGTGTTTGAACACAAAGACAGAGATGTATATCTCACCAAAGCAATGTTTGTACTGCAATCTCAGTTTAATTGTCTGATGTGTGTTTTGTGTGTGGTGTAAAGTCTACTTCTTGTTCAGGTTCCTCTATTGCTGTTTGTAGCTATTTGTGGGTGATGTCTGTTGGGAGGCAAATAAGATGGCTGTTACATATGGGAGATATGAGGGTTTCTGGGACAATCTGCTCACTGTTTACACTCTCTATACGACCGAATCTACAAAGGTCACGTCCAACCACAATATCTTTTTTTCTGAATCCCTCTTGGTGCCAACAATTTTCTGTCAAAGTGCTAAATTATGCGGTTGGATGGAGAGCTATCCCTTTTGGGGAATTTTCTAATTTCTATTGAGATTTATATCATTGGATCTAAAAAACGTGGAAGTAGCATATAATCTCATTTGTGCTCTCCTAAATGCGTGAAAAGGTATCGCAAAGAGGCAGAAGCCATGCAGTTAGGGACTTTATATTGTCCCATGGAGAAGCTGACGTCATATAAAATATTGAAGAAGCGTGGATGTTAGATAGTTGCAGTGGGTCTTTTCACGCTCATTAACTCCCAGACGCACACAGATATGTGTGTGCCACTTTGACCTGTACTTCATTCCTCGCAGTAATAACTATGGATTATATACACCATCTCTCCACACCAAACAAGAACACATACTGTGATATGCAGCTATTACTACAGATACGATAGGATAATTGCTGGTTTGTGTATTATTTCCTTTCTTCTGGATTCTGATGTGATATATTGAATGGGTGTGGTAGTGATTTAAAGTACCTCGCTTATCAAGCAACCACAACCTGGATGATATATGATACCTTCTCATGAAACTCATCAGAGTACCACTTATACTTTCAGAAAGAGATTCGATGAAATGTTTTGAATTTATTTGTTCTTGGGAATTCATCGAATGTGATCTCACAGGAGGCTTCTTGCATTTAGTTGTCACACATACAAACGAAACCAAAGACCCTTATTTATTTTCAAGATTTTATGAAACCCACATGTATAATTTGAGTGGACTCTTCTGTGGTCTAATTCGTTATAAACCGCTTTATTTCTAATTTTAATTATTAGGCACACCACCAATAAGGAATACATCAACTACACGTACTGATTTCTAAGTGTATAGCAATAGCATAAAATGCAAATATTTGTATTTATCCAAGTCTGTAATCGTTTCTCCTCTTGCATTAATCTTTTTTCTATTTTCAGTTTTTTCATAAAACCTTATTCAGCATACGCAGGGGTGGGAGAGCTCTTAATCATCTGGGCGGTAATCGAATCATATCTGGGTGATTTGACGTCATGCTATTGTTCTGAACCAATTCTGAACTAATCTGGGCGGCGGTTCTGTTATATAACGACTTTTTATGTCTCACAAAGGGCATCAAAATCGTATCAAAATCATCATAAATTGTACAAATTTCATTGCGGTTCAATGAGTAACAGTGTCTTGTTGATAGTGTAAATTTTATGACAATATTATGACGTATTTTCGGTAATATGTGTGCCTCCAAGTCATGAATTACACATTGTTATGCAATCTTAAACTGGGGCACATTCTTGTGTTAAAATTACGCCAAAATCGCGTTAAAATGCAATTGTAGGGGATCATATTCTTATATCTGTAACTGATGAGCGTATTATTTTCTTTAATATTCGATGTATCAAGATTAAAGAAAACAACTTTTTTCGGTCTAAGACATTGTCCATCGTACGGCATATGCTGTGAGCGTCCAGAATGACGCGATTTGACCAGATTGGTTCAGATTTACTGCACAGATTGGTCCAGAGCTCTCCCACCCCTGTATGTAGGGTCTCAGATCCATCCCGTAGAGGTTAAATCCTTATGAGATTGTGGTGTAATATTCTATCAAATGACAGCCATCATATTTTTAGTGTTTTCACAGCTCGGCGACAGCCATCATAAATGATATTGAATAGCAATATAACCAATCGTGAGACAAAATGAAACAAAATAGACATAATGTAAAATAATACACACTGGACAATCGTTTGTCTTAGTGTTTATTTATTCCATTTGACATTACCATTAAAAGTAAAAGGTGACTACGTTTGACCTGCCAAAACTACTTTCAGATGGCCATAAAGTTCTCTTAGATTCTCCCTCACAGACACATTAACTGCTATGTAGAGAATAAATACATGGGCCTGCATATCCACATGTCTCATTTATTCACAGTCTGGATACGAGGATACTGTCTGCTTGTGATGATCCACCACAGGAGTTGCAGCGGTGCATGCTGGGATCCCGGGAACTTTCCACTTTCTGTCTCCAAGGTCACCTTGTGGCAACGACAAGGTAGGATTTTTAACATTTTTTCATGGAACTCTCCAACATCACCTGCCATATTCATTGCTCTCACGGTAGATGAATGTTCACCTTGCATAGCTTGGAAAGCGTGCATTACCAGTCCTATAAATATAAAGGGATAATAAATGTCTCTAGGATCCACTAACCGCATGATGTGTTATAGGATTTGCATTTCCTGAAATCCTTCTGGAACATCAGATTTTTCAAACAAAATGAGCTATATTTAAAAGAGCTCTGAGATGGAGATATAATGAAATTTATTTTTACTCATATCCTTTTCACCTTATTTTGTTGTACACATGATATTAAAACAATAAAAGATGACATTAGTGATTTCCACATCTCTTGTGAGTATTTATTTTTAAAGCATGACATTTCGGTATTTCTCATTAAACAATATCAGAAGAGTCATTGAGAAATTATCCTGGTACTAATACATAAGGCTAATGTTATGTAATTTTGTTTTTCCAATGAAATAGATGATACCTTGCACTTGCATTCAATACTCCTCGCACTTCCCAGGGAGGCCACCCAGTTTTATTGGCTTAAATACAAGTGTACAAATTTGTGTCATATAACCTTTAGCACCTTGTCAAATAAAGTTGTACAATGTGTAATCAATACAAAATATCAGAATTAAGGAGTTGGTATAGGATAATATTTGTAGCTGTACACGTGTGTTATCGAAGAAACAAAACAGGACTTGTACATATGAATGGTCCATATTCTTTGTGCACTTCAAACTGTGAGATTAAATCCACACTTTGGATTCATAAGCTGGTTAATTAATGCCAAATTAGTTGTTTTAGCCAGGGTTTGAAGGATTGAAAAGTATGAGAGTGTTACGGAGAAACTATAAATGTTCGCCCTAATATTGCGGATTATAAGAACAAAATTAAGAACGGTCTCAGACGTCTTGTCTTATAATAATGATTACCATTTGAGACTAAATATTTATCCAGAATTAGTCCCTCACATCTTATATTTTCTTTTGATAAATTGTTGTATGTCTTTTTATTGATCTAATCTAATTTCCTACTATTATAAAATCATGGTTAGTTACGATGGTGATCAAGAATTAACTACAAACAATTTAGATTATAAGCATTCTGAAATTTTGTAGTTTTCATAAAAAAAACGATCGTAATGCAATTAGCAATAAATCATGGTGCTTAATTGGAGCGATACGTTATTCAAATCTGGATTATTGATCCTTTTAGTGACATTAAAATGGAAATATTTTCATGCTTGGTTTCATGAACACAATATCACCTTCATTGCATGTCTCTCAAAGGGTCGTTTAACATCAAAGTATTGTTTTAAATGGTGAATAATGCAAAATTGCCATCTTTTGAACTGTCTTTTTAATGAGAACTTTATTTATTTGTGGTACTCGGAGGTGTTAAGACAATCAGGAAATATTATTCATGATGTCCATAAACCTTCTGCATTGGACCCACTTGTACAGAGGGCCGATCATTCCATCTCCACGATGTATGGGCCATGAGGTTTTTAAAAAGATATTTCATTTAATGCGAAGTGAGACATTTCTGTGGCTCATACCTCAGATAACGTTGTGTATTATGAAATAAAATGGAATACATTTAATACACAGAGGAGCAAGGACAATGAAAAACGAGAAGCCCATGATAAATAATTGGTCCAAAGCTTAATAAGTTTGTGTGGGTGTGTATCTGTCCTGAAAGCAAGATAAATCGAATACAGACTGGAAATAGATCTAATCTGGACCATATTATAATGTAGTTGAATAAATTTATTCATCATCATCGTGGTCTTCTAAAATACCAATCTCCATCAAATCCACTTCCGTTAAAGCTATTGATATGTTAGAAAATGTACTTTGAATGTTGCAAATGTTGATCTTTATTTACATTTTTTTACTGTTACCATCCATTACTAACCTTCCTATTCTGGTAGGGTGTTGAGGAGGAGACCTGAATGTCAAGTACATCTCATGTGGCTTGTGTGCCTTACCAATCAAGCCTTAATTTTGACTACATCATGACCTTTCCTTTTTGACTTTTTCAACCAATAGAATCACTTGTTATGTTTATAAGAAGGATGATAGTAATGTTTCTGTTGATGTGCTTATTATTTATGATTGATCAAGCGGCGCTGAATCTTAATCCTTTACAGTCAGATCAGCAGAAAATGCATCTGACAGCTTCAAACCATATCCTTCGATCTATGATCAAATTGGTTCTATTGTTATTTTTATTATTTCATTTTCATCCACATCTATAATGTGCTTTTATTTCAATGTGTTTTGGTAGAATGTATAATTTAACGCTAATCCTGTAGCTTTCCATTACTCACGGCTGAATTGTAATTGTTAATTATTAGAAGCATTCCCATTGAAACGTTTGTAAAAAAAACTACCTTTGTTCCCACAGATCAAATTATTTTCCTGAATATGAAGGCATGTTTTGATAAAACACCCAAACATCTTTGATCATTGTTGAAATAGAACTAAGACGTAATTTACTACATTTAAATATTACAAAAATCCATATCTTGCTCTATTTTTGTCAAATTGTGGAATAATTTAAAACGGATATAAGAACATGTTCGCAAGATATCCCTGACAATAAAAGCAATACCTGAAATTTAGACCCAAACCCGGAACCTTCAAAGGCTCAACACAACCACCATAAAGATGTGAAAAACGTAAAGAGATGGCCTCCACATAACCTGTAACAGTCATTACTCCGTCACAAGCCATGTCAGTGGGCCATTTATTGGCCCATTTCCTTTCATAAGCATTTTGATATAACCTGGGAAATCTGAGTTTTATTGAGAAATGAACATGAATAGGCTAGCAGCAAATTAAGCTTCCTCCTATGGAGTGTTTATAGGTGTGAATCACGCTATGTGGCAATACCACTGTGGTAGAATGGACACCCAACATCTGTACTGGAGACTATCTCAGTGTGATTTCATTCTCCCCTAATTGACTCTCTCGTTTCTTGATTTCATCAACTTGAAAAAATTATGCTCATTGATTATTGTGATTTTTGTAGTTAATCACTTTTATCATGTTTTCGAACGTGGCAATTTCATGTCATTATATAATCAATCTAGTGTTAAAAAAGAGCAGATAATCTACGAATCAAATTTTTAAAATAATCAAATTCTAATTTGAGATATTTTATATCAGGTTTCGAAATCGCATCAATATTTGATTAATCAAATTATATTCCTAAAATTAGTTGATGGTTTATTGAGAAGTAAAGGATATAGCTCAGGAACTGGGTGGATGTAGCCAGTCCCAGCTAATACGGTGTAATGCATAACAGTGAATTGAAAAATATTACCAACAACAGATATAATATCAGTGCTGAAACATTTTAACATAATTCCTCTTTTTCCATCTATATACATCAGATTAAAGGCCAGACGACCTGAAACAATAATTGATCATGATTCAAATATCTAGGGCGGTGTGACACATGTTTCATTTTTTGTACAATGTCATACTTGATCACGCTATAATTACGTGTATCATTTGTCCAGAGAGCGCCCCCTCTCGGGAAGAGGGACATACTTTGTTGATACCGCCAGCGCATCTCCCAAAACAGTTGTCCTAATATTTCATTTTGTGTCAACCACTCATCACTGTCCTATGGACTGTCGTATATGCTATATGAGCTTATGCTTATCTATCACGAAATGCTTTTTTTAACAATAAATGGTGGACATGCATATTTGACAAATCATCCCAACATATGATTGAACAGAAATATGTGAAGTGTTGCCTGTCGTGGGGCCCTGTATACCCTCACGTAGATTTAATCTCACCATTAATAATACATCACACCGTAATTGATGTGTCAGTCTGTCCTATATCATTCTGGTTGGGGAACAAACCATTTTTCTTGACAATAATTGCATGTCAAGAGCATAACATTTGCTGGTCTAGTTGACATGACAATCTCACAATACTTTGTCTACATTTTTAATGGCACCTGATCAATGGAGCAGTTTTATGTGTATGACAGCTTATGTGATAATTCTATGAAATATAATACATACTATAAACTGTAGATGCACGTATGAACTGTATATAATTTTTGTCTGAAACCCACTGAAAAACGGTGTATGTCCTGTCTGAGTCTGCGCTGGGATATGGGACCAAAATATATGTAAATTGCATGTAAAATGGATCATTGCATATGATATGAATGAATGAACGTGCGTATACATAAACAGAACGAGATTTCATTCGTTGTTTCGGTAAGTCAGAATACAATCTACAAGTAGGGTGGTGAAATTCATTCAGCTTTAACTGAGACGCTCAGTCTGGAAAGCAGAATCACTTAAAAAAGACAAATTTGGAATTCCTTGTTAGAACTAAGATGACAAAAGCACTTCCTGGAACGAAACATAAATGTATATTATATGTACGTAATGTTTGTTTGTTTGTTTGTTTTTTGTTTGTTTGTTTGTCTGTCTGTCTGTTTGTTTGTTTGTTGGGATTTTTTTGATGACCTTAACCACAATTTTTAGGCGTTTTTAGGCATGTCATCAGTACTGAATGCCCTAGTCTTTTTGAAAAGTGGCTTGGGTTCTTTCTTATGTATTATGACATAGATATTATAACAAAAGCATTTAGCAGATATTTACCTCTCTCTAATTTTTCAAACAGGTATCGAACCTCACGGCCTTTATGGATCACTAGTTGGAACGAAAAACAAATGAGTACCAGGTATCTTTCTCTATCGACCAGACAGCATGGCCTCTAAACCGATCGGCTATGATAGGCCCCAAATTTTGAAATACTTAACTGGACATGAATGACGTGTTTCACTAAAATAAGTTCTTTGTATCAAAGTCCGCAGTTCGTTTTTTCGGGACAATTCGATAATGCAAGATATATATCTCTGCATGATTATGACTTGATATAACCTAAATTATGATGAAAAGGTCGTTATTACAAACAAATCAAACTCAGAATAGACTAGGCTATATCGGAAAGACACCTGCCAACGGAGCAATGTTTTGCCGTTTTTAAAAGTGTTTTTATTTCTCATTATAACACAAACCACAACCTTTTGTTAATGAAGCAATAATTTGGATGAAAACCACTTTTTGTAATAACCCAGTGTGATTCTATGATAGGAATTCCTGTCAGAGAGGATGTATAACCATAACGAAATAATGATTCAGATATAGGCAACTTTTGAGTAACAGAAGATGTCTTAAAAAGCTTCGAGAAGACTATTGTGTATATAATCAGTGGTGTTAAAGCATATGCAGCATTTTTTTAATGTATCAGTATGTCAATGAAAATATATATAAATAAATGTGTGTGAGTAATAAAGAATAACAATCTAAATGATGATACAAATGACCTTAATCAGAGCTTTATGCTTATGTCTTTTAGAAAACATCCCCAATATTTCATACTGTCTGTACTATACCATTTTTAAAATTTGAAATTATTCTGAGAAGTGAGAAGCAGTTAGAAAGAGAGGCAGTGGGAGAGCTTTTCCTGGCAGAGCTAACACTCAGAACAATTATATATGCTGTGCTTATTGCTAAGAACATCAAGTGATTCAGCTCCTACCTAATGAACAAGTGTGATTTACTGGACAGACAAGCTGGGGAGGAACCATCACTCACATCCTCCAGCCTGCTGCTCACAGACACACATGTTAGATGGCCTATTGTCTCTGTACCTACAGGAGCTTGATATATATTATATTCATAATACTTATTTTCCAGACCGTCTGCTTAGATGTGCACAGGAGATGCGATTGTTTCCTTTTGAACTCTATCAACGCATTCACATGTCATTCTTATGGTGCACTAAAGTAAGATAGGAGATGTTTGTCTGGGTGGTGTTTTACTATAATTGGAAAGCTAATAGTCCACGGGTTGATAATGTTAGGCTCATTAGGCAATAAATCTAAGACAATAGAGCCCAGTGAATAAAATGCCTCTTTCTGTCAACATCAGTCTGGTTTCATGTTGAAATTATGGAGATGTCAAATTTACTCTGGAGCCAATTAAAATGTACACTGCAAATAAGCCGGAGTCGGTCCGCCGGAACCTTGATAAGGTATGGTGGATCTGGATCCCGCTCAATGTCATTATTCCAATGTCCATTCTAACTGTCATTGATTGAGATAGAACAAGGCTATTTCTTCTGACAATTACGAATGGCAAAAAGTGATGCGGTTTTCTTGAACTGGGCGTCATAACTGTGATTGTTATTCATATGTGGCATGCGCCTCATCTTTTTGGGGTTTCCAATATGAAAAGTAAAGAACCCATTGAAATTCTTGAAGTCTCTAAAACGAACAAAGAGGATCTTTCCACAAGTGTTTATCTAGCATTTCATTCTTTGACATTAAAGGATTTGTCTTGAACTATTTGCAGAATAAATCAAGGACTTTTCATTGGCAAAGGACACTTTAATTACTCCTCTCAAACATTGGGTTTAAGGCACATAGTTATTTAGGAGCGTCCAAAGGTTGCTCTTTATGTGAAATCTTGTATGTGTGTTTTCACAAGTAGGAATCAAAGCAGGAAAAAGGCTGGAAGCATAATGTTATGTCAGCAAATTAAATTGGGGAAGGAGCGGTTTTTATGCTATATAAAGGGATAAAACCGGAAGATCAATCGCTGGACAGGATCAGTCCGCGCTACAGAAATGTGCAAACACACGTGGAGGCAGTGCAGGCAATCTCGACCGCTTCACGTTCTGTTTACTCAGAAATAAGTGCGATATTGGACTATCTGTGGGCCATTGTTGGTCGGTGTGTGTTGGGCAGGGATCCTGTGTGGCCACCTTGGAACGTTAATGGGCATAGGGACCAGTGCCTGTGTGCTCAGCAACTAAGCACCCCCTACACACAGACAACTGAGCCGTGTGCATGGAGTCCTATACTCACCTCCCATATCAGGCAACAAAGTACCAGTACTTATATGTCATAGCACATATACATATGCAGCAAAACGTCACTAAGCCCTCTCACATAACACGCGCACTTTAACTATAGCTGGGAATATAATGTATGTGCCCTAGTGTGTGAAATGTGATAAGATGGGTTCAAAGTGTGACTGTGGACCTCTGATGGGGAAGGCAGCTTGCAAGTAAGTGGAACATCTTTGATGGATGCCGTTCAGCTTGACATGGCTATTCTACACAGTGCTAAATTGACACTGAGCTTGGTAATGTTCAAATAGTGGAAACCTGTCTGACACCACAGAGTAGAGACGGACACATTTAAGTGGCCACAAAGAGTAAGGGACAAAGTCCATAAATAAGTGAAGAGACATATTTTGATCTGAAACTTGCTTTCCCGTCTGAGGCGGGTATCAACTTTATTATTTGTCAAACGGCGAGCGATAGGGGACTGTTAAGTTGGCGAGTGGTTGTTGAGCGGCTGTGGTGGTCTTGGGACGGCATGCCTAGCGAGAGCTGCTCACACTGTGCTGGGTGCCACCACTGATATAATGCCACCCTCCAAGGCCGGCCCTACTCTCCCAGTCTGCGCGTCATAGTGTTACGTCGCAAGTAGTGGTGGGATACCAACCTACAACTTAATCAAGTACAAGATGGGCATGCTAACGCTTGCAAGTTGTTCTAACAGCATCGGTTATAACAACAACAACATAATAGTGGGCTGGAGGCAAGTCCAGAGGTATGTGTGACGGAGTAGTGGTATATATAAGATACTCTTGGCTTGACCAGTGTTCACCATCTGTGCCCACTTAGGACGGTCAAGATGATGATATCCAGTGCTGTTAACCTTGCCACATCTGCCACATCCCTTGTCAGCATCTCACCTGCATCAGCAGCAACTTACCTGACCATCAGTGCCTTTGATGTCCTCACCGCCACACTTTGAAGTATCCCAGGTGAGCATCGCCGTGATGGACGACAATCCGGAAGCCGCGGAGCCCTACCTCTCCCTGGAGGACACGGACGAGAAACACCTTTACACCATCAATGTCAACTCTGACCACGACCCCCACCTCAACGTGGACAAAGAGCTGTACAATAACACCGAGTCCACCTTCAAAACCATGGAATCTGATAGATACAATAGCATGGAGATAGATCCCTACAACAATATGGACAATTCCCCGGTCATTGATAAACAACCGGAAGCTTCCAAAGTTGCCATCCCAGATATCAAAACGGAAGACGTGAAGAAAACAAAAAAGGAAATTAAAAGAGAGAAATGTATGAGTTGTTGTAAGAGTTTTATGGCCTTTCTCTTTTCTACGGTGGGCTTGACCTGTGTCATGGTGGGGTATACAGTATTCGGGGGTTTCATATTCATGAAACTAGAAGCCCCCTATGAACAACAATTAAAAAGCAATGTCATGCACAGCCGGAAGTGGCACGCGGACATGTTATGGAAGCTCAACGACCAGTATAATGTGTTCTACCCGCAGAACTGGACTTACATGGCGGAGCAATTGTTAAAGAATTACACCCGAGAAGTATACAGTGCCACCAAGCACCAGGGCTGGGACGGCAAAGATGAGCTCTCGGATCTACAATGGACATTTGCCGGTAGTCTTCTCTACTCCATAACAGTTATCACCACTATCGGTATGCAATTTTATTACTTTGATAAAAATACTGAAGCATTGCACATTTCTGTACCTCGTTAAAAACGATTGATAACGATTATATTTGGTATTCATGAACCTATTGTGAAAAATATATAATCAAGTTGTCGATAATCGCCACACGATATCGTTGTTTGCATACGGCGCTTGAATCAAGTGTCAATCTATGACATCGAACATTTATGAGTCTGTCACTTTCCCACCCTCATTAAAATCAAGTTCTTTTTCAAGTGAGGCATGTGGAAGCTCATGTGTGGCTAATGATCTTTATCATGAGTAGTCAACCTGAGCTACTTAAAGGAAATAATACCCAGGGAAAATAAGAAAATGTGTTCAGCCATTAACACCATTAAACTTGAATAAAAATCATTCAGAAGTTGTGCAAAACGTGTTTAACGGTATGACACTAAATATAATTGATGGTATGCAAAAGGTACGCGTTATCAGAATAGTCCTGAAACAAATAATTGTGAGAATAGTAATACCTGACATTAATCATTTAAATACGCTGAGAAGTGGGACATGGATTGAGGGAAGTGCTCAGGTAAATGAAGGGAGGGATGCGATGGCGGGTAATAATGTCCATGATCGTCCACACATACACACAATGTTATATATACAATATGGCTACATATGTCTGCTCATGTGAACACAGAACACTTAAACTCTCAAGCGTGACCTGCCATACTCACAGCTTGGCTTTAATCAATAGAGTACAGCCCCACAACAAAGGCAGGGCACAGGGAAGGGTGAGTACGGTACAATGTGGGACACAGAAACAATAATACCAAGTCCATGACCTGCCATAGATGCAGAAATGCTAAAATCAATATCTAGCATACACCCCCGGGAAACACCACCCAGTCAGCCTATTAATATATTCATTACACCAAAATCTCTCCAACAAATGCAAAGTATAGGGCGATGGGCTGAGCTGTCACGTAGCTGACAGCCAAATATCTTTATCCACAACTTGTGATAAATTTTATTAGATTTTAATGAAATTGGAAAACAACTTATAAATATTGAAATACTCGTTTTGATTTTCACAAATTTTGTTCACATGAGCATCTCGAGTAAGTTAGATTCTCTGGAGAATTAGAAAAGATCTGTAATGTGTATATTGAATCAAGTATCCGTATCATTGATTTGAACATAATAGTATTCATCATCAATCATGCAGGGCGGGTCAAATAACTGACAGTCAGTTGACATGAGAGATGCTATGTGCGCTTAAAAGCAAATTGTTACTCATCTGTTTATGAATTTAGTCACATTGACCATGAAAGCCAGTTTTAAATTTACAGAAAAGGAACAATGACAAATGCGCAGCTGGTTCATCTTCATGCATAGCACTTCATCTGGCCGTCATGTTTGTAGTTGATTACCTTGCTGTGCATCAGAAGTGGCTCCCCGCGAACACCCTCCACAAACTCACCTTATTTTGATGTGGTAATTTACAAAGAAAAAAACTTTAAAACGGATAAAAATCAATAGTGTACCAGAGCGAGAGTTAAATTTTAGAATTTTACTTGGAAAGAAGAAAGGAAATAAATATGTTTACTTGGCAGACTTGACGTCACGTTGGGGAGAGTGATTTTATTCTTGTTGTGGCTTTATATGCGCTGACAGGACGTAATCTGTTGCCAAATGCACAATTACAAAGACCTACAGATGTTTGATTTTAAATCTCGTCAACTGTGCTTGTTGGATTGGATTGTGATACATCTCAGTTCATTAAGATAGACATTTATTTGGTAGCACCTCAGACACTACAGCGAGCGTAGACTTACAGTGATCTGGTGGTTAATATCGTATTGCTACAGTGTTGTTCTTCCATTACCTCATGGCCCAGGCATCGCTTACACGTAATCAGAGACGGCACCGGGCATTTCACGTCATAGAGGCGTAGCTTATGAACAATCATTTGTTTGTCTTGGTGCTGTGGTCTGCATTAAGCACTCTTCATATATATATATATATATATATATATATATATATATATATATATATATATATATATATATATATATATATATATATATATATATATATATATATGCAATCCCCATTGCTCGCATACTGATGGCGGTTCTCCTAGCACACTCATATACACAATACTGTGTGAGATACTCTAATAGCCCCCAGGAGTCCGGCCCTCTTGGACCTTAAAGAGGGTGGGACATGTTGAACATAGGCACTATCAGAGTGTACAGATACAGAGGCAGGGAGGGTGAAGTGCATGGCGGAGATACCACCTTTATCTCACCCTCAACAAAGTGGACTATCCTGCACGATGTTCAGTCAGCGAAAAGTAACTTCAAACCCCGAGCTCTAAGCGAAAAAAAGACCACCATTTAGAAAAATCCTCTTTCGTGGGCAGGCTTTTCTATTAAACAGCCGGAAATTAAAGATAACCTTTTGGAACACAACATGTCTGGTTTCCACAATAAAACAACAATAGCTCCAATTTCTCAAATGTTCAAAAACCATGTTTCTTCTACAGAGAGTTGGTTGCGTTTGGTGCATGGCATGGATAAGAAATGGTATATTGGGAATAGTTGACCCCACACTTAGTCAGATGCAGAAATGATTAATGTACCACTGCAGAGTAATGCTTCCTACACATGATAACATACCAGATAGTATGCAATCCATAGACACAGAATATGCACCTTGGGAAATAACAATATGTTAATATATGTCTTTGATTTGGTTCACTCTGCTGTAATCTAAAGAGGACGATCGGATTCTTATGAAGGTGATAATCCGACATGCAGTTTTCAAGGCGCCACCTAAGTTTATTTACCGGAGTCTCGAAGATTGTGACTGCATGGAAGGAACATAACAGGAACCTACATTGGCAAAGTGGACTCTCTGTATTTTGTAAGATTGACATAAATAACTCAATAGGACAGACCGGGAAACTTTAACCTTCTTAAATATCACTGACAGAAAAGACAACATTATCAGCAGGCCAATACAGTTTTTGTAAAGCTTTGTATTAACTAAACACATTTTAAATGTGCATGCCTGACATCAAAATGAAACTTTGCCAAACAAAAGAATATTTCATACTCAGAATATGTACTCAGGGAGGTCAAAGCATTACCACCCGAATACTTCAATTTCAAAGCAAAATCGACTTGTTGTGTGGGCTCTTTCCACCCGGAATGGGTTTCATGAAACTGAGCCCTCCACCTCAGACATGGTTGGGGAAATTCCATACCATGATATGTATGCCTTTGGATATGGAGTTGTCATATGTTGAATCGGATGGGGGCCTGATATTGTGTGTTATGATCAGCTCCCTCCCATTCGCCAAACACAGGCCAAGATTTATATGCCACTCAAATCTTTCTAGCTGCAAGGATTGTTTTTCACCCCCAAAAATTGGGTTTAGGAGCATACAGGGTTATCAATAATTGCCACTTCTTCACACTTCTGCAGCCCGGCACACATATGGTCTGCTTGTCCACTTCTCAGGGAGGATTCAGACACTGTTCAGACAATACAATGATTAAACAATGCTCAATGTTTAGATACAGCTCAGACAGTGCTCAGAGATTACTCAGACATTGCTCATATACTTCTTAGATACTAAGGCAAGAACATGTGAGTGCAGTTTTCAGGCTGACAGATCTCTCAAGTTGGTTCTGGTGGAAGGATCTCAAGGAAAATAATTTAGCATAGGGATGATCTGCAAAAGTAGTTCGGCACATGGGTGATCTGCGAATGTATTTCGGCAGAAAGGTGATCTACGAAAGTAGTTCGGTAGAGGGGTGATCTGCAAAAGAATATCACCTTCTTGAAGCACCAAGTATGAGATAATGCTTAGATACTTCTTAGATACTGCTTAGACGCCAATGCAGCTACTTCCCTCAAGTAGTATTTCTGTTCTTATTTTAAAAACAATATCTCTTTGCAACCATCAAAATGTGGATGAAAGTAGCAAGGAGTGTTTTGCATTGAGGATTTTTATTGGAGTTATTCCTGTAAAAGAACTATAAAAAGTCCAAAGGCTAGATATTGGACGATCCACAGAATGCTATTAACAACTCTGACATAAAATTTTAATGAAAAACTTAACAATGTTTGATAGAAGGCATACACTTGAATGGAAGGGCATTGTCGAATGTGCGTTATGATATTGGAGGGAATGTCAGGCTGTGTACAACTCTCGCTGGTCTTGCCGAGAATGGCACGCAGAGGAAATGACCTTCTCGGCGTGGAAATTTTTCATTCTCACCCCTGTCTTCCTGTTTGGGCCGCTCTAAAAACTACTTCAGTCTAGAATTACTCTCACTTCAGTCAATATAAAAAACTGTGTACATCCTGAATTGCAATACAAGTGCAAACATATAGCGATTATGGGACCATTTCCTTCTACAGTTAACAACTCCCGTTCAATCTGTGTCTCCTAATCTGTTTTATGGACTTTACGGACGGGTTTGACATTTCATACTTGCATAAACAAGAAGTACACATGTTTCTATTATAGTTATATATCCATCAGTCAGCCAAATATCTTGGGGTCCTTGACACCTATTCCCGTGACTTAATATATGAAGGCATTGAAACATATTGACAGAGGAAAGTACAATTAGAATAACACTCTCTGCAGAGTCCTGCATAGGGCATAAGCTGCTCAAAATCTACTTCATCATATCCCCGCTGTAAATCCTAAGGCATCACTTAGGACAGTTAAGATAACATATAGGAAATCCATATGGCTCCAAACATCTCCACAGATCAGACTTCGGGATAGGACTTATAGATTATTTTGGTGTGACATTCCATTTGTGGCATGGGTTTACTTTTGTGGCATTTTCACCATGTTTTCTTCTCATGGGTCCCTGCCCAAACAAATATAAAAAGGAGCCTCGTTTTGGGATTTAAGACATTCTCCACACTTGTAAAAGCGATGGCAAATACAACAACGTGCTCCATGCTGCAGAAAACAACGGTCAATACATCACCGATTCTTGTAAAATTCCATTCTTAGACGAATATATGTTTTCAAATAAAATACGCCCTGAATGGTATGTGTTTACATTAGTGTCTTGTACCACGCTTTGGCCTTTTCATAACGACCTTCTCTTATAGCACTGATTTGTTATTTTCCAAGAAAGTGTAATATGGTATCGAAATAAGTTTTTACTCTTTTCAGTTTTGGATAGTATATTTTTTCTGTTCTTCAGTTTAATCCAAGTTTTTATTGTAATACCATGTCAAGAGCTATTCCATCTTAACTGTGCGTGCAATAAATACCTCATCCCATTATTTCTAAGCGATTATGTCCCAAGAAAACCCATAAGAGATCATTAAAACTGACAAATAGGCATAAGTGTGGGGAAATAAAAAGGTTCTTACAATTTTCATATCATTATGAAACGACTAGCGGTCAAACTGTTTTCCAACATGCATGCTTACAACCTGAACCTCATATTCACAAACAAGTGAGCCAAAATAAATGATATAAATGATGTATTACACTGACCACGGGTACTATGGATTCAGGAGAAAGTTGAAGGTTTATCTATATTCTAAAATGATGGATATAAGTAGTGAAACTTATAGATCAATCTTGTAATTTCTAAATCAATATACCAGACGGTAGATTGGGATAGGGTACAAGGGTTGGGTGATGTCTGATCAGGATCAGAATTAACTTATAATTTCTGGCCGTCCTTCATGTACACCATTGAGACTTCCTGGGAGTTATCTGTGGAAGAGACATGTTGAAACATCGCTCAAATATCTTGCCAAATTAGACCATTCTCGCCCTGCTTGCATATTTCACACTTTGATCGCCGGAGAAATGTTGTACAGTCGATGTATTGCATACCAGCAATCTGCAGTAAATACACAGCTCTCACGTGATTAATTACCCGGTCGTATTTTTCATATATCGCTCTCATGGTTCACACATGATGTGACGCCGTGCGTTGCTTATAGGGTGTTTTATTGGGAGCTCACACAGGAACTTGCATTCCCTGGTTAAACAATCGTGAATAGGGCGATGTCCTGAGTGGAACAAAATGATCCTCCAAGCCAGATGCACTCTCTGCTGCCAGTACATGCCACACTGCCAATGAATCGTGGTGACGATAAACTATCAATTAGCAGACTTTTCTCAACAATATGCCCACACACTGCAAAATATCCAAGCATGTCTCATGTCAGTTCCAAATACAAAACTGACACGAATTGGCCGTTTATTTTTTAACCATAGTTCTTTCATGCACAGGCCAAAATGCATTTGTCATTTGATGGTGTATGCAAGTAGTCCGGCTTGGTGTATGCAGGTAGTCCGGCTTGGTGTATGCAGGTAGTCCGGCTTGGTGTATGCAGGTAGTCCGGCTTAGTGTATGCAGGTAGTCCGGCTTGTTATTGTATTGTATCAGCCCTGACAATGATTTCAAAATATCGATATTGATGGGCACTAAAATGGCTGTAAACATTAAATTTCAATTGAGTCACTTTTCAATTGATTTGGTAAACATAGCTAAGGGTGGGTTATCATCACCTATTGTCTAATTCTAACAATCAGAGCGTGCAGCTTAATGCAGCCCCCACAGAAGCCTATTAAGGGAGCACTGCCTTTTTATCTAGGATCACTACGCCCTTCTCTTGTGTGAACCGCATCCTAAAAATAATAATCGTCTTATCAAGGTCTATGTATAAAGTTGTTTTAACCTCTATCAATGCCTTCATTGAGTTACAGTGAGAATATTCAACCCCATAATATAAATATAGACGATGGATTTCTCTATTATCACTTGAAAACATCACACAAGCGTATTTAAGTATCATTTGTATACAGTTTACGGTGTTAATGTGAGCTGCTTATGTGAGGCATAAGTGTGTCAGAGAGTATGTTTTGTTATGACACCTTTCACATGGAGACTAAGTCATGCATTATGGAGTGTGTATGAATAAGATAAGTAGAAACGTGTCTATTCATAGAAAACACAAATATCATTCAAAATGAAAGCTTTAGATTCAGTTTCGATGTCTAAATCTGATGGCTATTAAAGGGATTATCTAATTAATTCTTCCCGGTGGAATATTTTTAATCATTGCCAGTCTCAGGGTTTAGGGTTGTATTTCGAAATACAATAAAAAGCTCTCTGAATGTAATGAAATGTTCATGTTAAGAGATTGTAATGGAGAATATCATCAGGGATACTCTAAGTGACCTATTCCTTGCTTATAACTGCAAGAAATAAGCCTCAAGCTTGGCTATATATCTAATGGATGGAAAATAGGTTTTAAACCAGAGGCGACTGGAGTTGATGAAGAGTCTGTCTCCAATAACGGCAGCGTAGATTATAGATCCCCCTTAATATCATCACCAGCACATGATTGCATGGCTTGGTTTTCAGTTTGGACCGTAATGTTTGCCAATGCAATGAAACGTTTGAAATGTTTGCCATTTGCATTAAAATCGGTTAAAATATTATGGGTGAGGTGTTAATTCCATGTGCAATGTTTGGCAATGCTCAAATATTTAATGATCACAAATTAAAGTCAAATGTTTTCAATGAGGTGTTACATCAGATGATATAACAAAAAGCTTATATGGAAGGAACAACTAACTATAAAGAGTATAACATACTAGTAAAATTGTACACATTCAATTATGCAATATTGGTGTGTACCGATATTGCATGACTCAGGATGAGCAAAGAGTGGGTTTGAAGAAAACAGTTTTTTGAAAACATCATTGTTTATGCGGTTTGTAGTAATACATTTAAATATTGACAATATTATGTGTGCCGAGGAATATTCATCAGGTGGTGAGAAAATATAGATAGATCAGGCTATTTTAGTCCAAACATCGATGTGCAAAATACCCATCAGGCAACTCAAATAAGCTTGCAACAACATCCAGAAGGTTACATCAGAGAGATGGGATTTCCCCCAAATAATCTCTGAGTATATTTATGATCCTGAAGGGTGCGGAGCCATGCGAGGTAAATAATTCAACCCTTCCAAGATATGGAAGTTATATGAATCTGATAATTGCTTAATAAATTCCTTTTTTACCTGTGCAAAATATACAACTGTTGAATATATATGTTAATATTCTGCTGTACACATGAAGGTGAAAGGAGAATGCTTGAAGGCTTTGTGAGCATTGTATTACACTCACTATAAACTAAGATAGTTTATAGTGAGTGTTTAGAAATATGAAAGTTTAAAGGAAAGTGTGATAATTGATGGCTGTAGGTAGTGCTCAGATGTTGTCATGTACTGGAAACGGTATGTGATTGTCATCAGAGTTACAATGTATGCTCCACACGGAAGTACATTCACAGTATGCTCCACACGGAAGTACATTCACAGTATGCTCCACACGGAAGTACATTCACAGTATGCTCCACACGGAAGTACATTCACAGTATGCTCCACACGGAAGTACATTCACAGTATGCTCCACACGGAAGTACATTCACAGTATGCTCCACACGGAAGTACATTCACAGTATGCTCCACACGGAAGTACATTCACAGTATGCTCTTGACGCTTTGTGAAACAAGTGTGCTGAATCAAACTATGTTGCTTGAATAAAACTTCATATTTCTAGATTATAATTTTTCTCTTTTTTCTTGAATATAACTATATATTTCTACATTTTTATGTTTCTCTTTTTAAAAGATCTGCCCCTGTGACAATTTGTTCTGGAGATTGAGAGGATGAGTGCATAATGAATGATATCAGACATATAAAATGTGTTTAAGAAGCAAAGTCCATCTTACAAAGTAGGTCGAGTAGGTGGCCTGTGATAATAATATTTACACCTTCAGTTAATTAGTAAATTGACTGAGACCCAAATATTTATAGGTAGACAGCTCTTGGTCCCAACTGGACTCTTATGAAACAGGCTTGCTGGGTAATCGGAGTAAAGAGAGGATTGATTAATAGAGATCAAGATCAGAGGTTCTTTGTCACAGATCTATCTCACCGCAGTGCTAATTTGTTAAAATAGAATAAAGTTTAGGTCAGATTTTGATTGATGAAATGACACTTCAACAAACTATTCTTTTCTCTAAACCTCATTGATAGACCAATTAACATTGATGTTGTTGATATTTGTGACACATGAAGATAAATAAATCTAGCATTCTATACTTTCAAAATAAGCCATGTATTGTAATCAAAATATGAGCATTTCCCCGTCCAACCTAATTCAAAATAATTGATGTGTTTCTTCCTTTATTTGTCATAATCATTTTAAATTAATATTATTCATGATTTGTTAAGCATTATTCATGGTTAAAAGGCGTAAAGATCGTGATGAAGTTAAGAGATTAAGGCTTTAAATCTTTTCGTATTGTTTTTCACCACTTTCCTTCTTAGGGTTGGCCAATCTTCAGAACCAATTACTGCTCAAATATTATTCGTTACTAACAAATGAATAAACAATAAATGAATGATATTCAGATAATCGTGTTTATCATCCCTAAATTTTAATGACGAGAAAACACTCCATTCTATAGAACTGTTTAACCTTCTTTGTATTTTTTTAATGAGGAACAACAGTTAGTTTAACAAACATGTTGGTCCATGAGAGCTGCATTAAAGCAGAGATATTTAAACAGAGATTTGAAAGAGCAGGTCTGTCATTAGGTGTCAGCGCAGTGCACCATGCAACTCTCACATGGTCTCGTGCAATCGTACAGTCTAAATGCTTAAACAGTACCTTTATCTACTGCATCCACTCAATGTCAACATGATGATACAAAGACGATAACATGGTCCATTTGTACAAAAGCACGGTGAAAATTCAAAGATCAGTTCACCTGAGCGATAATGCAGAACTTCAGCTTGTTTTCAATCTCTTTTTTAAATGTCTCTGATTAAAGCTATTTGATTGCTAGACATTAAAATAATCTTCATAAAAATCGATTTGACAAATCCTTTAGAAATAATGCTCTACATTCCCTTTGTTTTTATTTATCAAGAGGTCCTTTTTGCATAATATATCACCCCATTTCTCACTATTACATGTGAATAAGCCGTAAAATTATCGTTAATATTCACACAAATTGTCATAATATTTGGCAGTTCTTCATTTTAATTATTCGAAATGCATGAAGTTTATATTGATTTTGGGCAGTGAGCAATTATTTGCATAAAACAAGGAAACTTAAAGTTAATTTCTAGTAATGGAATGTAAGCCCATTAGGTTAAAATATCCAACAAATATGGCATTATCTAATCAAACTGCCTAAGGGCCAGTTTTAAGCAAGAGAATCTGATAATGTTGCATGTTTCAGCCTAATATATGATTGGATAGGGGCAGCTTACATTTATGATGTAATTACACAAGAATTATTGGCCTGATATGGAGCCGCACTTAGATTCTGCGTAGGTTTAATTATTGATGTTAATGCAAGTCAGGCAGGTGTGACTACCTTGAAGATAGCCAGACACGGGACCGAGCTAGTTGTGGTCGATTCATCACACTCACAGTATGAGGGCTGGGAATGGCAGGATGCTTGGGGTGTGTAGGGGAGAAAGGGATGAGTAATGGCTGACAGGATAGAAAGAGGGGTAAACTACGGAGAGGTGAAATAGAAAAGGGGTGAGGAATTAGATAAATTATCGGTATGTGGAATATGGTATCGGTATGTGTAAAAAAAATACTTGTCAAAAAAGATGTTGGGCAAATTTCGACTTTGCGTGAGTGTCCTCAGGTGGCAGATTTTCTTAAGGAACTACTTTTTTGTGTCAAATAGAACGTTTTCATAAAAGCACAGGAAAGGTGCTCAACTGCTGAAAATATATTTCTTTTCATTTATAATTTCCAATGAACATACTCCAATCATAAAGACACATTTGTAATGAAAATGATAATTTTCTATACCATGTCAAGATGAAAATTACACTGATGTCTTAATATCCTTTGAACTAGAAAGGGTAGCGTAATAATGTATCACAACAAAAACATCTGTTCAATCAGGTCAGAATGCCAGAAAAGTTTCTGAAGATTATTGTACAGAAAAGAGGATTTCTAAACAGCTTTGGAAACGTTTACACTTGAAAACCTTTTTTTTTTAATTGTCAGAAAATCTGTTTTCAATTTAAAATTATTTATACAATTTTTTTCTAAAATGAAAAACCTGAAATTAAGGCTTGTGTGTGCAAGATATTTCATTGTCATTTTTTGACATCAATATATACCTTTCCTGCATATATTTAATGTATGGATGTGATATGTGACCTGATAAACGAGCCAAATTAGGACTACAGTATATTTTATCCAACTTTACATTAGCTACTTCCCATAATTCCGCCATTTAGGATTATAGTGCAATATTTCCCAGACTGTATGTGTTGTATGTGAGACGGAGCATGTTCAACCTCATTAAATGAAGGGTTCAATCAAGGGGTCGCATCCATTTTGATTAGATAACGCAGACATATAGACTTGCACTTTTCCTGCATATGTTGGGCACATACCGCTCATGGTCACTTGAAACTTAACCAAATAAGTTTGTGTAAAACTGTTAGTTTCAAGTAATCCATCGGAAGCAACGTTCGGAAATACCTCTTCCAAAACACTTACATCCAGATCACGCGAAATTGTGATTTCAATAAACGCGAGAATACACTTCAATAAACGGGTTTAAATCTGGTGTTTCTAACACGAAGGGAATGTATTCATCGAAGTTGATCAGGTGTTTGATGGCGAATCAACACTATTGCTCGTAATCTCAATGTATGATGATGATTTTGCCATAGATATTATAGAGCTGCCAAGGAACATCTTGGGGCACTAGAATTAGACTTGATGATGTAATAAACAAAATGTGTGTTTACATAGGGTGCGGTATTTGATATGGCAGAGTAAATCAATGAGGTTCCGATACTCTGACATATCAGCCACATACCTACTGCACACACACACAGAATATATAATGATTGAGTCAACAACACAGCATCCATTAAACAGGCTCAGGTATTGTCATAACGCGCAGTCCTGCAATAGGAAGGGGTAATACTAAGCAATGCCTTTCCTTATAACCTACAATCAATTCTGATTTGTTTGTATTAACGATCCTTTTAGTACTTTTAGGCAATATAATGTCAGATAGGAGCCTGTCACTGGGGCACAGTGCCCAACTCTTTTCAAGACGTGACTGTGGATCTTTCTTTTGCATTATCACAGAGACATGGCAACACAAACCACAGCACTTAATAACCAGTCGTGGAGCACTGGTTGAAATGAGAAACAATTCCGAAGATATTCACATTTCTCGATCATGCAACATGACCAAAGTAGTTTACATTCGAACCTTGGACCTTTAGCATGGGAGAGACTTCTCACCAACTGAGCCAAGTCCCACCCCTACTTCAAACACAATGAAATATAAATGTAAAATGCTCTCTCTGACAATATTCTTCATGAAAATATTGTGGTAGGTCATGACCTGAAACAAAATCAAGTGTGCAGGACGTTTTCCTGATTATTCTTATGCTTTCGGTGTTACAAATCTGAACATGATGCCTACTATGTTGTCTACCCACGGATGGTAAGCATTCGAACTGGTATAACCACTTATACGTCACAAGAGTAATATCACTCTGGGATCAAATCATTGAATAATGTCCCCGTTATGCCCATTAAAGGTTAGTGATGAGTTTTAAATTTTGTTTCTGTTGCATTGTTGACATTGTTGACTGTGAGACCATATGGTTCATGGAGAATTAATGGTGTCCTTTAAAATATCTATCCAATCATATCTAATTAATGTTACAGTCTGCCATGGAAAAATAAACATTAATATGATAGATTGAGCGGAAGCTGTCACTTAACATAAATTGTCAATTCTCAAAATTAATTGACAGGACATACACACATTAATACATATATTCATATAAATATTTATCGGTGTCGCTTTCATTTTGTCAAATTTATCTGTGGGTACGTAACCTTTGTCGCAAGATATGTGCATATGTAGTGTCTTTCTAAAGCAGTATGTTTTTCTCAAAGATATAGTGCGGAGCACATAATGCCAAAGATATCAAGTTTATTGTTTATGGTGGGCCACGTTATTGTAATGTATGGCATTGCATTATATCAGCCAAAATTAAGTATCCCCATTGAAAGTGAAAAACCTTACCCGAGGATTCCTCTAAGCCTTTGCCCTCCTTATTGTCAGTTATGTAGGAATAGTGTTGTGTAAATACACATTTACCTCCTTATCCTATTTTTATAAAGGGGTAGACAGAGCCATAAAGACCTCATCTTCTGAATGGGTGAGAGTCCTTCATATCTCCAGCCTTAATTAATACACCCTGGAGATAGAACTAGGTTCTTTTCACCCCTTCAATCTCCCTCTCATGAATATTCATTAATTGACACAGATCCGCAGATTTTGCTCAACTGACGATAATAGGATGTAATACGGTTTCACGTGACCATTCTTGAGTCTCGCGAGATCTCGTCCAGCGCAGATGGCACGTTAACCTCGTATGACCAGCAGCCGTAATCAGTGATCATGTGACATGCGAGGCGGGGTGGGATATCCCCGCTTGGCTCCGGATGTCTGGTTGATAATCGCTTCTTCCCAAAAATATACATCAAGATTTGCTTCTTAAAATTAATGTGAGGACGGTGTCATTCAATTATACCAGACAAACTTTCTTTTATTTCTTATGTCTTCCCATTCTTATCATTTAATAGAATTATACATTTGTTGCGATATTCGCATGAATCTTTTATTGGAAACGAATTACGTACTTCTTGTCACATATTTTAGTTGCATTTGTCTATTAACAAGGCATTCTATCCACAATATCGCTATATACATAAATGACAAGCATTCTATTCGATCGCAGACCTTTCTAAGCATCATACAATTACCACCTTGTGGGTTAGCAACAAAAAAAGCCAAGGTGCTCTTGGGAGATGTCAAAATACATTTGAAATGTGACAGTTTTACAGAATGAGTTCTGCGCAGTGTTTGTCCAAAGTGACGCAGACGGACTGGTCTGCATCCGGTTCCTGCTGTGCAGTTTGAACATCGACCATAAAGTGGTTTTGTTCACTTATGTGACTTGTGTCACAAGTCTCTTATGGTGGGGACTGCTTTGTCAATATTAGGGTTAGGATATGCAATATTCAAGAGTGGGAGCATTCCATGGATTTGCTCATATCCCCCATATGACCTAAAGGCTGGGCTAACTACGACTTAATAATACCTCTATTTTTGTGTACTGACATCTGGGAAATGATTCTCACAATTTGGTTTTATAGGGCAATGATATATGATATAAGCAAGGCATCTTGGAAATGTTTGTATCTATTGCTCTGCTTCAAGTACCACTTGAAATGGTCACACATTTCTAATCAATTAATTTGATCAAAGAAGATAGATATTTTTTTCTTGTAGACGATAAATGTGCTCTTCGTAGAAGATAAATACATTTACAGTCTGTTATGGTGATAAATGTTTCAAACATTTTTTATTCATTTCCTTTCAGTTTAGAAACCTTTTGTCATATTTGAACAAATTCCAGTTTACTCTTTCAGTGCCAATTCCATAGATACCATTTTGTCGGTGCAGTTTGGGATGGCTCGTGAGTTTTTGTTGCGATGTGTCCCACTCTGTATCGACCTTGCCCACGTGATCCGTTGTGGTGGCGCGACATCTCTTATCGATTGTGGCGCTAATTCCCCCTTGCGGTCTGCCATTATGACCTGGAAATGACCTCTTGTGAATGGTCGCAAAACTTGAGGTCATAAAACTTCATTTGGTCACGGGTTTATGAATAACTTTATTGAATTGGAAATGAAAAGATATTGCCGAGTGCACTTGTGTGTTGGACAGGCCTTTAGTCACATGAAAAGTGCTTTCAGTTTGGTTAAAAGGGCGTTTTATTTTTCGGAACTGCCTTTGTCAGTGAAATTAGAAGCAATAGTGCTGATGCATTTACCCTTCCTCGCAAATAACATGCTACATAATGGGTGAGGTGTCCGCAGCATGTCTATTCAGCAATAAAGATGAAACATAATTAGCAAAAATAACCTAACTGACATGAAGTCCGAAAATAAAATTTGAAACAAAAAAAAACAGACGCCCTTAACCAGAAGTGCTGAAGCTTTGAGATGTTTGCAGAGACATGGTGACATAAAGGGTCAAAGTAACATGGAATCACTGCTGGGGGACATGCCACTCGCTTTGCCTGAGAGTCTCTTGCTGGGCTTATGTGATTCCATGTTGGAAAACACTTCATCGTAATATATAGATATGATTCCACTCCCGAGCTCTTGACAACATTTTTATATTATAGGTTAGGTAGCTGATAGATATTTCTTCGAAGACGTATTAATTGTTGTGAAATAATATAGCTATTTTTAGAAAAAATAAATATAAATATATTTGCTGTAATGTGTATATGTGAGTTGACTCGTGAATGTACATATGATAAATGCCATGAATGCCAAAAATGTAGAAATAGTCAATCCCACGAAATGAGTCTTCTAGCTTTACGCAGGTCACATATTAGCATATACATTGTCTACCAGTCCACTACCTCTAAGTGAACGCCATGTATGTATAAGTTATTGTCTCTTTGAAGCAAATATTTCACAATTACCAGTACCATCGTAATATCAGTACTATCATAAACTGTATTTGTGTTTCTTGTGAGTACGATATTTGACAGACACTATGTTCTGTATTAGATATAGTGGACAGAGGCTGGGTGACCTATTCATGGGCATATTGCTAATGGCGTGTTATAGTGGACAGAGGCTGGGTGACCTATTCATGGGCATATTGCTAATGGCGTGTTATAGTGGACAGAGGCTGGGTGACCTATTCATGGGCATATTGCTAATGGCGTGTTATAGTGGACAGAGGCTGGGTGACCTATTCATGGGCATATTGCTAATGGTGTGTTATAGTGGACAGAGGCTGGGTGACCTATTCATGGGCATATTGCTAATGGCGTGTTATAGTGGACAGAGGCTGTGTGCCTATTCATGGGCATATTGCTAATGGCGTGTTATAGTGGACAGAGGCTGGGTGCCTATTCATGGGCATATTGCTAATGGCGTGTTATAGTGGACAGAGGCTGGGTGAGCTATTCGTGTGCATTTTGCTAATGGCGTGTTATAGTGGACAGAGGCTGGGTGACCTATTCATGTGCATTTTGCTAATGGCGTGTTATAGTGGACAGAGGCTGGGTGACCTATTCATGTGCATTTTGCTAATGGCGTGTTATAGTGGACAGAGGCTGGGTGACCTATTCGTGTGCATTTTGCTAATGGCGTGTCATAGTGGACAGAGGCTGGGTGACCTATTCATGTGCATATTGCTAATGGCGTGTTATAGTGGACAGAGGCTGGGTGAGCTATTCGTGTGCATATTGCTAATGGAGTGTTGTAGTGGGCACAGGCTGGATGATCATTGGCGGGTGTATATATTACTTGTCACGTGCTGGATGCGGAGGTAGGTGATGGATGAAGATTTAGGAGCAAAAATGATGCAGCAAGTCATTGATGTCAAACATAGACCTGCCACGTTCTTCCTCCATTGGTCGCCAAGGTCACCTTTGTACATAATCTGTATATCGTGCCGAGTGTCTCTCTATCCGAGCTTTCTTGTCTTACTCTATTGGAAACAGACTTGATTTTTTTCTTGTCTGGGTCAGCACTGATTACGATGTCTTGCCTGAAATAGTTGCCTCGTATTCGTTTTGTAGTGAATGCTTAATTGAAGTAAACTTCATATAAATGTCTGGAGTGACACTTTCAGATACCAACTACAGTCCTTCAACTGGTATATGTCCTTTCTGCATTTCTATTTCAACAGATTTTCACCTAAGATTATGTCTAGGCATGGTATAAGGAGTGAGGGCCACGGCCTGCGGCGCAGTTGGTTAGAGCGTTAGCTTATTAGCACCAGTTCCTCTGTGGTGATCCAAAGGTCGTGGGTTCGATCCCCGGTCATGCTGAGATTGAATTCATGATACAATTTCACACATGAGCTGAGGCACATGCCAAAGGGTTAAGCCGTTGTCCTTGTAAATCTGTGACCGGGTGTGTTGTCATGTCAAGGACCTGCGACATGTCAATTCAATGAGGCAGCACTATAACTGCTACAAGCAGGTCTCATCACGAAATGACTGAAATAATGTTGGAAGTGACCTGATAATGTGGTATTTGCCTTTCATCATGCAGAAGACCAAATCCCTACTGAGCCCAATTTAAGGCTTGTTAGTAAACATCTAATGAATTGCATTTATTTGGAATCATCCATGAGTCTTATCATCATCAATACATCACTGCCCAACAAATTACATTCCTTGTTTTTTTATTCTATCCTGAATTGTTATTGCTGAATGTCCACATATGACAAATGCAAAATACCATGTTTTTATTTAAGTAATGGTCACGGGTACATTTAAAACTATGTGTTGATTTTTACAATCTTGTTTTATTGAGCAACACTTTTACATTTACGGAGGGAACAACATGAAACATCTGAACTGACACCACTTCTCTCTTAAGCATTTTAAAGAATTACAATTCATTGTGAAGTCATCTGGCCCGTGATTTGTGTTACTGAGGATCCTCAATTAATTAACTCATGACCATACTTTAATAGATGCAGATAAAGGCAGTTAACTGGCATATGAGTACTCTCACAAGAAATATTTAAAAAAAAGAGAATTCGTATGTAGTTTCATTTTTGAAAATTTGGTATTTTCTCATCATTTTGAGTTTCCCGTAAATCAAAGACCAGCACGTGCAGGGTATCACTTCCAGGCCATCTCATACCCGCTACACATTTGAATGAATTCTCTAAAAACCTGTTATATTACACAGAATGACCGTGAAACAAAGCATTTATATAAGTATATTATATGGGTACGAGTTATCTTGGGTGCGAGATTGATCAGGTGTGAGTGTGTAGTAGGTACGAGTTGTCTGGAAAGTGACAGACGACATTTGGCGAGATGCACACAGAAATCACTGACGTATTCACACCAGTTTTCGCCTTTATTGTAGTCTTTAATATCATATATATTTATTATTGCTCTAAAAGCTACATAGACAAAGCTCTATTGATATGGGAATGAATGATAAATGATGTGAGGAGTAAATCAGTAACAGCAAGTTTTGAATGAAATGTTTATCTCAGCTCATCCATTTTTTACAGTCGGTTTACACATGCACCAAGTATATTTCAGCATTGGTAATCACGGTCATATTTTTTTATTCATTCCAAATCTAAGAGCATACATTGCTTAGAATATATATTACATTTGTTTCTGTGTCTGACCTTGTCCAGATCTTTGTCTTGATCCCAGGTTAAATTAAGGTTTTTGACAGTGACTAAGATCTTGCTTCGCCATTTTCCTTATATTCTTCTGCACTTATGTTATTCCTGTGAATTGTATCGGATGTATTTTCACTGATCTTTTTTTAATACTGTGTTTTTTACAGTCAGTAAATATCTCCGAACATCTTCTGACAAAATTGTTTCAGTCAAAATATGGTGCAGGTTCTCAATTCCTGGTATTACATGGAATGGGTTCTTAAATGGCACAATATGCCATCATATCATTGGTTTTGTTTCACTTTTTCAGCAGTCTCACTTGAATTGAGTTGATACTGCTCTTGAAGTTCAGAATGAACTGCTTTGACTTAACTGATTTTTCTTAAAATGTCTACAGATCTCATGATTAATGGATGGAACCTTTTTACCATACACAGATATCAGTAATCAACCATTCTTTGATAATCAGCAATATCTTAAATTAAGGAATGGTGTAACATACTTAATTCTATCTCCAATGTCAATTGTATCAAAGTCATCAACCACAATAATTAAGCATCAAAATGAACTATAGTGAAGTACATTCTTCACAATAGTTTGGTTATTGTGAGATTTTTATGTCTGAAATGGAATCTTATTGCTAAAAATCAGTATAAAATCCATCACTTTTCTAATAAAACCATAATAATGCTTATTAGTTTTCTGGGTACATCTGTTGATACTGTAGTGTGGATTAGTATATTATTTTACAGATAGGTAATAGCTTATTAATGGTCATCTTTCAGAAAATCGCCATTTTGTAAGCTGTGAAAACCTAAGATCAGAGTACAAAGAGTTGTTTACATGATTCAGAATGTCTACCCTGGTAACATCAGATGCCAAATAGCATATATGTTTGTATGTTAGGGGCCTTCAATGATATTGAGACAGGTATATATCAAACATAGATAATTACATAAAAAAACTGGAACCAAAATGATATTGGTGAATGATAGATATTATAACTGCTTACATTTGTTGCAGCGGTGGAAATCTTTGACTTATTATCAATGACCATAATGTTTATTTTAGATAATGTTAATTTAAAACATATTTGTTTGCCAAGTACAAACAATGATATGAGCAATAATTTCCAGTGGAAATGGCGATGATGTTAGGAGTGCATTCACAGCATGTCAAGGGTACAGCTAATACCTGGTCCTGGGGCCAAGCAAGCATAACTTCTGCATCATTTACAATTCACAAAACACCTCCAAGGCCACAGAGTAAAGTTCACATTTCACCAGGCAGCCCCCGCGTGGTGCTGCCTCTACTTGTAGAATTGATGCCTCAACTGTTATGCAATACTCATCTTAATGTAAGCCAGGTATTTCCCAAGTTTCCCAGACAACATTGACACTGGGTCTCCTTCTGAAATGTAGCCAGCCCGTGGATAGCCGTGATGATAGATGGCGGGTCTGGGGCGGTCACATCCACTAAATTACTTTTTAAAAGCACACCGTATATCAGTTCTAACTTTTTGGAGTCAATGAATAGAAGCATATAGGGCTTATTGAATGTTTCTGCTGTATCTCCGATAACTTTTAGACTTTTTTTGCAGTTTGTTTTTCACGTGAGTTTTCTTGGGTTCGTGCTCCTCCCAATAGTATTAAGACTGGAGACGTTTTTTTTAAATCAGATGTTTTCTTCAATCATAAACTCCTGTGAATCCTGTGAAGAATTACCACCCAGCATCTGTGTTGTATTCAGGATGAAATAATTCTCACCATGAAGCAGAGCTTCCTACGAAAACATCAATCCATCATATCTTCACATATGATATGTGAACTATTATACATATGCCAACTTTTTGGGGGTCAATACCAGAGATATACCCAATAGGGAAGCGGTTGATGTATATGCACATTGTGTTCTTCATCTTGTAGATTATAAGAAAACGACGGCCTTTGTGGAGAAAACTTCACACTTAGGCTATTCATCAGGTGCGGTTATTCACACACATTGCAGCCCGTAGCGATATCGGGAGAAGGAGACATAAATCATATGTCAACCGCCGGTCCCTTTCTCAATGATGTATATCTGTTACTGGGCGATGTATGTCCCATCGCCCTTGGCCAATCACCGGATCTCTATATCGCAGGTTTTTGGCGATTTCTTTTTTTCTATCTTTGAAAGAAAAAAAATTAATTAAACGAATTTATGCAAGTATATTATACTGTAATGTGTGAACGAGATATTGAATTGAAACAAATTTACTTCAAATTAAATAAGTGAAAGAAATATCATTCTTAACTCAATCTTACTGGCAGTAATACGCAAATAAATGATCTAATTTAAAGTATCATAATTAGACTCTAATGAAGCCTTTGCATGTTAACTACAACTACAAGATCCGTCAGATACCGCTCACCATGGAGTATATGGATTTTTTCGTGGAATATTTATCCTCTTATTTCCTTACATAAATTGAATGAGTCCCTGATGCCGATAGGTGGCGCGACGACACCCATTTGGTGAGCCTGTATATGTATGAAATATGTGTGAAGGCTCTGATGTAGCGTAATAATGGCGTTATGTATGACCTATCAGGGAGGGGCACGTCTATACTTTGGAGCTCCTCGTCAGTGGACGGCTGAGTAGAGAATTGAACTTGAAAAATATATATATTAGCATCTCATAATATTTACATATGATACTTACACACAACTGGGTTTTCATATCCTCTTTCCAATATCGCTATTATTTTTTTCTCATCAAATTCTGTGCTTCGTGACTAGTTATCAAATGACATGGTTTTATTTTATCTATGAGTATATATGTGATAATGCAATAGAAAGAGCCATTCTTCAAAAAGAGTAAGGCATCGAGTCTCGGTGACAGACCTCTATTTGACCTGAATTAGCCCAAATAAAAAGGGTCGTTGATAAAAAACAAAACCTTCATATGACATGTATTATTCAACTCCAAATACAAGTTATAAATGAACAACCAAAGAAAGATTTTAGTGACCCGTGGTAATATGTTATGATTTTATATGTGCTGCTTTTTATCCCGTGAGGAGAAGTATAGAATGATAGAGGACAATTCGAAGGAGATAAATCAATAGATATATTGCAGCGTCAAAGGACGTCGAGATTAAACTACATGTCCTTTTGTTAAGTAGGTCCCATCCCCAAAAGCCGATGACAAAGGCTAAGCCATGCTGTGGTCACGTGTATTGCAGTTTTTGTCAGAATCTCAACAACTCCAAACAAAGATTACACCCATTGTGTGACGTTTGGGTCACATCCGAATTGCCATAGCCATGCACAGACGTCACGTCATATCAGAACGAGGTAGCGCTCCATCTGAAAAAGAGGCTGCAAGACCTCCTTGTGAAAAGAGGGCGCTTTGGTACCGGAGATAACCGAAAATAAAATAATATGCCAGTTGAGAAATCTAAGAAAAAATAACAGGGCTAGGAAATAACACACATTTCAGTGAGATTATATCAATAGACACGCAAATGGATTTGTAAAGAAAATGCTATCATGTCACATTTCGTTGCCTTTACAGAAAAGAAATAAAATTTCTTCTGGTGTTTTGTAATTAACCTATGAATTCATGGCGTCTGTTTTAATGGCATGGAACAAAAAAGCACATAAAAAGGCTATAAACGCCAGTTGTTTCTTGATTATTATGTGACATAGCCATGTGGAAACCGCGGCCTTGGCACCGTGCGCCCGTGTGATAGCGCTGACAATGTCGGCCGTGTCATGGCCGCGCATTTTGCATCGATATGTGTGCTGTAAGGACGAGACATATGTGTCGGAGTGGTATAAAGATGTGATGGATTGCTACAAACAAACTGCCTGTATGGCTCCTCCACAAACTTACATTATATAGCCTGAGCACAACCAGATAAACTACACCAGAGATGCAGCGTCAAGACATGAAATCGTATTTAACGTCTCATTGTCTGAATAAAGAGAAAGGAAACAGAATTCCAGAAAAGAGAGCATGATGTGATTTTCTCCAGAGGAGTGGCATATAACACAAGTTGCTCATAACTGCTTATTTCACTGGTAGCGATTGTCTTGCCTTGGCGAGCTCTCTGCTCTGGCTCAAATTGCACAGCCATTACTTCCAGACCGACTTATTTATCTATCAGAGTGATTGATCGCCATCTTGACTTGTTCATTTTTATATCATCCAGTGCAAATTTCCTACTTCATATTGTTGGTATCGATATTGCAATTGTGCACTTCAAACTCAATGGAAAACTTACTGTAAAATAAAGCATTCGTTGTATAATACACGTTTCAATCAAAGCTTTAGGATTTTCAATATCCGAAAACAGAATTTGCTGTCAACGCCAACACAATGATAACATAAAAGTACTGCATCTCCCGATGAAAATATCTTGTAGTGTTTTCAAAGATCATACAATGTTTGGTTTTGTGTTCAAATTGGAAAAATTTAGTTTGTTATTTAAAACACAAAATTGCTTGTCAAAGACAGTGGTGTAATCATATATTGGATAAATGACAAACGTGTCAGGAGTGAGTTTTAGATAGTTTTGTCTTATCTGCAGAGTTTGGAGCGTTTGATTGTGTCAGGTTGGTTGGCAGGAGGCCTACGGGGTTGCCGGACAACCGTACCATCTGCCCTGTCGCAGAAGCCCTGCCAAGAGGCTCACTCGCTCTTGAGTTTGCCATTAGAAGGAGAGCACGTGTAAATACGTGTGTGTTGAACGACGAGATGTGTCAATGCGCGGCGTGACGGCGCATCTCACTCACCCTTGCGCATAATAATAACGCTTTCTATTGATATGCTTTGATAACAAGCTAGAGACTGTGTGTTCTTGCCCCCAACACCCCAGCATCAAGTGGTCCTTTTTTGCATGATTTAAAGAGCACCAGGCAGTTTGTGATAATTACTTGACCTTTCTGACCTTGACTCTTTAGGTGAACCAATCAGAAGCGTGTTACAAAATATTTTCACAGAACATAAGATAAATATATAGACCAGTTGAAACAACATAAATATTTAGGAGTGTGAAAGCATGGCATGACTAAGATTGTTATAACCCTTTGTGGGCACCATATGGCCCGCTACAGAGCGGGTCGTGAGCGGGTTACGATAAATGCCCTGGGAGGGCAACAACCTGCTCTGTTCTAACTCAGCCCCGGATAGAATGGGGGGGGCCAGGCAGGAGATAGACAAGCCAGCGACAGCCAGGGTGAAAGGGTAAGAGTAAGGGTGTGCCACCAAGGTGAGGACGGCAAGTGGAGAGGCATCCCGGCCAGATAGATGTACAAAGGTGGGTCTGGTGGTCTTCTTCGAGGACAAAGTGTTATTGATGTATATCTCCCTGCTCTGCCCTGTGTTAAAGCAGAAAATGAAGATTTACTGGAAATCTATAGCAGTGCATATATGTACTTCATATGAGCTAAATCTCCTTCACATGAAATGCCACCTTAAGAGTGGTCATTCATAACAATAGAAATAAAAGAAAGATAAAACAGAAACAATAAACATTTTGAAATAATTATTAGAGATGTAGGTTTTTGCAAAGAATTTAAGAGTAAAGTTGCTTTATTTTTAATATCCTGTTTTCATGCAAACAAAAATTAGGATAAAACAGATTTAACAGTAAACATTATGCCGAAAATCTATGATGGGCAAACATTGTTGATAATCTTGATGGGACAGAATGCAAAACTCTATATGAAAAAAGCACAAAGGAAGCAATGTCCAAATGGTCATTTTTTGGCGCATTAAGTTCCAGGTCATCCAGTACAGCTATGAAATTGGACCTGAAGTATGTACAACTTAGCAGAGAACCACTTAAACAAAGGCAAATGAATATTATGACGATTAACTTTGAATGAGTTGTTTTTTGTGCAAAGAAAATAAATACGGTGGCAGACAAGCATATGCCCCTCGCATTCCCTCAGAGAGGTTGTAATGTCCATTGATGGTGTGGCAGGGGACTGAGGGGAGGATGTCAACGAGGCGGAATGGCCACATCAAGCTGTGGACAACTACACGCGTCCTCCCGCCCTTTATTGCCTATAACAAACACAACTTTTGACTTCGGTCATATATCTACATTTCGGGTAGAAAAAGAATGCACCCTGCGGTGATATAAAACTGTTTATATGGAGAGAAGAAGATTATATCATCTCCAAAATGCCCCAGTGATGCGCAACTGGTTCATAGATCCTCAGTCCACTATGTCATGGGTCAGATAAGTAGTATTAAAAAAGGAAACAAATAAAAAAAAAAACATCAACACTTGGATATGCAATCCATATTTTATTGCATTTGATTTGTGCCTTGGTTGAATTGCATTTGAATGTGAGATTCAATCATAAGTTTGGGAATTCCCATTCAGAATTGCGTGTAATTTGTAAGATTCAATCATACGTTTCACCTTGTGCAGCCAATCCCCATTGACATTTGAATTAAAGCCTGAAAAACCCCAGGCCTGACGCATTCGCTTTCTGTGGGAGTCTTATCAAGCAACGATAAGCTGGAGCAATTACAGACATTTTTGTTGTAAATGCTACTGAGCAATCTTGTGATAAAAAGAGTGTTCCGGATTTGTAAAACCAGCCCAGCCTACTGAGTAGTGGTGTGCCGTGGCAAAGCTGTCTATTTCCCCGTGTATCAGGGTTATATATGTGTGACAGCGGCTGGAGCCCTGTATTATCTCCTTGGTCACTGTCCCTGAGTCTGGGCCAAACACTGTCTGCCGCCAGAGCACGCCACCAGTGCCTATTTCCGCTCCGAGGCGCACTTTGGCCAAAGCAAGTAAATTAATGACCTTCTACTCGACGTGAACGTTACAGTGGTAAAACATCATTCACTTCTGGGGTTAGATGTGTTTTTCAATGAATATATATTTGAAAACCTAGAGACCGATGTACATGGTTGTTACAATTTGAATGTTAAAAAGCACAAAATGTTTCTACTCATTGGCAGCTATACCTGTATAGTTGGTAGGAGTTTGGAGAAAATATGTTGTTTTATCAACACTTGATTGCAGTGTTGTCTTTTATATAACTGCTGCAATCTTAGTGCAACCTTTCCAATACTCTTGGCATTATTAATAGAGATAAGATAGATTCGATCGATTCTGGCTATTTTCAAACTTAATAGTCTAGTGAAGCTTGAAGTAGGCAATAGGTAGACAATCGTACTTGTCTACACAATAAATATCTACACAATAAACAGAAATCACCGAGGTTCAATCAGAGCCTCTATCTGCACTGAACTGATGACTTCTGTACATGAAGGGGTGGTTTTGGCATTGACTTCGTGCTGCCATCATGACAGCCATGCCACTTTGCTGAAATTGCTTTTCATTGAAGATCACACACATTCTCTATATAAATGTGATACATTCGTGCGAGAGAGAGCAACATTCCAAAACATTCATCTCGCGTGAGGTTCTTAATTAACCGGTAAAATCATTTTTAAATTGTGCACGATTGTACGCCCCTAAAAATTATTAATTTCAATTGTTTCTAGAATGAAAATGTTTTCAACAATATGAGATGGAATTTATTACTATTATGCGATATAAATCAATTCTAGTGCCAAATGTACAAAAAAATGAATTTAAATGTTAAACAAGTGGTCTGCCCCACAGTGAATTTATGTGAGTTGACCACGAAGCAGTCACCGACATCAAGTTGTTTTTCTTTTGACATTCTAGGAATCAATACTGTGATCCATTTGGGGATGATGGGATAATCTACTTGTCATAGAGAAGCCCTGTGCCTTGTACATTGTTAGAAAAACACCACGTTCTGCCTTATCAAGCTTGAAGATGAACCATTAATCACTCAACGTGAGGGTTGAGGGGAAAATCGCGATATTTATTTTGCTTGTGAGAGGTCAATGTCAATATTTTTCCAGCATTCATATTACCATATTTTCCCTGTAATCTGACAGATACAAAGAAGTCCTTTTGATCGAATGATCTTTATTTTTTTATTCTCAATGTGCATTCTCGTGATTTTTATAGGTCATTAGTTGTTATCTTGTTAAACCCACATAATCATTAAGATAGAACAGATTGATTATGGTCGGACGGAGTGAGATCACTGAAGCTGAAGTGCCCTTTTGGGGATGTTCAATCCGCTTAATATTGAAATAAATAGCCTGTCCATGTCTCTGCCAAAGACGTTGAAACAGTAAACATCACCCATTCAGGATCGTGTTTACTTTTACATGAATTATTTATTTCATCTCAGTTTTACTACTTCTCTTCAGTACAAATATCTGGTGCATGTGTAATCATATTTCTGTTTGCTTATTGGCCCGGACCTTCAAATGTCATTGATGTCATTGATGTCATTTGGCATACCTTTTCAAAATCTGCATCATTTCTTACATAAGATGCTATAGGCTGAAACTGGGGTTAACATACAGCACAACCAAACCTGAGATTTCAATGTTGCAAAATGCGAATTGCTTACTATCACCTCAGCATATTTTAGCATCCCAAGAATGATTAGATGACATATACATATCGGGATTAAGATTATCGAGCGTCCCAATATTGTTTGAATTGTCTATTAAAATCTAAACTCAATCTCCATCTGTATTGACTTAACATGTAAGCCATTGGAGATGTTAAAAGAGCAATATAACATTTTTATGTTCAAAAGCTTAACAAACACATTTATTTCCAACTGTAATATAACTGTTCTTAGTTGTTTCTATTGTAATTTCTAAATTGTGCTAATTAGATTTAACACATTATTGGTGAATTTCTACAGTCGGTGCTAGCAATGCAGTTGTTGGGCATGATTATCTTGTCTCACGGGGAGAAGGAAAGTGAGTGTTTATATAAATAGATCTGCGCATATAATTCATTCACAGACTGACATGGCTGCTGATAATTGGTGTCTAAATAGCTATGTTGCATGCCCATCCATCAACACTTATCATTCATGACAAATGAGCCAACTGACTTATATTTCATTATCCATACTGCAGCTGAAACACTAGTTAAGTGACCTCTACAAGAAGCAGCATTCTTTTATGTGTGGCTGACAGCTTTGTTCATATATCTCACATCTTCCAAGCCGACTGGTGTCCTGGGCAGCGCTTGGTTTGGCGCTGCCTGGAGATGAAGTGAGTGCATGAAAGTGTTAGCATAGCTCATCTGAGAGGTGTTTACTGGCCAGGTCCTCGCTAATGCTATCTAATGTATCGAACTTGATGACTTTCTCTGTTAACAAGTGTCTTTAGGCCCATGAACTCATAAGTTAACCCTGCCACTACATTCCTCTTTTCACATGAAAGTGTGTTTTTTTCTAATTGTAATATTGGGACGAACGATTGGAATTACTTGCTGATACGATATATCGCATTGTATGAATACCAAAACATCAAACTGAATGTTTGGTTGGAGAATATTTATTTACCACATGTCGCAACACCGCAACATATTACATTTGCTGTACGTCCAATAGCACCTTTGGTATAGGATTGTAATTTGACAAATTACAAAATCGTATTTACAATCGTTTACTACACACACACACACACACATATACATATATATATATATATTTATATATACATATATATATATATATATATATATATATATATATATATATATATATATATATATATATATATATATATATATATATATACATACACAGAACATAAATATCTACAGTCAGGCTTGGATTTCTTTTCAATGAAGATTGTTTTTATAACAAGTCTATCATGTCAGCAGTATCCTCAGATGAGGGTGGAGAGAGCACGTTTTCTATTATGAAATCAGCAATGTTGTTGCTTTCAAAGTCATTTTTGACATCCATTTCCATTTCAAACTGGGTGCCTTCGTCATAGGGAGCGCTATTGATACTTTCCAGCAAAGACTCAGCCATCTTGTTGTTCATTTCACTGTCTGTACCACGGGAAGAGTCCAGTGTGAGAGCTGCAGGCGAGAGATCAACACCATTACTGTGTAAAGCTATAGAAATGATGTCCATCTTTTTAGTATTGTCTTCCTGAACACAACTGTAGTCTGAAAGGTTTAATGTGTCCAAAGCATCCACATTCCCATCATGCACTGCGGCGGTTTTCAGGTGACGATGAGTGCCCTCTGGTGAGGAACTCTGACAAGCCAGAAGGGCATATCCAAATCCTTGTGCTGAGGGCAGGTCGTCACTTTTTCCAGTCTTGAATGGGTTCAACAAAGACACGGATCCAAATGTTGGACTGAAAATATAATACAAAACACTTAGCCCCAGTTTTCACAAATAAAATATATGTCTTTGATGAATAAAAAATATATCAAATCAAAAGTTATCTCAAATCGTGGTGATTTTTGAATGATGGTGTGATATTTACCTGGTTGTGAAGTGTTCCTCCTCGCTGCTGTACTCCTCACCGCTGAGGTCGCCTCCAACTGGGGAGGTGCTGCCCTGGAGGAACTGTTCCAGCTTCATCCCCACCCCTCCAGTTTCCCCGGGACCCTGCAGCAGAACATTCCGCAGGTAGTTAATATAATCCGCAGCCTCTCTCAGGATGTGTTCTTTAGGCACTCTTTTCTTGGAGTTTTTTAAGGTCGGCAGGTGGCTCTGGAGGGCGAGGAAGCCCTCGTTGAACCTAGAAGTCCTGGACCTTTCTCTGGCACATCTTTTAGTCTTAGACCTCACTGACCTCTCGTGGTGTGGGACATAACGCCTATTACTTTTCTTGCTCTTGAGCTGTTGACTCAGGTCTGATTCGATGTAAGAACCGAATGTGAAGGACATGGTTGTTTTGGATGTTTGTTTTGGACAAATTGTTGATATTGTGAACTGTTGACACATTCTGACGATTCCATCGCCATTACTCGCTTATGTATGATTCTAAGATCTTTGATTCCTCACTTCAAAGGGTATGTGAACAATAACCCAATAATAACCAAACAAATAGCAAACTTGATCAAACAAATAAGTGCCTTCTCAGCGGTAGTCCACTGTCTGTGGCAGAAGCCACGTTCCCATTGTGCGACCCGCATGGGACGTGGTTGAGGCGTCTACGAGGTGAACATCGGCCGGGGGAGGTTGTGGGAGGGTCAGTGCCGGCAGGGGGCGCCCAGAGTACGGGGAGATATCATCACGGTCTACCTCACTTCATCAGAGAAGATGTGCTACAGAGGGGGTAGATGAGTTCTACCTCTTTCCAGACAACCTGTCTCCTCCATCCCCGGAGAATAGGCACACCAGGTAGAACTAACCACACCCGTTCTGTATACACCCTGCATCAACGTCAACAAGAACCCCATGATCACCAGAAAAAAATAAACGAAAAATATTTGCCATAAATAGTTTATTTTTTTCGTTCTGTTGTATAATTTGAAATAAAAGTACGATGTAGAAAGACATTATATCAAAATAAACTCAATTCTGAACTCTGGTAATTATACCCCGACCACACTGGCAAAAGAAGGTCATTTTAATCTGAGCTGACTTTGTCCATGGGTGATGGGAGGTTGTTTCTGCTATTAGAAGTATTGTCCGGAGATGGACCCTACCTTTTTTCTTTCTATTTCTAATGAGGCTCAGGTTTTCTTCTATTGTTCATCTGTCTGTAGATGTATAACAAAAGAACATTGGGCTGTTACATTCGAAAAATAGGAAATGACACAATGTACATCAAATGACTAGACGTGCATTAAATGACCAAACGTACACTGAATGGCCAAATCATCATTTAATGACCTACATTAAATGTACACTCTTAATTACCTTATTGTGGCAGGGTCATAGATCAACTATGAGTGAATACAAGTTCTGCAAGCATGTAAAAATGTAGGTTGAATGTTGCCGTGATATATAGTGTATATATCTGTGTCTGCATTAATGATGTGTTTATTTAATTCGTAATCCTACGATGGGTATATTTGGTACAATCACCTTATGTGTTTATAGAAGTATTGCATTACCAGTGAAACAGATACGTTCAAACTTCCAAGAGCTTCACTGTTGTGTTATTTTTTCTTAAAAAAAAAGCTTCACCATTGACTTTTTGAAAAGTGAAAAGAAGCTATTCTGAATTTGGAATATTTGAGTTCATCAATTTATTTTCATAAACCATGGTTGAAGTTTTTATAATATTGTTTCACATTTGGGTCATTCATATTAGATTTATGTATTGATAGTTATTTATATCCATGTTATGATCTTGTTCATAGCAACCATGCAGTACGTCAGACATAATCACGAACTTATAAAGCACTTGGCCAGAATATAGACAAGTTTCTGAGAAATTATATTTGATAAAAAGGGTACGGAAATAGGAGGAATTTTGTTTACAAAAAATATATGCATCAGGATTTACGAGAAATGAGATTTTTTTTCCATGCTATCGATGCAAATAAACTATAACCAGTCTCAAGGGATTCTTAAAATAGACTTCTAATCATAATAATAACGCTGAATGTAAAAACATGGAGCATATATATTCAATAATGCAAAATATATAAACGCAAACATTTATAACTAAGAAATGTAGTAAGGTTGATTCTTCATAACAAGATGGTAAAATGTATGTGTGCACCTGAGTCTTGATACAGCACGTTCAGTATGTGAGAGTGATTTTCTGTGATAATTCTGACGCCACTCTGCAGGGAGGTGTGGGGGTGGGCGACAGAGATGATATGTGCAGACTGGGAGATCACACGCCACTTATACCACATGCTGGGGACGTACATATGGACAGAGCACAACACCTATAAGACCCCATGCTGAGAGCGGACACCTTCCAATCAACCAATCTGCTCAATCCTTTATCAAATAATCTATTTTTCTTAAAATGTCACACGTACTTTGTCCAAAATCCTGATAGATGATCATTAATAAGTGATATTCAACATGTTTTCCGGTAGAATAGCCGTCTAAGTTACTAGTTCAAGAAGAATAGGCTACTTAACATTTACACAGTTTACCTCATCATCTGGCATGGATTATAAAAGTATTTGCCACTTATTTTGTAATTTTCACAAGTTATCTATCTGCTTTATATATAGTAGTGTTAATGTCGGAAGCCATTAAGAGTGCAGTAAAGTGTGTTTGGTATTTTGCGAGAAATGTGAATGCATTGCGAGGTCTGGGAACCACTCGCCGATCCCTAGCTCAATCTATGGGCTGTTATTGAAGGGGGAACATGCCCTCTGACCCCTCCTCGTGGGGCCCAAAACTCTTGAGCCATTGCATATAGATGTGAATTTTCAAAACGTTTTTTTTTCATATTTGTTTTGATCAATTTACAACTTCGAGAATTTAATCTTTTACATCATATAATATGAAGCTTTATGCTCTTTTTTAAATTTTGGGTATATTTGTGATGAATATAAACTGTGTGTATAGGGTTAGTGTTAAGTGTAGGATTAACACACTAAGCGAATCACCAAATAGAGACCCTAGGCCATGCCGTAGATCGTCACTCTCTGGCGGGACAAACATTGTCTGCTACTGTCCCTGAACTCTGAAATCACCTGACCAATGGCATTGGTAGTTGTCTTCAAGAAACTCCCTTCGGTTTCTTCAACCGCCATTAAAAAACACCGCCGGGTATCAACACTTTACAAATCTTATCATTATTACTTTTGCTTACATATTTTTAATGTATCCATATCGCTGAAGAATGATCACTTTTTACACAAATGAATGAGTAGCTTTCTGTAAGAAATATAAACCTATTGACTGCATGTGATGTAAGACTTCACTTGAAGATTTTATCATAAAGACAATCTCTGACTTTTTTCTCTTTTATCATAATAATTTTTATATTCAGCTGACAAACTCGGATGACTTTTACTTCAACTGGCTTTTACATTTATCCATCTAATTGATTTTACTGTATTATGCCATTATTAGAAGCTACGCAAACCAGTGAAAATAAGTTAACATTTCCTCAAGATGTCAATACTGACAGAAGATATAATGGGGACAAAGTTTTCACCATTATATTTAGGATATATAAAAAGATACTTTTCATTATAATTCTTCTTTCTATAATAAAATTCCAAAACTTGGCAAGTTTGTGAAATTCATAATAACAGTCTTTTGATATGAGGTCAAATTAGCACTTTAGATTATTTTATGGTTGCCATTGTAACATGTCATTCGGTCAAACATTACTTTGCCATGAATTTTTAATCTACTGTGCACATGTAACAAATAACACAAAATAAAAAATCAATGTTTTGAAATATATCTTATTATATTTTTAATGATTTTATTTATATTTTCAGGTTATGGTCATATTGCACCAAAAACAGATTGGGGTCGCATCGTGACCATATTATATGCCATCATCGGAATCCCAATCACCCTGCTCACTATAGCCAACCTCGGCAACTTCATGGCCACCGCCTTCCGCTTCCTGTACAAGCACGTGTGCTGTGGAATATGTTGCTGCTCCTGTTGCAGGAATAAGCCCCGAGAGGGCGTTGTCAAATCAGCCGCCGTCAAATATAAAGACCCCAAAAACGGTGACGCCGGCGCGTCGCACGCGCTGACAGAGGAAACTGAACTCGTCGCGGGGGGCTCTAATGAAAACACCCCCCAGAGACGATATTCCTTGCAGGTCCACTGGAAGCAAAAAAAAGACAAAGATAAAAACTCCGAGGAGAAAGTCAGTGTTCCCATATATATCAGTTTGTTGCTCATTTCGGGGTACATTCTCTCCGGGGCGGTGCTGTTCACGCTCTGGGAGGAAGACTGGGACTACCTGATCGGGTCCTATTTCTGTTTTATCACACTGACCACCATCGGCTTCGGGGATTACGTGCCGGGGACGTCGATGGACTCCTGGGGCTCGCAGGAGAAGTTGGTTATTTGCTGCATGTATCTACTGCTCGGTCTTGCCCTCATCGCCTGCTGCTTCGACCTCATGCAAGAAGAGGCCCGCAACAAATGTCGCACCATCGGCATAAAACTGGGCCTCATCCAGAAGTGACGTCATCACACAGGAGGAACAATCGCAAGGGGTGACACACCAATCCTGGGAGGTGGGGAATTGGGGTGGTATTCAACAGGGAAGTGGAAGATTGGGGTGGTATGCGACTGGGAGGTAGATTGAGACACAACAGGGTGGTTCACAACAGGGAGGATGTAGATTTGGGTGATGCACAACTGGAAGGACGTAGATTTGGGTGATACACAACTGGGAGGACGTAGATTTGGGTGATACACAACTGGGAGGACGTAGATTGTGGCGATACACAACTGGGAGGATGTAGATTGTGGCGATACACAACTGGGAGGACGTAGATTTGGGTGATACACAACTGGGAGGACGTATATTGTGGCGATACACAACTGGGAGGATGTAGATTGTGGCGATACACAACTGGGAGGACGTAGATTGTGGCGATACACAACTGGGAGGATGTAGATTTGCCGGGGTGATGCACAACTGGAAGGACGTAGATTTGGGTGATACACAACTGGGAGGACGTAGATTTGGGTGATACACAACTGGGAGGACGTAGATTGTGGCGATACACAACTGGGAGGATGTAGATTGTGGCGATACACAACTCGGAGGACGTAGATTGTGGCGATACACAACAGGGAGGATGTAGATTTGGGTGATGCACAACTGGGAGGATGTAGATTTGGGTGATACACAACTGGGAGGACGTAGATTTTGGTGATATACAACAGTGTGCGGAATTAAATTGGGGTCATATGCACTGATATGAAAGATTGGGTTGGGAATACATCTGCGAGATGATAGAGCATGACATACGCCTGGGATGTACGAAAAGACTGAAAAAATAAATGGTACAGGAGGACAAAAAACCCTGAGAGGCTATTGATTTTGTGTGTCATATCCATCAAGAATGACTTGTTTTGAAAAATCTTGTATATGAAATCCTCGCGCGCGTGTGTGTGTGTGTGTGTGTGTGTGTGTGTGTGTGCAAACCCACCATCATGTCATGCGCCTTTCTGTCCCATTATTGCGAGACATGTAGGATACTGACGTGATTGAAATTTACAGAAAAATACGTTAAAAATAATTTGTTCACTTTCTTGTTGGTAACCATAAACTCTCAAAAAATAAGGTCTCGGCTCTTTTGTGCAAATTCTGTTATTATACCACTGTATTTTTATTATGAGTTAGGGGAAACAAACTTACTTGAGCAATTAAATCTCCTCTTGTTGTTCTCCCGTGATATAAATGGAAAAAAACTGAACTGCATAGTTCATGGCACACGCTATTATTATGATGCAGGATATGACACTATATTCTCTCCTAAACCTGGATGTTTTAACGTTCTTCCCCTAATTTGTGCAACCATGTCATAATTTCCTTTACGCCGATACAGACAATTTGCACTGTGGAATAACACAAAATTATGTCTGTTTCAAATGGTACATATGAACATCCTCCTAACCAATTACCCCTGAGAGTAATTCATCAGAATTCACTTTCCTTTTGACAGACAGCTGGGGGCACAGAGGAGGGTGTGGCCTCGTCAATCTACTTAAATCTGATTGGTTTATGTATATGTTGATTTCATAAAAATGGCTGATTTTGCGTCAACGCAATATATACTTCATCAGCTGTAATTGACAAGCTAGAATGTAATAAGATAGTGAATGACATAGTTTGGCATGAAGTCGACAATAATCATCAACAATCGACAGTAACAGATATGACCTCGTCCACAGTTTATTGATTTGTTTGTTTATTTTAAAAATACTTTTTATGAATAAGAAAACAAAAAAATAAATACATCAGGCGGTATTAATAAACACTTCTGATTTTATTTCTTCTAACCGGCACCGATAATGATGTTTACAAAAACATCAGTACGATTTCCATATTCACTACAATATATTTTAGAAAATATCCTCAGTACCAACAGCTAATGAAATCTACTGGTGGTTCTCACTTCGTTTATCAGTTTTACAAGTGTGCAGCAAATAGATTAGCTATTCCAGCTTCATAATTGGCAACACTCAATGTGTCATATATGCAGTTCAGTGTTTTCAATCACAAAAAGTGTAAGCCCGTGTCCACACGGTGTAAGCTACGCCATGGTATAAACCCAATTCATACGGCGATCGGCAGGAAATAGCCTATTTTAATGTGGCATAAACATTGTCAGTTGGATACCAATATCCATTGAAAGTTTCCATAACGTGATATTTTACACAAGAGAAACCACCATACTTGGGGATACGTGGTCGGGTCACCAGCCGGACTGGGGAATTAATACTTTAACTATGTTTTAATGGTGCCCCCAAAATGAATGTGCCCCAAAGGCTGAATGTGGGATACAAATATGGCTGTTTTCTATGAAGGAAATAACAAGCCATGTACGTGAACTCTTCCGGAAAAAAGTAATGTGTAATAGATTGACCCCATTTGGATGGAATTCATTTTCAAAGAAGAAAAAAGGACTCTGGTTTATTCCATTGTTCCCCCTTTATCGCCCATATTAGTTGATTGGATGTTTCATTCTGAGTAACAATATGAAGACAATCACTCCAATGTCACGAAAAGGAGGAACAGGTGATCTGCTCGTGACTAATGCGTCCTGTGAACGGCTTGAATTATTACTACAATTAAACATTCTATTGCAAAGACAGCTGTGAACTGATCATGAGATTAACAAAACTACTATGATGGGACCTCATGAAATGTCCAACAAAATATACTGCAGATTCTCAAACTGAACAAATTTTCTGTGATTCCTTAATCATTTAGCAAAATATGTGGTACATCATGTTTCAATGACTCATCCTTTCGCTGGACAGATTATGAGGTTTACCAAACATAGGGGGACAAAAGAAAATAAACTATGCCTCACTTCAAAATCCCTGATGAGCTTACTGATATTGGACATTCACAGAAGATTTCGGCCTGAAGTGTAAATATATGCATATTCACAAGTCATGTGATATCCAGGAAGAACTAAAGAAGAAACCACCACCCAGGATGTATCTATTTAGCGATTACCTGTGTGCTGAGATTCTCCTTACAATATGATATTGATGTAATTTGATATTTCTGGGTGTCACGTGACTGGTTTATGTGTAAACATAAGATCATGTAGTTTAAATAATGCACGCTAAAGCCTCGTTGTGATGTTTAACTCACTAAAATATTCACACCATTAGTCCCCTTTAAAATGTCTCTCTTTCACACATGATGAGGTAATAATGACGTAGTTATAAATCCGGCTAGGTTATAGTCGGGAATAGTAGTTAAGCTTTCCTCATTAAATCCCAATGATTTTATAAATGTTTGAACTCTTTACACTCTCTCACTTGCCTCTTCATTATGTGCACTAAGGACAAGTGCAGTGTTGGGAAATGTGGAAGTGCAGTGAGGTCAATGTTGGGAAATGTGGAAGTGCAGTGAGGTCAATGTTGGGAACTGTTATTCAAAGATTCATCATGCAAGTATGAATACTATTTCATCGTGCCCGGTCTGATACACATTGAAAGAAGAAATGAGCTTTCACTTAGATCTATGCAATTATTTGATATATTGAGAAAATCTAATCCTCAATGAGAATAAACACAAGTTGCTATTATAACATTTGGCCTTTTCGTTTTAAGGGAAGGTGAAAGTAAAACTATGCACATCGAATATGACTTTGACACACAATCCGTTAAAGCCTCAATTCTTTGCTTTATCCATGTTGTCATTCGGGAATTTTTTTTCTTCTCCAAAATATGATAACAGATAGAATATTTATCTAATATACGGATTTATAAAGATTGCCACAAACGAGCAATTTTTATTTTTCGTCTATTTGCACGTAAATAATGTTGTTGTGTTACTGAATTCAAATAAGCATTAATCCATAATGTCTTTTTAAAACCACACCGTTGCCCAACCAGAGAGAAATATATGTGTTGGTTTGAATGTGAATGCACACTGATATGATCACAGTCCCTTGAACCAACACTAGGGGTCAGCACTGTGCAATACAAGTAAAATCATGACGTCCACAACGGTTTGGAACGGCTCTGGCTTGAACTGCAATGGGTGACATCATCCCAGCCCATGGGCCGATTGCCAATCTCCATGTTGTCTTTCTCTCCATTAAAAAGTACACACCCGAACTTTAGAACTAAACCAGAACTGTATAACTCCTCTATAATGAATCATTGTTAACGGAGATCGGCAGGAGGCCTAGAGAACAAATGACAACCGGAAACAGTTGCATCAAACTTAAAGAAGAGTCAGAAGGCAACAACAAGAACCTTGATAATTATTTCACAATTTGTATTAAATTCTAATATCCATCACATAACAAATATAAAAGCATGTCAAAAGACGAGAAGTAATATATATTTTCTGAACTTGTTCCTCGTGAATAATTGTAAAAATAATGTATGCCTTTCTTCAAAACTGTATTTTGGAATGTTAATATATAACTCTAATTTTGGTCTGTTAAATTAAATGAAATTGTTCCTGGTTTTATAATAACCTGGGTTATATTTACATTGTTGCCTATATGTACATTTAACGCAATCTTTCTCTAATATCTCTAATTTTCAGTTATATACTCAATACTAAACCCTAAATGAAATTGAAAAATGTTTCTTTTTATTCTATTGATATGATTCTATTGAAAGGACTCACCTTCGTAATTATTGATGTACTTTGTTCATATAATGTGTAAAGCATATAATGATCCCAATGGTCCCTCAGTACCTGAGGAAAATGCTCATAGCTAAATGAATGCATATTTGAAGAATGTAAATATTATGCAAAATTGTGCGGATAGAATTTCACAATTGATGTAATAATGATGTGTTTCTTTACACAACCCATTACCTGATATTGATTTTGAATGATGGATTACAACTAAATACTGAAGACCTCAGAATCATCACTCCCATACATCAAATTGATAGTTGAATATATATATATATATATATATATATATATATATATATATATATATATATATATATATATATATATATATATATATATATATATATATATATATATATATATATATATATATATATATATATATGATTTTGTTTGTTGTGCAAAACCCCGAAATAGACAAATAGTATTATTAGGTGCTAATGAATTTTGAAGAGCAAATAGAGATATAAAATACACCAAACGTACAACGGTCATCAGTTAATGCAAATTAGAATCTTGTATTCTGTGCAATACATGTGGTTCTTCTATATTGATTCATTGTGTAATATTACTTCTCCCTATCAAACTTGTATCTTACTTGACAGTTACATAGAGAAATCTTCAACATTCATTGTGTATATTTCCATAATATTATTCGTTTGTAAATACAAGGAAATAAAAAAATGTTACTATAAAACCACTCCTCGGTGTGTTTAAAATGATGTTGTTTGTCATAAACGTGGTATCGACGTGAGCATTTAAGAAAGGAGCATGTTAAAATATTTCAGATTTCGTACTAGCTATGGGCACAATAAGAGACAATAAACCATATTAAAAGGATATAGCAATATTCCCGATCCATTGGTTACGTTCGCTATGAGCTCCCTTTCAAGGAAAATAGACAAAATCCTCCAATAGTTAATACAATGGAATTAATGGAGATATCACTATAGGAGATTTTAAACTATTTGAAAGGAAAGAAAGTAACTTTTGTTACCATCTATAGACCAGAGCCATCTGGTGGAAATAAATATACATACTCAGAATTCTATAATGAATTCACACAACTGATCGCACACTATGGCTGTTTGAAGTTATTTTCTTCGGTGATTATAACTTTCACGTTAATAAACCAAATAAACCAGATGTCATAAAATTCAATGATGTATTATCAACTTGTGACATGAACCAATTGGTAACGGAACCAACACATCGCCTTGGAGATACCCTGGGCCTGATCATTACTTTCAAGGGAAGTAAATTTATTAAGAACCATATTGTGGATGAATACATATCAGATCACAAGATAATAGTCATGACTTTAGACATTCATCCCCCAAAACCTCTTTAAAAATCATCAATTATAGAAATTTCAAAAGTATCAACATGGAAGCATTAAGGAAAGACATAAAAACAGTCATAAATAATAATAATAATAATAATAATAAAATTTGTATAGCGCTGATACCAGACAAGTCTGTTCATAGCGCTGAGCTCAGGACATGCATCCTGAAGAGATGAGTTTTCAGCCTATTCTTAAACGAGGAGACTGAAGTACTTGTCCTAATATTAGTAGGCAGAAAATTCCATAGTCGTGGACCTACAGATGAGAAGGCCCTGTCACCTACTGTCCTTAGCCTGGTATTAGGTACTTGTAGATGGGTGCCATCATTGGATCTTAGACAGCTTTCACCTTCTTTGATCAGGAGTAGATCACGTAAGTAAGGTGGAGCCTTACCATTAAGGGCTTTCCAGGTTAATAGAAGAATTGTAAAATCAATTCTCCTGAAATGTGATCGAATTTCCTGATTTTTCCTACAACCCATGCTGCAGAGTTTTGGAGGTATTATAGTTTCCTGATGTCAGTTTTAGAAAGACCAGCCAGAAGACCATTCCCGTAGTCCAGGGTAGATGTAACAAAAGCATGGGTAAGTGTTACCGCGGTCTTCTCGTCTAGACAATGTCTGATGGCCGCCAAGTTCCTAATGTGATAATAGCCCTTCTGACACATTTTCTTGATCTGGACCTTCATGTCCATGTTGGAGTCAAATGTGATGCCAAGGTCCACCACTGACTCACTAGGAGCAATATCAGAGCCACCCACTCTGATTGTGGTTGGGATACTGCCATGGGTGTAGTACTGTACCTGTCAGTATATATGAGCATCTCAGTTTTTCCATCATTTATCTTCATCTTGTTTGATATAAGGAAGTTTCTGACCTCGCTGACACACTCCTCCAGTTTGGGTCTGCTCATATCCACTTGATGGGGGGACGTGTGGTCTACAGGGATGTAGATCTGAGTATCATCTGCATAAATATGATAGCTCAGACCATATTTGGCAAGGATATCAGAAAGGGGTGTCATGTAAATGGTGAACAATATAGGACCCAGGACTGAGCCTTGGGGCACCCCATATTTTATGGACTTAAGACAGGATCTATGGATCCCCACCTTCACACATTGCTTCCTGTTCATTAGGTATGACCGAATCCAGGAGAGTGCATGACCTTTGATGTTGCATCTATCCCTCAGTCTATCCAAAAGGATTTGATGGTCAATAGTGTCAAAGGCAGCGGAAAGGTCAAGCAACAGCAAGATAACTGACTTTCTATTGTCTAGAGCACCCAAGATATCGTTTTGCACTTTTAACAAAGCGGTTTCAGTGCTATGATATTCTTTGTAAGCTGATTGAAACTTGTCAGTAAGGCCATTCCTTACGAGATGGGGGACTAATTGGTCTGCAATCGCCCTCTCAGTTAGTTTAGAGATAAATGTTAGGTTGGAAACAGGCCTATAATTTTGCTCAACCAGTTCTAGACCGAGTTTCTTCAGCAGGTGTGTTATGACGGCTATTTTCATATTTTCCGATACTGCTGATTCCATCAATGATTTATTTATGATGGAAGTAATTATTGGTAGGAGGTCATCAAAGAGGTCAAGTAAGAGTCAGGTTGGAATTGGATCCAGCTCACATGACTTCTTTGCAGACCTTTTGACCAATTTTCGTACGTCGTCAATGGTCAAGGGTGTGAACCTTTCCAGACATGCAGTACTATTGTTTGCAGTGTCACCTGGTGGTGGAGTTTGGCAGGATGGAGCCTTATCAATGTCTAGGCGGATACCCTCTATTTTTTCAAGAAAGAATGTGTTAAACTTCTCAGCTTGAGTGATCTCACAGTCAGATTGGGGCATAAGTGTGTCCTTTTTCTTGTGCATGACTGTGTCAATGACTCTAAAGAGCTTTTTAGGGTCATGTATGTTTTCCTCAACCAAGTTGGAAAAATATGTTGATTGAGCAGATTTAAGCATTGAGTTGTATTTGTTCCTCTGAGAGTTGTACAGCTCCTCGTCAATGTGGGAGCCAGTCTTGCTCATTTTTCTCTCAAGCCTCCTCTTGAGAGATCTTTCCAGCTTTAATTGGTCACTCATCCAGGGAACAGGTTTACGCTGAGTGACCTTGGCAAACTTGGTAGGAGCATGTTTATCCAGGAGTGATATGAGCTCCTTGTCATAGTAATCCACCATATCACTCAATGATAAATGTTCCCAGATTCAGTTGCAACTGTTAGGGATTTGATGTCATTTCTTAGGGATTGAAGATCCAGTCCCTTATAGTTCCTGTACCTGATCAATTTTTGGGGGGGTTTGGGGGGTTTGGGAGGTGTAGTTTAATCATCTTATGATCAGATATATACTCATCCACTAGATGGCTCTTAAGAAACATGTTCCCTTTGAATGTGATGATTAGATCAAGGGTGTTCCCTAACTAATGGGTCGGTTCCTGTACCCATTGGTTCATGTCAAAGGTCGATAGAATGTCATTGAACTTTATGACATCAGGTTTATTTGGTTTATTGACATGAAAGTTGTAGTCACCAAGGAAGATGACTTCATGACTGAATGACCCATAGTGTGCTACGAGTTGAGTGAACTCATCATAAAACTCAGAGTAGGTATACCTATTCTTGTCTGATGGTTCAGGTCTATAGATGGTGACAAAGGTGAACTTCCCCTTGATTCTAATCCCCTTGATTAGAAGGGATGCTTCTAGGAGTTCCATTGTTGTCACCACTGGTTGGTTAAACCTATTGGTTTCAAAGGGAAGCTCAACACGATGCAATAGACCCAGGTCTCCACCCAAGCGTCCCCTACGAGGGAAAGAGTAAAATTTTAGGGAACCCTCCTCCAGTTCCCTTTTCACTTTTTCATTATTTGAGTCCTGTAGCCATGTTTCAGTTACAAATAGAGCGTCTAGGTTATGTTCAGAGAAGTAGTCTTTCACAAGTAGAACCTTGCCAGAGATGCTTTGGGCATTGCATGAACCAATTAGGAGTTGGTTGCTAGGTTTGTATTGTGATGACTGAGTCCTAGTGTTTGAGGCGCCGTCTATATTAGCACTGTGTACTGAAGCACGTGTTGAGCCGGCCGGCGGCCTAGGCCCTGAAACGTGATTGGTCGAAACAGCAGACGAATGTGTATTGTCTTTGTTTATGTTTATGCCCGGACCACATGTTTTCGTGTGCCGATGTGATTTGGGTGTTTCCGGATCTGATAGACATTGGTAGCGATTGGTGTCTGTTCGTCTGCTCGTGTAGTTCTGGAGCCCGTGGCTCGGGCATTTCCGTAAAGCGCCACGTTGTACGCTACCACGAGGATGGAAGACACATCTCGAAGCAGACGGCTCCGAACAATTTGAGCAATTTGTGGGATTGCCACAAGAAAAAAAAGTAAGTTTCTATTAGAAAAAGATGGAATAATGTCAGAAACAGGTAGAAGGTCCTGCATCTTCCATCTTCAAAATGCTAATTTTGGCTGTTCTGATAGAGTTTTTGTAGTGCTCGCCGGCACCATGCACAGATAGCAGCGTATCTTAGCTGACACAATGGTGGGTATCAAGTGTGAGTCTGTGCTGGCTTGGAAATAGTTCAATGTGTCTATCTAAAATTACTCTAACTGCGTTTTGAAAGTGTGAACTGCAGAGAAGTTTTATTTGAGATGGGGCGATAAGATAGAAATTTATATTTGCTAACGACCCACGTGTTTTAAGACTGTATTCATGCATGGTGCAAAGGATGAGATAGTTTGAGGAAAAACCCATAGGGGGCAGTTTAAGCCGCCCTTTAATATTCTTATCATTCTTAACAATATTTTTATAACATGAACATATACATTTAAAGTTATGACTGTGTAAAATTGCTTTATTTGTATCAACACATATGCAAGGTGCCGGCCTGCACCGTCAGTTGCAGGAGTTATTGATTTTGTAAACTTCCTTACGAGCTTTACGTGTGGCCTCACTGCTACCACTGATAGTTACAAAGTTCAATGTCTCTCCCTTTGTAGTTTTCTCCCTGACGACCCCGATGGATGCGCCCGTTGATGCCTTTGCCAATGAAATGAAGATCTGATTGTCTTTATTTCCCCTAGTTCTCTTCATGGAAGAGGTGGCAGAGGAGGAGAAGCCTGAAGAGGACTGCCTGGACGTGGATGCCCTGCTCCTCTCCTCTGCCGCTGAGGAACTGTCACCATCTTCATCAGACAAGAGCGTTGCTGAAGATGGTTTATCCGTTGCAGGAACTTTCATCGGGATCGTCAGGTCGTTGACACTTGTGGCAATCGTGGATATCGTCTTATCCAGAACTGGACTGGAGCACATCGTATGCCGCATCAACGGTCCTCGTAACTGGAACAGAGTGTTCAGCTTCAGCAGAAGAGACACTAACGTCCCCGGATCTACGGCTACGAGTCTGCTTAGCCGGACCATTAGAATCACGTGATGCCATGTTATAAACATAACAGCGAGCGTTAGACGTAGGAAATTGACTTCTTCATGGTCTAGGTTCAATCAGAGACTGAATGCCTGTGAACAGTTGTGTGCGCTATTTAAGCGGTACGTCTGACACGGATTATTGGTCAATGCTGGTAGGTAATCCAACACTTTGTGGATTATTTGTTAAGATTTTGTTCAATTTGTTCAATTTAATTCATTCACGGAGCACTGTGTATATACAGGTCAGATTAACTTATTCTGCCACATAGGATATTTAATACCGAAAAGGTAAAGAATAAATATAACACACTAGCGTGAGAGTTTGATATTTGTCTTGTTATTTAATGTTTAGTATTGTTGGAACAAGATTTCAATTCTATTTTCCTCAGTCGTTAGATTCAGAAGAAAATAAAAGGGACATATACAATGATAAGCAGTTTTGCGACGTTAGGGGGCACTGATGCCAGCTAACTAAGAGATTTAACGGTAGAGGCGCTGTGTGCCGTCCGTCAACGATGCTATATAGTAGTTATTTATAGCCCTAATACTAGAAATTTTAGCAGAGTTTTGGGTAGGATTTAGCTGAAAATTCTTTTGGTATTAATTACCTGGGGATCTTCTGCAAGAAAGGGCTAAGTGAGTAGCCGCTTGCAGTTTTTTTCTTTGAAAAGCGGGTGGAGCAGGCAGCGAGTGCTCTGTATTTCCACCGTCGGAACAAGTCCGAAAATCACTGTAAAATTGGTTTAATATACCGTATTTGCTTCTAAAAGGGTCTGAAAAAGAGTCCAGACACAAAAAGCGTGCAAATTAGATTGGTATATGTACCTATAAATAGGTATATCGCAAGAAAGAACTACTTACGTAGTTGCTTGCGAATGTGTATCGGACAGCGGGTGGTGCGTCACAACAAGAAAAAAATGGCTGGTAGTAGCCCCTTGTTTGTGTATCAACAACCACCGTCGGAACAAGTCCGAAAATCACTGCAATTTGAAATATGCTGCTGATGGGTCTGAAGGCGATTCTAGACACCAGGAGCAACAAGTTTTATGAATTCAGAGGGTATAAGGTATCAGACCAAGCACTCGACACTGGCAGCAAAGAGTGGATATTCGTGAGCGCAGTGCCTCGCAAAGACACAGTATGATCCCGCCCTCGCGAGCAGTTTTCCAATCAAAACTGCCGTCAGAGCTTGCAATAAGTCTGGTATCAGATAGACCTCTGTATAGACAGGGTTCACTGCGAGAAAGTGTGGCGATAGACTAGCAATAGACTCCAGAAAATCGACCAAGAAGAACGATTTTATCGGAGCTCAAATGAAAGCCGCCATTCCACTCTCGACGCATGCGCAGAACCCGACGCATGTGCAGAACCATCATAGCTGAAAACAGAACCATCATAGCTGAAAACAGAACTTGGGAATCCCTATCCTTGGTGGACATGGTTAATTACTATGATGAAAAACTTACGTCAATTATGAATAACCATGCCCCGATCAAGGTTGCAAAGGTTTCAAAACGCAAACCGGTCCCATGGATGAATAACCATATTAAAGAGGAGCGGTCACTAAAAAGAAAATTGGAAAGGAAATGGAACAAAACAAAATTACAAATAGGTAAATAATTATATAACTAACAGAGAAATAAATATAACAGCCTGTTAAAATCGTCACAATCAGAATATTTCTCCAAACTAGTCAACGAAAATAAACATGACCCCAAAAATCTATTCAGGGTTATAGACAAAGTCATGCACAAGTCGACGGAAGTCCCCATGCCTGTATCAAATAGTGACACGGAACAAGCAGAAAAGTTTAATTCGTACTTCCTTGAAAAAAATTTTAAAATAAGAAAAACTATTGATGAACATGAAGCTAAAAAATCTTACCACCAGAGGACACCACAAAACATAAACCACCCGTACAAAGAGAATGCCGAACGTTCCTTAACAGATTTAGGCCCCTAACGGAAAATAAAGTCAGAAAATTAATTAAAAAAGCATCAAATAAATCGTGTGATTTAGATCCAATTCCAGCATGGTAACTGCATGACATGCTTGATGAACTTCTACCAATTATCACAACCATAATAAATAAATCACTCAATGAGTCAGAGGCATCTGAAAATATAAAAATTGCAATAATTAAACCTCTATTGAAAAAATTGGGTCTTGAACTAATTGAGAAGAACTATAGACCAGTATCTAACCTCAGTTATGTTTCGAAATTAACTGAGAGAGCAGTGGCGGACTAATTAATATCACACTTGAAAACAAACAACCTATCTGATAAATTTCAATCAGCATATAAAGAATATCATAGTACAGAAACAGCCTTATTAAGAGTCCAGAATGACATCCTAAGGGACCTGGACCAAAAAAGATTAGTAATTCTACTCCTATTAGACTTATCGGCTGCATTTGATACCATTGATCATCAGTTATTGTTTAATAGGCTGCAGTCTAGAATTGGGGACAAAGGTCATGCACATGTATGGATAAAGTCATACTTACAGAGAAGACTCCAATGTGTGGAGGTGGGAGGTAAGAGGTCCTCGACCAAGCCAATTAGATATGGGGTCCCTCAGGGATCAGTTCTTGGACCAATCCTCTTTACATTATACATGTCACCACTCACTGATATCCTAGCAAAATACAATCTTAATTACCACATCTATGCAGACGACACCCAAATCTACATCCCTGTTGATCACACCTCTGGCCACGATAGAGAAATAAGCAAGCTGAAACTAGAAAAATGTGTAAATGAAGTTAGAGCCTTTCTTATATCAAGCATTTCAGGGGCCCATTTCTATCTATTTCCATTGGGCTCAGTTTAGGTTCCATTTTGTAATAAATCTAATAGCTGTTCACTGAGTTGTCAAGGAAGTTAGTATTTTGAATAACATTATAAATATTAGCATTGAGATAATAAGTTGGGGCCATATGCATTTTAATTGGTCAAAATTATCATCTGCCCTAGTCTGCCGTGGGAAAGGATTTAAATGACCATTTGTGAAACAATTTCAAAATAAAGAAAATGTTCAAAACAATACAAAAAGCAATGATCAGTATAGCTCTAAGGCCATTGGCATTTGTTTCATCCTGGCCACGTTAATTTGAATCAGGGCACGCATTACATGTCAAAATACTTGACAAAAAGAGGAAAGTCTCAGGTCAGGGTACCAGTGGTAGAGATAATTAAAAATATGAGTTGGCGTCCTGTTAAGCACACTTGCTTGCTGAGACCAACATATTCTCCATGCATATACGTCCTATAGTGACGAGGGTCAAATGGGCAGGCACGTCCATATGAGACGTGCTGTGAGTATAAAAATGATAAGTGGTCATCGTAGGCCCCCATCGTAGTAGGCTATATATCATGTAATGTCTGGTCACGTTTTTTAATGAACTTTTTTTCTTTAGTCCTTTAATTAATAAGACTTGACCTATGGTTCTAATTTTCCCGACAATCACCTAGCAGTAGGCTACTGTAAACTGTATTTTTTTCTGAACAATGATGAATGGGCCATGATATACAATCATGTAACTGAGGTGTCATAGAGAGGTGTGAAATACCATGAATATTAAGCTGTTAGCAATATCTCAGTAGGCTCTGTATAAAAGCTGTCAGCGCTGATATTACATGTATAGATGTATAGTAGTGTACAACAGTTCTGAACTCCCTGATATAGGCTAATTGATGACGGTTTAATTTGTTCTGGTGTACTCGTCCACATGCAACGAATGTTGCCTCCCAGTACGTCAATTATTGACGTGATTAGACAGTACATGCTCGTCACACTGTTGACGAATTGATGGGAGAATGACCTGGCTGAGATTAGTTCTCAGATTATTGAGGTGTGTAGTCAGTTTCACATGTCTAAAATAGTGGGCAAATCACTGCACACATCTGAGCATTATTACAACACAAATTTCTTCATTCAAATTGTGCTTTTCTTTGACAATTAAAATGATGATTGCAATATTTGATTTTTTTTAATAAAAAAATTCTAATGCTATATTGTTAATTTAGTTTAAACAACTGTGAAACTAGAGAACTATTTTAGAGGCATTGACACCATTTCTAAGCATTGTAAAGCAGATAATGATCTTCAAAAGATAAAGTGGGAACCCCTGTATGCCATGACAGACACAACAGATCAGCTGGAGTACTTTTACCAAGCTGTCACTGGTATACTTGACACGCACATGCCATTCCAAACAAAAGAAAGAAATAGTAACGACAAACCATGGGTAACTGACCATTACCTGGATCTCATTAACAAAAGACAAATAGCATTTTGCACCAAAAACATGTCACTCTTCAGACAATTACGGAATAAGATAAACAGACTTACACCCATGCTAAGAACCAAATATTACCAAAATGATGTATGTAATGAAGGAAACACCAGGAAAGTTTGGGCTCGTATGGGTACCATCCTAGGCACAAAAAAGAAGGACTCACTTGAGTGCTTGGCTAATGAAAAGTTCAATGGTGACACTCAAAAGCTTGCTGATTCAATCAACACATTTTTACAATCAGTCAGTGCAGACCTAACCCCAATTGAGATCCTGCACAGCCATGATAACATCATTGTCCCAGATGAGTTCATTGTTAGTAAGGAGGATGTAGAATGGCAATTAGGACACCTGAAAACACACAAAGCTCTGGGTCCAGATGGAATCCCTAATTGGATATTGCGGGACTTCTGTTGGCTTGTGGCTGGACCAATCGCTGCAATAATAAACACCTCACTAAGTCAACGTAAAGTACCTGTTATCTGGAAATCAGCTGATGTTTGTTCAATACCTAAAGTATCACCACCAAAGACAGTGGAGAATGACCTTCGACCCATAAGTCTGACACCAAATCTCTCTAAAGTCACAGAGGGTTTTGTCTGCAAATGGGTGTTAGACATTGTTAAGGACAAACTGCACTGGAACCAGTTTGGTGCTTTGCCAGGCTCTTCAACTGTGGACGCTCTAATATATATAATGCATAAAGCATATACAGCTACAGACGATCCTGGCACATATGTGAGACTAGTACTAGTGGACTTCAAAAAGGCTTTTGACCACATAAACCATAACATTGTAGTGAGGAAAATGATAGACCTTGGTGTTCCTCCTATCCTCACTGAGTGGATTACCTCATTTCTTCATGGCCGAATGCAGAGAGTGAAATTAGGAAATGTGATGTCAGAGTGGGTGACCATAAATGGTGGCGTGCCTCAGGGTACGAAACTGGGCCCCTTACTTTTCCTCATTATGATAAATGACCTCCAATTCCAGCAACCATGTGAAGGAATAAAGTTTGTTGATGACACTTCTATTCTTGAAATTGGCCACAAACTGTCAGATGCAAGTCAGATGCAAGGAGCTATGGATAGTCTAGAAGAATGGACAGATGATAATGACACTCAGCTAAACCCAATAAAAACAAAAGAAAGTCTCATATGCTTTTCACAAACGTTGCCTAGTTTAGAGCCACTACATATTGGTGATGACATAATCGCACGGGTCAATAAAGCAAAGCTCTTAGGTCTCATAATTTCAAGTGATCTCAAATGGGACCACCATGTTAAGGCCATCACTGCTAAAGCCAGTCAAAGACTATACTTCCTAACTGTCTTGCGCAGATGTAAAGCACCAGTGGACCACCTCAAGAAAGTATACATTGCACACATTCGGTCACTACTTGAATATGCCTGCCAGGTATGGCATCCTGGCTTAAACAGTGGCCTCTCTAACGATATCGAACTGATCCAGAAACGAGCACTCAAGATTATGTATCCCACATTGGACTATGATGAAGCCATTTCTGTTAGCAACCTAGATAGACTTTCAGTAAGAAGAGTGTTATTGTGTAAAACATACTTTGAAAAAATGCAAAATTAAAACCATAAGATCCATCACCTGCTTCCAGACACTAAAGACTATACACACGACCTAAGGTCACAATACAAGTATGAAGTTCCACAAGTAAGGACAAACAGAGCCATGGGAAGTTTCATTATATACGCATCATCACACTTACAGAACCCATTATTTGTTTAATTTATACATGCATTGACTTGTATTTGTAATATTTGCCATTTAGTAATAGTACCTTATATTTGTATTTTGTAATTTAACTTTGTATTTTGTAATTTAACTTTGTATCTTGTAATTTAACTTTGTATTTTGTAATCTAACTTTGTATTTTTAATTCTAACTTTGTATTTTAACTTTAACTCTGTATTATTGTAAGTCTTCAATCGTTTAGATTGCTAAATAAATACACTTCTTATCTTAAAAAAAAAAAAAAAAAGATAAATGCACAAGCACATGACATGTGATCTGTTGATTTACATCGTTAAATATTGAAGATCTTGAATATTGTTTTTGAAAAAATAATATACCAATCTGATTGAATGTATTTAAGAAAGAGCACTGTTTTCAGATATGTGTTAAGGATTAATGAATTGTTATGTTGTTTAGGTAGTCATGTCTGTATTGTAATGTAGATCCAGCCAAAATGTTGAGTGAACAATCCAGCCATGAGAACAGGATAAATCATATCAGACCCATCAGACACATGCTAATACTGAAGCATTTAGAACAAATGCATTGCACTGGATATATTTACACATGCTAAAGGTTGGCCCCATGACCTTACTCGAAGTTTAAAATCCATGATAAAATCAAACATATTCAATTCTATATGTTCTGATATGACGAGAGCTCAACAATTACCCTATATGAAGATTTCATATTTGTTTTCTGTTTAAAGTCGTTATTATCCTGTGTTTACAAAAAGAACCAAAAAACAAATAAATTCTATGTGTCAAAAAAATAATAATTGAAATTTTCTGATGAGCATATTTCTCAATCAAATAAACAATATAAAAATTTCATATTTATTTTCGATATTAAGCCATTTCTATTATTTTGTATTCTTCTTCATTTGCAATAAACAAATCAATTAATGTTTTTGAAGTCCATATCACTCATTCAGAACCCCAATATGAAGATTTCACCTTCAGCTTGAAAATAGTACTATTCCCAACAGCCAGACCTTCAAAAGGGAAGCAGATGTGTTACCCACTTAGCCATGTGGAAAATTGTGATCTGATCTTCTCACTGGTATATCACACAAATAGTCAACATCTTTATCACTTTATCAATTTATTTTATAAAGGAAAGATATTCAGTAAAATCACAGAGCAGTTAAAGTTATAGACTATAATGTTCCAAAAAATGTTGTTTGTCTATGATGATATCAAAAGTAATGTAAATAGATCAAAAGAAGAAGTAGTCATCTATAACTTATGTCTCATTTAAATCTAAGACACCATTTTCTGGTTGATTCTCTGAAGGTAGGTATATAAGGTTAGCATGTAATTATTTTCTTTGAATATGAGGTGTGTCATATAATGTCCAGACATATTTTATGTAATTATTTAATTTGAACTCATAAAACAGAAAATTGACAGTGACTGAGTGGTGCATATCTTTCTGGAGTCATTTGGAAAGTAGTCCGGTAGGATGTTAGTTTCCTAGGGAGCTAATGTGTAGATATGTTCTCGATGAGTTAACTCATAATATAAATCATGATGGCTGAATGCTGGTTGAAAATGTGCTTGATTTCTCTTAAGGGATGTATATGTCATGCAGCATTAAAACAATTAAAAACATTTTTGTCCAAAGTCATATCACCAAATATTATGCGCACTTGGGTGACAAAGAGATTTGATATTGACTTATATTGAATTGAAAAAGCCTTATTTCCAATTGGTAGGAAAAAACGAGCATTTGCTAAATGAATTCAACAACATTTATGTGGCAAAACAAAAAGATTACAGGGCGGCATTAAATAAGCTTTCTTGGCATGATTGATATTAAAGATAAAGATAAAGATAATTTTATTTAAAATTGATTGATTACATGTAAAACAATAGCTGGAAGCTAACTATCGATTTTTTAAGACTACAAATATATACAGTGATGTTATTACACATATGAACACATAGCACAATTACAACGTGGGCCTTGCCATGAGCTTATCATTGTCTTGAAAGTTGCTAGATCATTTGCGTTGTCCTTCAGGTCATTTGGTAAAAGGTTCCAAATGTGGGCACCATAGTATGAGAAAGTACTACCATACCTTATTTTCTTAATGCCTGGTTGGAGCAGAATATTGCTGTGCCTTAAATCATAAGTCATCTCTTTTTTTTGGAACAGTTCTCCCATGTATATTGGATTAAGCGAGTTTAAACTTTTAAATATCTCACAAGCAATTGTCTTTAATCTTCTGAGATGTAATGACTCAAACCCTGCTTTACATAATAGCTGTTCATAATTGCTTTTAAAATCATTCAGCAGGAATCGCAGTGCATGTTCCTGTATTCTCTCCATTTGTTTAATATGGGAGGCACCACAGAAACTCCACATAATAGTGTCATATAGTACCATGCATGCATTATGGTATTAGAGTGTGTGTATACTGCACAGCACGCAGCAGTTACATCATTTACATATTCATGTTATTAACTCATTATATAAAATAAAGGACATCCTCTTTGGAGAACAGATTGGAGAGAGAGGAGAGGTTGAAACACATTTATAGTTGTTGTGTAGTTATTCTCTGTTCTACATGCAAGACTGAAAACATTATCAACCTTATATTACATAGGGACGCAACCCTATATTACATGGTGCCGAAACCAAACTAGAACTCAAATGGGACTTTAGAAAAAGAAATGGATTATAAATGATCAGAGAGTGGTTAGAGATACACGAAATGGCTGATAACAGAAGACCAACAGACTTTCTCCCAGAATTGTTTGATGGAAAAGGTAATGCTAGAGGACATTGGATCAATTATATAGACTATGTCACAAAACAAGAAATTAATGACAATGCTGAAAGAATAGCAAACTTCAGGTATACATTGAAAAGTGTAGCTCGAGAGTGGCTGGAAGGAAAGCAATTTGCAAATCTGAACGCACTTAAAACATCATTTTTGGCAAGATTTAGTGGTCTGCAAAGCAGGGAAGCCTGCATAACTGCTTTGAGGAACGCCGCCCTGCAGCCAGGTGAACAAGTCGATCAATTTGTAATTAGATTACGCAGTATCACAGAAAGATTAGGATATGGAGATGATTATCTGATTGACGCTTTGAAACAGGGGTTACCAGTTGATATTCGCACCGCACTGGCGACAGCAAACCCAGCAGATCTAAACGCTATAACGGTTCTAGCCCAGAATCTACTGGACATACAAATGTGCAAACCTGTGCCACAATTACAGGTAATGCAGACATCATCTTTTATGGAGGACAAGATAGAGGCACTGACAGAGTCAGTTGCAGCTTTAACAACCCAAGTGATGAAAGGTGAACACAGAGGAAGAACACAAGGAGGGAGAAGACCATTCAACAGACCATTCAACAGAGCCTATGTGAGCAGAGATAGGTCATTCTACAGGCCAAATGACAGAAGCAGAAGTCAAGAAAGGAGGCCAGGCCAATATCACAGACAAGACAGAAGACAAGAGGGAAGACACGACAGGAGTCAAGACAGAAGTCGAGAAAGAAGACCAGCAAGAGCGCAGGAGAGAGGTCTTATTCAGTGTTATAACTGTGGCAAGATGGGAAATCACATCGCCAGGGACTGCAGACAGAAAAGAAGCGTACAATTCAATTTAAACTAGGACAACACCACCCGAGTGGACCAAGCGGTGATGGTGAGAAGGAGAACTTAAGTATCAAGAATCCTAGACGAAAAAGATCAAGAGCTTTATCTAGACAAAAGAACACAAGTAGAAACAAGTTAGGTTTGCAGCAAGTAAGTCAAATTGATGATAGTCAGAATGATCAGTCACATAGTTCAGATTCTGTAATATCATTAAACTCAAGAAACATAGTGGAAGGCAAGATAGTGAACATTAGCAGTAGTATATTAATTGACTCAGGAGCATCAAAGTCGTTGATTAGTGACAAAATTGTACAAAAGTTAGGATTGAAATGTAGCAATCATCCTAGGCAAAAGTTTAGAACTGCAAATGGAGATTTCATCATTTGTGATAGGAAAGTACTTTTTGATTTACAAGTACAAACTTACAAATTCAGTATAACAGCACTAGTAGCACCAGGCCTATGTTCTATTGACCTTATATTAGGAAGCAACACATTAGAAGAATTAGGAGGAGTATTAGACTTCAAAGCTCATACACTGAAATTCAATCAAAAAGCTTATTCAGTTAGACCATATAGTTCATTTTCACTAAGACCAGATGAAGAAAGACTAGTATATGCAAAAGCAAAAGTTCCATCACACTACAATGGAAGAGATATGTTGTTAACATGTACTTCAAAGTTGACTAAAGTGACTTCAAAATGTTCATTAGTTAATGTGAAGAACAACACTATTGCTATTCCATTGAAAAATGTGACAAATCACAAAATGAAGTTTAATGCAGATTCATTAATAGCTTCTGTACAATCATTGCCATCATATAATATCATAACACACATAGAAATTGACCAGGATAAAACAGTGCTACACAGGGATCCAAGTAGGTGGAACACAGACAAACAGGAAAACTATATATCAGGTAAGGATAGGGAACAATTGAGATCAGAGAAAAGTAAGAAATATCCATTCTTAGACAAGGATGATCCAAGACTTAGTAAAACAGACCTTGAGATTCTTGAGGAAAGCATAGATTTGAATTCAGATTGTATATTAGATGCAACAGGTAAGAAAGAACTGCTACATGTTATGAACAAACATTCAAAGGCATTTGCATTACATTCAGAAGTAGGCCATTGTAAAGACTTCACTGTAGACTTTGATTTAACAGATAGAACACCATTTTATATTAGGCCATATGTAGTCAGCAACAAAGAAAAAGAGTTCCTAGATAAAGAACTGAGAAAACTAGAACTCATGGGTATATTGAAGAAAGAAAGGAGTGATTACACTTCACCTGTTCTGGTAGTTAACCGCAAGGACGGTACTCGTCCACGTTTAGTTACAGATCTGAGATATCTCAATTCCAGGATATCACGACAAAATTATCCTTTCATGTTGGTAAGAGATGCGATTCAAACAATAGGTGCATCAGAATGTACAGTAATGTCAGTTTTAGATCTTAAAATGGCATTTCACTGTCTACCATTGTCAGATTCATGTAGAAAGTACACAGGTATTTCATCATACTACGGAGGCTCATCATACACTCACTTAAGGTTACCAATGGGTCTAGGAATATCACCTTCGATATGGCAAAATGTGATAAATGAAGTGTTGGAAACAATTGAAGGTTCATCAAAGTTTACTTTAGCAATCATGGATGATTTGTGTGTTTTTTCTAAGACAGTTGAAGATCACAAGAAACACATATTATCGATCCTTGAAGCATTAGAGAGATTTAACTTAAAATTAAGTCCTTCTAAAGCACAGCTATTTAGAAACAAAATTACATACATGGGTCATGAGATAGTTATAGTTGATGGAAAGGTATGCATTAGAGCAGTCAAAAGTAAGATTGAAGCGGTAGATAGAATAAAACCACCGAGAAACAAAACAGAAGTCAAAAGATTTTGCGGCATGGTTACTTGGTTATCAATGTATATTCCAAGACTACAAATACTGCTTAAACCAATCTACAAGTTAAGTGGTAAGAAAAAGTCTCAAAAGGAATTTGTGTGGACAACAGAATGCATGGACAATTTCAATGAAATCAAACGATTATTGAAGAGTGAACAACTGTTACACTTACCAAACAATCATGGTAATTTTGTACTCTATTCAGACACTAGTATATCAGGTGTAGGAGGTGCATTATTTCAGTATCAACGAGGCAAGGAAGTTCTCATAGGTTATCATAGCAAGACTTTACCACCAAGTGTAGCTAGATACAGTATTTCAGAACTTGAAATGAAAGGACTGGTAGAAAACATCACAGCTTTCAAACATTTGCTCAGAGGCACACATTTCAGTTGTGTTGTAGATCATTCTAGTTTGTGTCAAATTATAGCTTCAAAATCACAACCACCCACAAGAAGGTTACAAAAATTACTTGAGAAGGCTTCAGAGTATAGTTTTGATTTATCATATATGAAAGGATCAAAATTAGTGATAGTAGACTTTCTTAGTAGAGATTTGATACCAGGAAAGATTGAGAAAACTCAACCAATAGCATTTCCAGTTACTACTAGATCAATGACAAAGAGCAAAATTCGAGTGAATGAAAGTGAGAAAAATTTGGCAGGTAAACAGCAAAGTGATTCTAGGAGGATTACGAGATCATATGCTAGGGAACAAAATATGGACATTCCTAGTCTATTTCCTCAGGGACACACTCACCATGAAATAACGACAGCTGACAACAGTCAGGATGCAAACTATACAAAAACTGAGGTTAAAGCCAATGTTAAGGTAGAAAACATGCCTGTACAATCCAATGTAGTGGACACATCTGTGATTCGCTCAGGTGTAAAGTTACCTCAATCTAGAGTTTTTGATTCATCAGTTCCACAAAGTTTAGTAACTCTAAACGGAACAGTGCAATCACAACCAGGTGTGTGGACAGAACAAGTTCCACAAAGGTTACCAACACCTGTATCGATTAATGTACCACATTCATTGCCAAATCATACTTTGTTTGAAGAATCAAAACCACTTTTTACCAAAATCAGTGACGAAATGATTCTAAGAAAACATATACCAAGACAATCAGAAGTTGATTCTCTGTTAGCATCAGTGAAAAGTAGAGTTCTTAGGGATTATCATCTACCAATGGACACTAGAGAGTTGATACTAGCTCAGCAAAGAGATCCATACATGAAAGATATTTACAAGTATATTACATCACAAATGCTACCATCAAAGAAAAGAGCAGCCAAATCAGTTAGAAACATGGCAGAAGACTTTATCATAATTGAGGGTGTATTGTTCAGATTAATCCAGGATAAGGAAGAATACAAGTTGACATTAGCAATACCAGAGAGTATGCACATGAAAATTCTAGAAATGTATCATGACACATTATTGGCAAGTCACCAAGGTGTCACTAGAAGTTTTCAAACAATTAGACGAAAGTTCTACATTAGAGGACTATATGAGAAATTAGTGAAATATTGTAGATCATGTCATCTTTGTTCGCAGCGTAAGATGCCAGTCAAAGCGTCTTATCCACAGGAATACAACATGAGAATTCCTGATGAATACACTCCATTTGGACAAGTTTCGGGTGATTTCAAGATCATGCCAACATCATCACAAGGTCACAGATACGCACTAGTTTTGGTTTGTGAAATCACAAGATATTGTATTGTGATACCGTTAGTATCAAGGGATGCTATCAGTGTAAGTGAAGCAATCTTACAGAAACTGATTTTCACCTTTGGAGTTCCAAAGAGACTCATCTTAGATCAGGATACAGCATTCACTAATCAAGTACTGAAATATTTGGCAACATCTTTGAAAATTGATTTGAAATTTGTTTCAGTCGGACATCATTCTTCATTAGTGACAGAGAGACATCTCAAAACATTGAGTGATTTGATAACTATCAATTTGGTAAACAATGCTAAACATTGGTATTTATATGCCAATGCAGTTTCGTTTGCCTACAACTCATTTGTTTTCCCAGATTTAGGCTTTAGTCCTTACTACTTGGTATTCTTAAGAGAAGCACCAACTTTTGTAGGATTAGACATGCCATCAGTGGCAAGTGTTTCAAAGGATTATAGAGAATATGTTGAAATGCTTAAATCTAGATTAGAGACTGTTAGTAAGACAGTATTGGGATTGCAAGAAACAATACAAGAGAAGAGATTACAGGAACATAACAAATCAAATCAAGGCTCTTCACCATTTAAAGAAGGATCTTTGGTTTATTTGTTAAGTCCGGACCATAGCGCATTGAAAACTAACTCCACAAAGATTTTATTCAAATGGTGTGGACCGTTAGCAATCAATACAATGTTGGACAACAGTCATGTCATATTACAAGACCTTCAAGGTAAAATCCTCAAAGGTACATTCCATGTGTGTAGATTGAAGATTGCTTGGCTCAGAATCCAAAACCAGATAACAAACAATCTGCAAGGGTTACAAGCAATTACTAAAGGTAAACAGTTACCACTCACAAAGTCAATTACAGTAGTAGATGAAAATGGACAAGAGTTAAGTCAACCAGGAGAAAAAGAAGTACATTATATTCAGGAAACAGGCGACAGGATAGAACTGTCAAATTATGAACCAAATGCAGAACAAAATTGTTTTGTAGCATTTGAGGGATTACTTCCTGAAAAGGGTAAAAAGAAACTAGCAAACAGAGTAAATTCTGTTAGTGCAGAGTATGATATAGTAAAAGCGCGATACAAGCATGGAGATATGCAATTGTTAATGAAAAACGAGAATAGCTCAACATTACCAATTTGGATAAATGTAGAGGCACATCCAATGTTACAGGATTTGAAGGAAAAGTTAGAAAGTGGTGAAATCAAAGTGAAAATTACTGGGTCACCACAACAGTTTGTTAATAAACTGTATTATTGAATGAATAGGACAAGGAATATCCTATAAGTTAAAATACCCATTAATATTATAAACGGAGCTTTAACAGAAAGTTTGATATATTATCAATTTTACATAGAGTTTCAATTAATTGAAGGATACTCTTATCTAATATGTTTATAATCCCAGGCACAGATCCTTAACTAGTATTGGACATGATTTTGACATCAAACTCAAAACATGACACAGGATCCAGTGTATGGCGAAAATGGGTAGCTCAAATAATCATGTAGAGTAAACATGAAGTACATAGAGAAGTTTGTCACAAATTAATTTTGACAAAATACGGATTCAATGGACTTTTACATCCTTAACTAATTTCAAACTAATTAGTATAATCAGGGATCGTGTCCGTGTAATAAAGTCAAAATCCGCATATATGAGGAACTTAGTTGACAATGTGAAAATTGAAAACTGTCATTTTGATTGACAATGCCTTGTGCACAATGTCACATGAAGTGACAATAGGATTATATATTAATTAATGTCCGGACTTTGTAGGATTTGTTAATTATGTTAACATATGTAAGATATTCAATTTATTGACAGATTATGTTGTTTTGTATATGAGATATCCGTCATAACTGACATAGACATTTGGTATTAATCTATATTTGGTAATTATCTATATCCGTTATTATAATTTGTTAAAATGGCTTAACATTAAACATATGCGCATGAGCAATGCATGAATTTCTCAAGTTATTTATCGAGATATATATGGCTAGATTAGCGAATTGAAATTATATGTTGGGATTAGCATACAACCATTAACATATATTGCTTAATCGCTTTATGTATGTTATAAGAGAGAATATTTGAGAGGTAATTTTATCAACTACAAATATGACTTTCAACATGCGACTTCAAGTCTTTGTTGGTGGGTACACTTCAGTATATTGGTCCTACTGAATTAGTAGTTGTATATTAATACTTGCTCAAAAGTTTTTTTATGTCAGATTTAGTTTTTCGTGAAATATATTTTATGCTTATTATATATTATATATTTTCATTTTATCTTTCTATTTTAGCTGTTTTGACATTGTGTGTCAACACAGATGGGCATATGTTACCACATATGGGTATCAATTTTTTGCCTACATCGACATTGGAAAATGTAGCTGACAAGTTATATCTAACTTTGGATGCGAATTTGAAAGCGCTGGATATTGATAACATGGAACTAATTAAACAAATAAGTTTAGATTGTGGAAGAGAATCCTTTTATTCTATACAAGTGTGTAGACAATTTGCAACGATGTTTTCAAATTTTGCAAATCAGGCTATGAAAATAGAGAAATCAATTGATATGAAGAAGCAAAATTTATATGCATTACTTAAATGTAAGAAACTTAGCGGTAGAAGTAAAAGGAACCCAATGTTATTACTTTCATTGTTAGGGACAGGTATTAGTGCATTTAATTCTTATTTACAGTACAAGAGAACTCAATCACTTAAGAATAGTTTAGATATTTTGGATAAAAGGAATTACAAATTAGGAAATGATGTAATACAATTACACTCAGATATGTCATTAGTTGCAGATGTCACGGATGAGAATATTGACAGTATAGCAAGGGAAATTGAAGTAAATAATAAGAAAATGAAAAGTTTTGCGTTTAGTATCAGGAATATTTACAGGAATTTTGATAGAACAATGACTCTAATTAGGAGCAATAGAGAGCATCTAAAGCAAGCAACATACATTATTGCAAGATTATCAGCATTTTTAAATGTGATTATGATAGATTATGAGAAAATGGATGATTATTTAGATAAGTTACTTGATGCAGTTACTCAACTTTTACAAGGCGAGTTACCACACATGTTAATTCCAGGATTAGAAATAGAACGTATATTAAATGTTAGTGTAGAATACTTACAGATTAACAACCCAGACTATGAAATTATCTTAGATAGGGTTTCAGACTTTTATAAAATTAAAGACATAGTATTCACTTGTGTAAATGATAATATTGTATTGTCAATACCTATTTCATTAAGGCTTAAAGACTTAGACAGATTTATAGTACATAGAATAGAACAAGTTCCTATACCATTCAATATGTCAGAATTAAAAGCAGTAGAGGGCAATTCTTACACAAAAGTAGATTTATCTTATGAATATATAGCAACAAGTCATAATAATTACATGCTCATGAATGCAGCCGACCTTGATAAATGTCAAAACATAGACAAGACACTTTTATGTGAAAATACTTTATTGTTAGTACATTCTAGTAGAGTAACATGTGAGGCAGCATTATTTTATAATAAATCGATAGAAATTATTCGGAAGTACTGTAGTTTTTCATACATTCATAAGTCACGAGTAATAGCGCAGGTACTAGAGTCAGACACGCAATTATTGTTAGCTAATTTTGAACAACCTTGGACAGTGTTTTGTTTGGATCAAACTATTCCACTTCGAAATAATGGAAATCCATACTCAGTAATTGATAAGGAAAGTTTATGTTCATGTTCAATAACTACGGAAACATATTTTGTACCTCAATCAATTTCACATTGTAGTGAAAAACATAGATTTCATCTACATTTCGTAATAAACGGACCACTTTATTGTACGTTACCTGAGGGACATCCAACTATTAACGAATCAACATACTCAACTTTGTTTGATAAAATACCAGACACTCAGTTTGACTCATTGACATTAGAAAATTATCAGGTATCAGATGATGATATTTTATTTAATGATGAGATGGAAAAACCCGTAAAACTAAAGAAAGTGGCTCAGATGATAAAATTAAATAAGAAGACGTATTTATCTCCATGGCATAAAGTGGAGGAAAGTAATAATTATATTGAAAATTGGTTTTCTTCGGAAAAGTTAAGTTTAGGTTTTACTTTTATTATGAGTCTATGCAGCATTACAGGATCATGTATCTTACTTGGTTATAAATTAAAACGAAGATTGCAAAAGTTGAGGAAAAAGCGCGACATTGGAACCCAAGGAACAGTTGTGTATTTGCATTTAAGTGCAAATGATTTGAATATTAAATTGAAACTTGTTTGGATGAAGAATACAGAATGCATAACCAGTGGGACAATAAATGAACTCAATCTATCCCGGAACTGTCTCTCATATGTACTGCACATATCTAACCATAACCTTAAATTTCAAAGTAAAGGCAAGGACATTGGTAATAAAATACCATTGTTTGTAAAAGTTCCTATCAGACATGTGTTAACTGTCAAAGCTATATTGTTAAGAGACTATCAAGTTTCATTAAATTTGCATGAAATGTAATGTTTATGATAAGGACGAACAAATAACTCAAACCAGGAAGTTTGAATGACAATGTTTATTAATATGTTATTATTAAAGGAATATATTAAGTGTTGAAATATATCACAGTAACGTTTAATGATCAATGATTAATGCTGAACAGTAATATTGATCTATATATTGTTAAAAGTGTTTAATTATGCAATTTTATTAAGATTTTAAGGAGATTTTGTTATGTGTTTAAAAACAAGTTTATCTATTGCTTAAATATAATTTAATCACTTTCTTAACTTGTTTTTAATTTTAAAAGGAAGCATGTCATATAGTACCATGCATGCATTATGGTATTAGAGTGTGTGTATACTGCACAGCACGCAGCAGTTACATCATTTACATATTCATGTTATTAACTCATTATATAAAATAAAGGACATCCTCTTTGGAGAACAGATTGGAGAGAGAGGAGAGGTTGAAACACATTTATAGTTGTTGTGTAGTTATTCTCTGTTCTACATGCAAGACTGAAAACATTATCAACCTTATATTACATAGGGACGCAACCCTATATTACAATAGGACAATAATTAAAATTGGCAAGCACAAATGCTCTGTACACAGTTGTTTTTTCTGTCTGTGAGAGGATTTTCTTGAACCTATAAAGAACATTTACCTGCCTAGATGCATTTTTGCAAATATTACTCACATGTGTATCAAATTTAAGCTTCTCATCAATTGTCACCCCTAACAGTTTCACACATGATTTTCTCTCTATTGTAGTTGTTGTATCTAATACAAGATTTCATGAACATTACCTGAAATTTCTCAGGGTTCGCTTGCATAAAATTTACTTTGAACCAATTTAGAGCATTTACAGTGTCAGTCCTAAGTACATGCAACATTAGCTCGACTGTAGATTCATTGGCAAGTGTGTTGTCATCAGCATAATTGGTCAGATCAGGACCCCTGTGGTACCCCTTTATTTAGTGGTTGCCATGAACTTCGGCAAACTACATGTTCACAATATTTCTTTCGATATGCTGATAACATCTTATTAAATATTGGCTCAAAGTATGAATAGAGCTGATCAGCCAAAACAGTTTCATACACTTTAGCCATTATCGTCAGTATACTTACAGGTCTGTAGTTATCTTTATGCATATCACTTTTCTTCTTGTACACAGGTGTTATTTCTGCTCTTTTCATTTCATCAGGGACTGTGTTACATCTTACACTATCATTGAATATGCCAGTTACTGTGCTGGCTAATTCCTCTGAACATGCTTTGATTGCTTTGCCTGGTAATTGATCACAACCAGTTACTTTATTGGGGTTTATTTTCTTCGGTGTTTTCTTAATGACATTTTCATCTATGGGTCAAACTTTGATTGTATGTTCATGTCTTTAATAGCTACTATACTTGAATGGTTGGCATGTTTGTTCAAAATTATTTTGTCAAAATTATTTTCATCCTCTACATCAATAAAATCAGGCTCACCTATGTCATCGGCTACTGTACTAAAAAAAATACTGTTGAAAATATCACAGACTTGTTCTCTGTCTGTGACAATTGTGTTGTTTTCATTAAGGATAATGTCCCTATGTGATCTACTTTTTGTTGTCATGTATGGCCTTATACATTCCCAGAAATCTGTAAGTGTACAATTACCATTACATTTATTCAAAAAGTAGGATTTTATGGCCTGCCTTCTCATATCAGTTACTTTGTTCTTCTGTGTATTATACTGTTTTTCAAGACTAGATGTTCTCCACTTAAAATACCTGTTCTTCAACATATTTCTCTTATACATTTCTTTTCGGAGGTTTGAATGCATGTGAGGCACCTCATGTTGGGGCATGTTCATCTAGTACTTCCTTGTACATCTTACTCGCCAGCCAGTATCTTATCACCTACATCATCAAATATCTCCCCAACATGAAATGGTGTTCTACTGACATCAAACCTAAAGTCATCTTCTACATAGTTTTTGTAAGATCTGTATGTTAACCTTACTGGTACTTGAGGTGGTACATGGACCTTGCTGACACACCCTACCATATTGTGGAAATCACTATATCCACAGTGTACATTGATTGGACATTGAAATCTAATTGGATTCATTACAATAACAGGATCAATTAAAGTTCCTTCTGGTTTCTTAAAACTGAGGTTTCGTGATACAGATTATGCTTTACACAAACAAAAAAATTACAAACCATGTTAAGTACTAGCCCTAGACAAAAATATTGGGAAAGGTTGGATTTTATATGTATTCGGTTGTGTTTAATAACACAGAAAGTATTGCTGCAGTTTTGATAGCAAAAGTATTGCTGCAGTTTTGATAGCATTGGACAGTATTGTTACAGTAATGTTTTCATGAGTTCAGAATGTCTTATTAAAACGGCAATATGGTAATGTTATTTCGTGTGAAGTATTGCTGTGAAAACGGCAAAAGTGGAATATATACAGGGGGGGGCACCTGGATCCGCCACTGTAATGCTTTCTGTCTAGTGTAGATGTTGGTTTAACGATCGCCCATTTCGCTGATTTAGGACTAGCTGAAATTTGGTACCCTGATTTAGGACTAGCTGAATTTTTGATACCCTCACTTAGGGATGATGCAGAAGGAGGAGATTTAGAAAAGGGGATCCCTGTGATCCCTGATTTAGGGAGAAATTTGAAAAACAGTACCCTGTTTTAGGGAAAATGATAAAATAACAGCGAAAAGGACCCTATTTAGCCCAGCTTCCCGGGTTTCGCACACTGACATCTCTTCTTTGCCAAAAGGTAATATTAATATTTCATTCATCTGATTTACATATTTGAAAAGAGCTCAATACCTCGATTTTGAGTTGTATATGATGTAAATCGGTCAAGAACTGACGGAAAAGGGCCAAATTTCATTTATACCAATCATATAAACTTTTCTGTGCAAATAAGTCTAATATAGTTCTATTCGCTAGTTCTATTCGCTATATGCATACAAGACATTTTCTTTATTATCAGTCAATACTATGATTGCGCAAATCCTATGGTCGTTAGAGGCCCGTGCCTAAAGGGTTAACCCATTGTCCTTGTAAATCTGTGACCGGGTGGGTTGTCATGTCAAGGACCTGCGACATGACAATTCAGTGAGGCAGCACTATATCTGCTACAAGTAGGTCTCATCACAAAATGACTGAAATAATGTTGAAAGTGATGTAAAACCCCAAACAAACCAAACCTATGGTCGTTAGCTCTACAGTTTTAAGAGATGATAAAGACCTTAAAAAGTCTGACAGGTCATTGAAAGTAAGAGCTCACACGGAAGATACATTAAAAAGAAGGCTGCAGAGCTTGACAAACTTGAAAAACTTATAATCAATCTACACAAACAGATTGACACTAACGCCAAAGAAGCTCAATGACTTACATGAAGAGAGAAATATATTATGTGCAAAATTACACAGTCTGACAGTGCCACCAATAAGCAGGAAGTAGCTTAACCTCAAGTGCGGCAACCAGACCAGTCAGTGAAGCCATTATACTGTAGAGGCCACTGGAATATCATGTCAACCTTTCATCCAAGCCCGATAAAATATCTTGACTCTATCACCGCTCCTACAGCTGAACACTTGTTCTGCTATAGATGAGTCATTGCCAATAATCAGTATGCATTAGCTGATCAAATTCTTAGTGCTGATCAGCCTGATCAGGCTAAAAGTCTTGGGGAAAAAATCCTCTGAGCCCTGCCTGGCTTGAGATGAAAGTGGACGTGATGATCGACATTTTTGCCACATGCAACCACTGAGTCTCAACAAAATGTGCCATACCAACCTGCCATAACACAAAATGTATCACAACCCATTCTAGTGCCATCAGTGTCAGGCCAACCTGTTGTGACTGTTATGGTGGGAGATTCTAAATCAAATTTCATGCTAAACGCAGTGAAAGAACAGGGAATTACCAATTGTGCAGTGTTTCCCTTCACTGGATATTGAAGATATTGAGAGAAAACTGCCTGATTTCATGGGCCTTGCACCCAAGCATCTCATATCCAATTGGGTATTGTTGAAACCCTTAATACAGAACATGACTCAACTAAAATATGAAATGTCCTCCACAGTCTGAACCCAAAAGGGAGAAAGTCCTCCCTTATCACCTGACACTTTCAAAGAAAATTTTGACTCTAATTCATTTGTTTGTTTGTTTGTTTTTGGGTTTTACATCACTTTCAACATTATTTCAGTCATTTCGTGATGAGATCTACTTGTAGCAGATATAGTGCTGCCTCACTGAATTGTCATGTCGCAGGTCCTTGACATGACAACCCACCTGGTCATCGTTTTACTTTAGGCACGGGCCTCAGCTCATGTGGGAAATTGTATCATGAGTTCAATCCCGACACGGCTGGGGTTTGAAACCACGACCTTTGGATCACCACAGAGGAACTGGTGCTAGTAAGCTGGCGCTCTAACCAACTGCGCCACGGCCCGTGGCTGTGATCTTAATGCATCGATACACATATCAAATAAAGGTAAAACAAATGAAGGAAAACATAAAAAGGCACCTGGATTAAAATATAGATGAGAATCAAATAATTTAATAATTGCTACCGCTAACGCACAAAGTAGGGGTAATAAAATTGAATATATAAAATCATATATTAATGAAAACAAAATTGATATTTTCTTTATTAAGGAAACTTGGATAAATGAAATGAATGAAAAAATAATTCTAGCAGAATTAAAAGAAAATAATTATGATGTTAAGCACATTACAAGACTATTACGATCGGGGGTGGAGTAGCAGTAATATACAAAACAGAATTAGATATTACTAAAGTTAACCATAATTGTAATCTAGTAACTATGGAATTGATGGAAATTAAAATCACAACTAACACTAAATCATGCACTATTATTATTATATATAGGTCAGAGCCATCAGATAAAAACAGGTATACCTATTCTCAATTTGTGAAGAATTTTCAGAGGTTCTGACGCATTATAGTACCTATAAACATGTGTTATATTTATTGGTGATTATAATTTCCATTTAAATAAACCGGATAGACCTAATGTTAATAAATTCAATGAAATTTTAGATCTCTATAATCTACAAAACCACATTAAAGAACTAACTCACATTATGGGAAATGCCCTTGATTTTTAATAACATACATAGTAATATAATAAAAGAGCATCTAGTTGATGAAAACATATCTGACCACAATATAATTAAAATTAAATTAAATATGGAAGCCAGGATAAAGGACACTAAGAAGATATCATAAAGAAATTCTTTTTAAATCAATATTAGTAAATTTTGTGATGATATTGAAGAAAAGTTCATAGCTAATCAATCATATGACAATAATGATCTTGCCAAAATTGCAAATATAAGAAAAGAAATGGACAAAAATATAGCAAATTCCAATCAAGTCGGTGAGGACAAGAAATTCACTTCATCATCAGGGAATTTCTCACCCCTAAAAAACCGTGAGGTTAAAAAATTAATTAAAGAAGCAGCAAAGAAGTTGTGTGAATTAGACCCTATACCCACGTAGGGATGGGCTCCGTTAATAATTTAGCGGGACGATACCGATACTGATACTTTATAAACGATACCAATACTTGAACGATACTGATACCGATACCTGACAATAGGGCTGCCATACTGTCCCATTGAAAACATCACACCTGAACTTCACAAACAAAATTGAAAGTGCAAAAAAAAACCTTTTGGAACTCAATAAAGAATACCGTATTATCCCTAATAGTCCTGTCTGAGGCCTATCTGCAGACCAGGCCTTGATCCCTGGGGTAGTGGAGCTGCAGACTTACAATCCACAGGGGCTTGCTACCTCAGTAATTAATATACAAACAGTACTCACCACTTCACTTGCAATATGCATTCAAACATATCAAAGAAAACACACACCCCTTGTATTGTTTGCTACAAACACTTGTGGCAAATATTTCTCAATTTCACATGATGTTACACTGTAAACAACTCCTCATGTTGCATCAATGTGTAAGATCTGACACCTGAATGCTGGCTGAGGGTCACATGTGGGTCACAGTATGGTGCCCAGTAGCACACCCCAGCCTCTTGTAACTTAACTGGTTAATTACCCTACAGGCATGTGGTCATGTAGGGGAACATCAGGGCTCAACACTGATTATAATAGATAATACTGTAGGTTAGTACAGTACTGGTTCCAAGAATCGGTTCAAGAAGAAAGAACCAGGATGGTTCCAATACATTAGAAACCGGCGGGTTCCCGGGACTCGTCAGTACCGGGGCCCATCCCTATACCCACATGGCTTCTCAGTGAATGCATTGGTAACCTACTGCCATTAATAACGGCAATAATAAATAAATCAATTACTTTAGGTAATATGCCTGATGATATAAAATGGCGATAATAAGGCCACTAATTAAGAAGCTAGGACTAAAGCTAATTTAGAAAAATTATAGACCGGTGTCCAATCTAGCATACCTCTCTAAGTTAATTGAGAGGGCGGTTGTAAAACAATTTGTAGGCCATCTAGCGGCAAATAACATCCAAAGCATATTCCAATGTGCATACAAAGAATTTCAAAGCACTGAGACTGCATTGCTTAAAGTGCAGAATGATATACTAATGGACATTGATGATAACAAATAAGTTAGTGCTACTGGACCTCTCGTCTGCCTTTGACACTATTAACCATAATATCCTATTAAACAGACTTGAAAAAAGATGTGGAATTAGGGGCACTGCCCTTAAGTGGTTTTAGTCATATCTCACTAATAGGAGGCAGTGTGTGACCATTGATGGAGAAAATTATGAAAATATGAATATTAACTACTGTGTCCCACAAGGTTCTGTACTTGGCCCTCTTCTTTTCACCACTTACATGGAACCACTGGCTGACATATTTATGCAGACGACACACAGCTCTATATCACTATTGACCCCCAGACGTCTGTGGACATAACAAGATCTACAAAACAAGAAAAAGTGGTGATCCACATGTAACACTGATGAGAAAAAAAATTAACAAACTAACCAAAACTGTCAACAAACAGAACAAAAATTAAGATAAACAAAACAAAAATTACACCAAACAAAAAAAAATAAAAAATAAAAAAACACAAAACGAAATATTATCTTGATTCATCTTTTTAAATAATTTAATTTGGTATATGAACAAATTTTTTAGCACAACTTTATACAAAGATGTGCCTTTTCAGGCTCATAAATTGCCCTAATATCGCTCAGGCGCTAACAGTAAATCATCGATCTGACTTTTGCATGTCATCTGACTTTCCAAGCAATTTAATAAAAAGATAATTTTGTGAAACGATGGACGAACAAGATGACATATTTTTTAATGTTCTGCTTTGCTCACGCACTTCTTTTCTTTTGTTTTACTTGAATTCATACGCCGAATACTAGACTGGTCCCCCACCGAGTGTCAAGAACAGAGGGCGGCACCAGTCTAATCTATCGCATTCCAAAAAACGAATTACAACCCACAGGATATGTGTTAGAAATACTCTGTCTTTCTTGAACATGTCCATTATGAGCCTAAATGATGAGCGATGATCAAGAACAACACTCAGCTGTGCGTAGGAATACAAGACGCTGTTTATTTCCTTCTACAAGCCTCGTTGTGGAGATGGGTCAAATGAGCGATATTGAAACATCCTTTCTTTTAAAGTTTTTTTTTTAAAGAAAGCTCAAAGACTGTGAGTCAGAATCTAGCTGATGCTTTGAGAATCCAAACTTGGAAACAACTTAATAAAGTGCAAAAAATGTCATTTAGTTATATCTACAGTCACTGAATGTCTTTTTTTTTTGCATTTGACAGAATCAACGTTATCTGAACAAAAATTTGACAGAATTAACATTATATGAACAAAACACTAATTATGGTATATACCGCCGACCTGGAAGGTGTTATTGTGACCCTTTGGTCCAGGTGGACTACCTGTTATGTGTTCACACATAGTCTTTCATCTTGGATGGTTGTTTGATCACACAACCAGATCTAGTTGATGTGGGAACACTGGGGGTTTTGGCTTTAGTACTCAGGGCCTTTGATTTCACTGCTTTCTCTCCAATTTGGGGAACACTGGGTACACTTGGGATCACCACAGGTTCAGTGTCTTTCTGTCTGAATGGCTTTGAGTGTGGGAGTTGACACATACTGTCGCTCCAGAGTCAATTTGAAATTTCTGTGGCTTACCATTGATAACCAACTCCACATATAGAGCTCCCTTCTCTCCCTGGACAGCATTTAAAACAGACACAGCACTGATTGACTCAGTGTCACTCTCTGAGTAGCTATAATCAGCATACTCAGATACACCATGTACTTTCTTGCTTGACTTGAAGCGTTGTGGCTTGCAGCATATGGCAAAGTGATTTTTCTGCTTACATTTTCCACACTCTTTATCCCAAGCTGGACACAGTTCCTTCTTTCTGGGGTGTTTGTTGCCGCAGAACTTACACTGAATCACAGGCTGAGATGCTCGTGACGCATGTGCCGCACTAGGCGCAGACTTCTTGTCCGGACGCCCATGAGATTTCTTCCTTGTGGGTTTGACACCATGCACAGACTGAGACTCACTACTACTACCAATGGTCTTCAGTTGCATACTGGTGGTCTCAGTTGACCGGCAGATGTCCACCGCATCATTTAGTGTGAGTTTCCTTTTCTGTAGGAGCAGTTTCCGTGCATATGGGTCCCTTATACCAATGACAATTCTGTCTCTCAGAAGGCTAGGGGCAATCTTTGACCAAAATTTCTCAATCAAACAACAGATCAAAAAAATATGCAAAAGTGGTTTTTTTCATGTTAAAAATCTCTCACATGGTAGAAACTGCTTAGATGAGAAAACAGCCAACACTCTTGCACATGCCTTCTGGCAGGAATACCTAACTGTGAATTGGTGAAACTGCAAAGATTACAAACGCGCCGGCTAGACTAGTGAGTAAATAAAAAAGAGTGATCATATAATGCATAAATTGAAGGAACTCCATTAGCTCCCAGTGGAAGCTAGAATTGACTTTAAGATAGCTTACTGACATGGAAAGTGCAAAATGGCTTTTAACCAGACTACCTGACTAATCTATTGGTACTCAAAACTAGTGAAAAGGCCCTTAGGTCTTCTGAAAGAAATAAGTACATTATACCCAGAAAGAATCTGAGGACCTATAGGGATAGGGCATTTGCTGTGTATGCACCGAAGATATGGAATGCTGTGCCCCTGGAAATAAAAACTGTAAAACAGTGGAGTGTTTTAAAACCAAATTAATAACCCACTTATTACATACATATATAAAAAAAGCATGAACGTGATCAGAGAGGAAGGGTGACGAGATTTGAAAAAAAAGAAAAAAAGTGGCTATATCAGGTATTGGCCGCGATAAAAGTCGCCACTGATAAGAGTGTGTGATCTCGCTGTTCCGTCACCACGCTGCCTGCCATCTGGTGGAAGTGACGCTAAACTAATCTCCACTTCACTTTTGTTTTGCAAGTTTATGTGAAGGGTTGCGCTGTTAGCATATTATGAATGGCACAGTTATCACTTATTTGTTGTCATAATTACATTAGAAATGAAAATTACCTCCAATATGCCTATATTTCTGTATTAGAGCTTTGTTTTCAACCATCGGTAAATTGACCTAATTATTGACCTACTTATTGAGGCCCTGCTAGGTTTTGTACAAAGGGGTCTATATGGGTGAAATGCAGATATTATTAGCCACCACGATTGAGAGATAATAGCTGCACAAGTGAGAGATAGCAAGTGATAGACTGCTACAACAGCAAGAGATAGCTGCATAAATAAGAGATAGCTGCATAAATAAGAGATAGCTGCATAAATAAGAGATGGCTGCATAAATAAGAGATAGCTGCATAACTGAGAGATAGCTGCATTGAGACCTGAAAAATAGCTGCACAAATAAGGGATAACTGCATAAATAAGAGATAGCTGCATAAATAAGAGATAACTGCATAAATAAGAGATAACTGCATAAATAAGAGATAGCTGCATAAATAAGATATAGCTGTATAAATATGAGATAGTTGCATGAATAAGAGATGGCTGCATAAATAAGAGATAGCTGCATAACTGAGAGATAACTGCATTGAGACATGAAAAATAGCTGCACAAATAAGAGATAGCTGCATAACTGAGGGATAGCTACAACAAGTGAGATATAGCTGCAATTGTAAGACAGTTACAACAGGGAGAGATAGCTGTATAAATGAGAGACAGCTACATAAGTGAGATGACTGCAAAGTGAGAGATAGTTACAGCAGTGAGAGATAGTTACAGCAGAGAGAGATAGCTGCACACATGAGAGACAGTTACATAAGTGAGATAGCTGTACAAGGGAGAGACAGCTGCATAAGTGAGAGATAATTACAACAGCGAGAGACAGTTACAGCAGAGATAGATAGCTGCACAAGTGAGAGACAGCTGCTTAAGTGAGAAATAGCTGCATATGTGAGACAGCTGCATCAGTGAGAGATAGTTGTACAAGGGAGAGACAGCTGCATGGGTGAGAGATAGTTACAAAAGTGAGACAGTTATAACACAGATAGATAACTGAACAAGTGAGAGACAGCTGCATAAGTGAGATAACTGCAAAGTGAGAGATAGCTACAGCAGTGAGAGATAGTTACAGCGGAGAGAGATAGCTGCACACATGAGAGACAGTTACATATAGCTGCACAAATAAGAGATAGCTGCACACATGAGAGACAGTTACATAAGCTGCACAAATAAGAGATAGCTGCACATGTAAGAGACAGCTGCATCAGTGAGATAGCTGTACAAGGGAGAGACAGCTGCATTAGTGAGATAACTGCAAAGTGAGAGATAGTTACAACAGTGAGAGATAGCTGCACATGTGAGGGGTAGTTACAGCAGAGATAGATAGTTGCACAAATGAGAAACAGTTGCATATGTAAGAGATAGCTGCATCAGTGAGATAGCTGTACAAGGGAGAGACAGCTGCATAAGCCTGAGTGAGAGATAATTACAACAGTGTGAGATAGTTACAGCAGAGATAGATAGCAGCATAAGTGTGAGATAGTTGCACATGTAAGAGACAGCTGCATCAGTGAGATGGCTGTACAAGGGAGAGACAGCTGCGTAAGTGAGAAATAGTTATAACAGTGAGACAGTTATAGCAGTGAGAGATAGCTGCACAAGTGAGAGACAGCTGCATAAGTGAGAGACAGCATAAATAATATTTCCCCTACATAAAGAACGTATATATTATCTTATCTTATCTTATCTCTTAAGTGAGAGATAGCTGTACAAGGGAGAGACAGCTGCATAAGTGAGATAGCTACAACAGTGAAAGACAGCATCCTTTCCCAGCCGAAGGCACTTGTTAATTTTTAAAAGAAGAAGTGAGCAACTAAGTGATATTTATGTAATTGATTATAACCATGTTAATGTAAATAATTCTTAGATGTCATTCCATAGGACTATATATGTATCTGTAATAATATGGATGATCAATAAAAGCATTATTTAAATAATTTTGATATGGGGATAAGTGTATTATTGAAAATTTGTCTAGATCGTCGTCACAACTAAAAATTGTACAAAAGTAATTAAAGTGTAACATGCAATTTACCAATTCCTTATTTTGAATTACCACCAGAGGGTATGAATGCATGGGCCATAGCTATGACTGTGCTATGTCGCCCGACAACTTCAGTAGTTCAGCGACTTCTCGCCAGGATATGAAATCTTCAGATCCAGTACGCATGCGTGTCGCCATATTGGAAAGGAAAAAGAATTACTGAGGTAAGACATTGTGTTATTATTTGCTAAATGATCTTGCATGGGACAATCAAGTTAGAATTTGTGAATCCCACTGCAAACACCGAATATTGGGGGCGTAGTTTGCAGATTTTGGCTGGGTCAACATGTCTGCAGCAGAAGATACGGCCTCCTACATGCGTCTCGCTGGACAGTAAGTTCCTGACTGAGAAGCCGAAATGGGGTTTGGTTTTGTCATGTCAGTGGCAAAAGAACAGCTATCAACTGTTTGCAAACAGTTTTCATTATCATCATTACTCTGTCCTAAGCCTAATTTTGAACGAAAGTATATTTCCCTGTGTCCGGTGCAGATCGCTAACGATGTGGAGTGTATGGATTGAATCAAAAGATGAAGCCATTTCTTTCTCCTGTCATTCTGTCTCAGAATCAAGGTCTGTCAAACTCTAAAAGTTTCAACCCCAGGGCAAGATCTCTGCCATTTATGTTTGGCTTTATGACCGCTTGGAAGCACAATTTATAAAGCTGGACATAAGTGCATCATCGTTGTACATTTTAAGAGATGTCTCTACATTCACATGTCCTTGACCTAGAATTGATATGAAATTATCTCTCATGATTAAATCCTTTGTGGACAGACTTGTTTTAGTCTCGTTCAATCAGTTTTCAAAACTTTACACATTGCTATTTTCAGGAGTATGATTGAAGATTGCAGAATTCTTGAATTGAACATATCTGTAATTGTTTTGGATACCGCATTATATTTCCAAGCCACATTTATAAACTTATAATTTCAAAACAAGAGCATGACAGACAAAAACATGTCAGAGATGTGAGGCAAATTCTCTCCTTAACATGAGTTCAATTCATTTACTCTAGATTTACCCTAATTAAAGGATACTGGACATATAAATTTTGCAGGATCTATGGAGATCGAAACTACCAGATCATTTATCCTAACAGGTCAAGATGTTAATTTACAATCTGATTCCTAATTTTGACAATGGCACATCAGCATTTTATTCAAAAAACATTTTCTGATATTCATGAATCTTTTATAATTTAAAAACATTAATATTGAAGATCAACATTTCAAGACCCTGAAGGGTTTTGAAGATTTAACAAGAAATTTAGAATATCTAAGAACATCTGAGGTATATACACTTATTTGAGGAATATTCATGACCTTGTTATTATATCTTGGTATGTTTATAATGTTTACATTCCTTATCAAGATTACAAATAAACCCAACAATACTAAACATGAAAAGCAAACAAGTATTTGTATTCAGTTAAGAACAAGTATGGGTATAAGAAATAGTGTCAGTTCAGAAACTGTTAGGTTGGTCTTAAAGATTAATTGAGGGAGAAAATATGAAGAGATTTGGCAAAGGTGTGTTCATAAATATGGAAGGACATTTAAAAGCCATTGACTTTTTAAATGTTTTTTTATGGAAACAGAATTGTGTAGTCCATCTAAAAATATCTAAACAGTGACTAGATGTGTTGAAAAACGTGTTTAGGTACAAATTGTGATTATCAGTTTTCAAATGCAAGGCCCAGTCAAGATATGAATTTACATAGAAGTTGTCTCCATTTCCTTCAAAGCTATACCAAAAACTGCATTGCCCATACTATATTTAAAACAGTGGCACCATAAACAGAAAAGAGATAAAAATCTTCTGTTTGTCCCCTAATCAGTTCAGAGGAGAAATTCAAGAAAGAATCAATCAACTAACAAAATGAAATCAAAGGTCAACTCAGGCATCAGAGTTCAACATAAAACACAAATAGATGTATAGGTAATAAAAATAAGTAATTTAATTATGCCTACAAATATTCTAGGTAATTTAAGTATTTAACATTACCCCTTGCCTACTCCTCAAGGTGAAAAGAAGTTTCTTACTTCAGCTTCATTCTTTGCATTTCAGATTAGTAAAAAATAAATATTAATCTTGATAACATGTATACCTTTTTCTCAAAACGAAATTGTTGAAAAAATTATTTTCTTTTGGTTTCTGTGAAAATTGCCCAGATATGAGCTTCAGGAACATGGCTAGGGTCCCAGGCAGCATGATGATCTCATTTTGATCAGCATCACATTGTGGAATATAAATCTTTGCCTCAAAAGTTGGTGCCAAACAGGTTATTGGCAAAAGTGATTTATTTGAATGATTGCTTTACTATACTGTTCTTCATAATGACCATGTTTAATCAGATTTATGCATGACTACACAAATGTTTTGTTCCAACTGTTGATCAAGAAGAAAATGTCCTAACCTTCATGCAGTGACCTTGACCATAATTATATCTTCAAATTTCTTATAGGGCAAACATTAAAACAATAATTGGAGAGATTTGAGCAGGGCTGAGCGTACAATGATTCTAAAATGATTCTATGTATTGTAAGATCAATATGACTTTATCAGGTCACACATACCACTATGATCTCATCAGCCTAAGTTTATGCATGACTAAAGAGATGTTTGGAGCCACATGACTAATGCCTTAAGTATAAAATAGTCATTCAAGAGCACAGTCAAGTAATGTTTTTATTCAAGCATATTGGCTCTTAAATTTAGCCCTGTATATATCCATTTGATCACATAATATGCTGACATCAACTGCTAATTGAGAACAAAATGTATGAAAGATATATATGGTATTTGTGATTAAAAAGAACTGTGATAAAATTGGCCCCATTAATGTAGTGTTTTGGACAGGACTATTTAACTGACTGCCAGAATATGTTGCCACATGGCAGCAGTTCTCACTGCATCATTAACCTGGAACTTGGTGTTGTGGGCTCAAACCTGGATTTTGTGTGTTTGCATGGTCATTCAAATTATATCTATTGTGAGATTTTTAAAAATGGAAACATGTATACATTGGGGTTACATGGTTATAGTTCCCAGCATACATGTATAAACAGTTGATTATTTGACAGAAGGGGAAAAAAAGATAAATTATATGGATCCATTGCCAATTTAACCTCACAACCAGGAAGTGGGGTTTGGGTGTATGTTCTTTTAAGTTTTAGTTGGGACAAGCTATCACCTAGCAATATAAATTGTCAAAATACATGTGATTTGATCAAATTTCTAAGAAAAGATTATCCTTGTTGAATTAGTACGCTAAAACATTTCATGATGTTCTTCTTTGTATATTAACCGATAGATGTCCTTGATAAAAGCAATTCATAGGCAAGCCTCACCATTATGAGTTCTAAGAAAACAAAGAAACTGAAATTCACAGAAAATTGTGTTGTCAGCATTTAATGGAAAAGCTGCTGTCAAGTTAATCTGGCAGGGACATAAAATTGTACATGTTGAGCTTAACTAATAAAGGCACCAGCATGTCAACTGGCAAAGTTCTGACCTTCATACTATTGACAGTGTAACATCATCAATACAACATGTAGACCTTTACATTCGCAAATCCCCCTTGTAGTGCCTTGCTCGACATTTTGATCTGTGTCACAGAAAATGTATAGGTTCCATGCATCACATTCAGGATAGTTAGAATAGTGAAATAGTGAATAACAATGACAATTATGTTAGTAAAAATATAAACCTGTATAATTATGAAGAAATACACTAGATTATACATGGGTTGAGAATTTTTAATATGTGCGATAACTACTCTCAGAATTTGTCATAAAAATAATAACAAACTTAGTTCTTTTGGAAAATTGATTCTGAAAATATGTTCCTCGGCCTCGTGTGAAGCGTCACCATTGGGATGGTACAACAAAGTATGTTGACTGAGCCAGAAGACAGGTCATGCAAGAGGGTAATTATAGGGCTGCCATTTATCAGGGGCAATGCTCATCATGCTGTGATTCCTTCCATAATCAATATATGAACATTTGTACACATCATTTTTATTATGACTGATAATTTTTGTATGTTAATCTGTGGTAAGGAATGTTTTATCATTTAAGGTTTATTTAGCTAAATGTCATGAAGAGTTGTACAAGATAAATGAACGAACATCAATGTAACAGGCACATCCAAACACTATTGAAGAGTTGTTGGAACAGGATGTTGAAATAAGGAAATATTTCATGGAATTTTTTATATTAGCATTACCCAGAAGAACTGATGAATATCACTGAATAACAAAATGTGAATTATAGAAGTGACTTACATGGAAGGCTAATTTTTACATTTTGGGTTGTTTCACTATCAAACACTACACTAGAATCATGTGTTATGCAGGTTAAGTGGTCATGGGGGTATTGTTCACATTTAATGTTAGTTAAGCACTCTATATCCATGATATCTGGTGTTATGAAGTAAGTCTATGCCATGCTGCTCCATGACCTACTTTAGGGTCAAGGTCAAGGCCAGGATGGAAGATCCCGGTGTCCAATATGGCTGCCATTTTGCCTTTGTGGAAGACTAAAGCCAGTAGAAATCAGCTGGTCTCAAAGGTTTATAGTGATGTCAGAGACAAGAAAATGCATGCAACGTGGAGATAAGGCTTGGCAGGAGAGAGAGAGCCAGTGGAGGTGAGTAGGGACAGACAAGGAGGTGCGTCACTGGCAGCTGTCTGACTACCGGCCTGGCAGGCACACTCACAACACTGGGCCAATTGACCCATATGATCAGTGGTGTGAGATGTCAACTGTGCCTCCCACCGAGGTGCTTCAAAGTGGTCACACCTGGTCGTGATGAGTAATGCATAGCCTTGTTGTGATATCAACACAGACACGTGAGGCTTACTTCTCACACTCTCACTATTTCATCTGCTTATTATCAGCATCATATCGTATTGATCATTTCAGGAAGGCTGCTCCATTCCATAAACGTCAATATGCCTATATTTCTCAAGTGGTCATTGGAGAAAATGGAACTCACTTCACTGAGAGAACATTTGTTTTTCCATCTCAAGCTTATGGCATATGGAATAATTCATTCTGATACATCATGATCAAAGAGATTAGTAATTAACAATAGACATAATGAGTTTTATCAATTTAGATGACTTAACTATGAAATTAACCTTCTGGGCTGAGGTGTGTGACTCGTGATAAAGTTTAGTGCACATGTCTGATATGTTGTCTGGTTCATGACTATCAGACCTACAGCTGATTACAGTAGCCAGCTCATGATTAAAAATAATCTCTATAAATCTTCAAATATCTGTTGCAATATTCTGTCATTGGGGATTGATCGATCAACATTAGGTTAACATATTTGATGTTTGACCATAGTCTTAGACAGGGTTGGGTTTTAGACGTCCAAAACCTGTCTTTTACCTGTTTTGGACTGGTTTTGGACGGTCAAAACTGTCCAAAAGTGTCCTAAACCTGTCCAAAACTTGCTTACAGGGGCTGTAAGTGTATGAAACTTATTTTCTCTGTTCTCAGATTAATTAATATTCCTGAAAGTGAATATGACCACTAAATGCCACCAAGGTCCGGCATATTTTCAGCCGTAGTCAGACCTCGCTTTTCATAATGGTCACCTTGCATCGTGTATTTGTATTTAAGCATTGTTAAGCTCACATTTTCTCTTGACTTGTGCATACTTTAAACTTATTAAATGGACTATTGCCGACACCTGTCAGAATAATTCTATGTGTAAAATAAAACTATATCGCTGTTTCGGAAGATTGTACCTGGACAATATTATGAGCCAGTGTTCGCCAAAAGTCGTCGGCCCGTCGGACAATGCCGGCCGTTATATCACATTGTCCGTTGATAATGACTGAAAACGGCGGCCAAATTGTCCGCCATTCTCTACCTGCGCAGTTTCTCATTGTAGTCATCACAAAAATACGTTTTATTGGTTCGTTTTTGGAGATTTTCGGTTGCCGCCATTTTGTAAAGTTTGAGCTATATCCGGGTCATTACATTTGTCCCCGCCTGATTATTTTCGCCGTGTTCACTCCTGTTCAAAAGTCGAGCACGTTTTCGGGATTCGTACCCATTCAACAATTAAAAAACCGTGCTCGACTTTACACATAAATCAAATGTGGTTCGTAATCTGGTCCCCTATCATTATTTCTATTTCAAATTCATATTAAAAACGACATGTACCAGTCAAAAAGCCTGAGAAGAGCAGACGACAATTTTACAACTTGGGGTATTCTTAGCTTTCTTTAAATGAATATTTGATTAATTTTCGATTGAGAAATGATCAGAAATATGTGTGTATGTAGATATGTAGGTAGTTAGGTAGGTAGATATGTAGGATGGTATATAGGTAGATATGTCGGTAGGTATGTAGATATGTAGGTTAGTATGCAGGTAGATATGTAGGTAGGTATGTAGGTTGGTATGTATGTAGATATGTAGGTTGGTAGATATGTAGGTGGGTATGTAGATATGTACGTATGTAGATATGTGGGTAGGTATGTAGGTAGATATGTGGGTTGGTATGTAGGTAGGTTGGTATGTAGGTGTGTAGGTAGGCTGGTATGTAGGTAGGTATGTAGGTTGGTATGTAGGTAGGTGTGTAGGTTGGTATGTAGGTTTTTATAAGCTGAATATCTGTCACAAGCGTGAAAAAGCCACGAAATTAAGCACGCAAAAAGCACGCATTGAAATGTCTGATGTTGAAGACAAATGTCTGATGTTGGCTGGCTGAACATCAGACATATTGTCTGATGTGGGTCAAAAAGCTTTGGCGAACACTGTGAGCGCATTTACTTTTCATGCTGATATTCTTTCTTTTTTCGGTCTGGTAAAAATGCTTTCGGTCTGCCAAAAAAAATCAACTTTGTCGGACCGAATGTCCGTTGAAGGTCTGGTGACTATCGTGAAGAGTGCTTTAGTCAATGTCATTTGGTTATTCCTTCCATAAGTACACTACTACACTGATTCTAGATTTACTATGCGAGCCAAAAAAATTCTTAATTTTAGAGTGTTTTTGTGAAAAGTATGTCAGTCATGGGTTTCATAACCATCACATTCCTATAAATATCCATCATGAAGCTTAAATTAATTAAAAAGGAATATTAATAGTCCAAATTAAATTTAACTACCGTATTTACTCGTGTATAAGACGACTCGTGTATAAGACGACCCCCCAAAATTGAGGTTATTTTACTTGAAAAAAAACAATTTCCGAATATAAGACGAGTTGGTTTTTCAAGAGATATCGGCTCTGCTACCATTCAAGCTTAAGCTGAAGCTTGGCGGTCATTTTAAAAGTGAAACGTAAATATGCTTAAAATATAAGATATTAGCCGTCTTATACACGAGTAATTACGGTAAAACGTAAATACGATGTTCATATTTTCGAAATAACAAATATCAGACGTAGCGGATCGATTTTGATTGCATTTTAAATGATAAATAAAGGTATTTACCCAATATTATCACAAAACGTAATACGATGTACGTGACTTCCTTTATCTTAGCGTCTGGGTGCCCACGAGACAAAAGTGGAGCGGCCAACATGTCAAATTGAACTTTCATATCCGTAGCTGATCGATTTTAATTGCGTTTTAAATGATAAATAAAGGTATATACATAATATTATCACAAATTACGTTTTGCAGGTCGAGAACAGAACAAAACCATCCATTATTGCGCAATATATTAACAATTGTTTTCGCGCTAAAAACAAGAGCCTCTTCCCGTCACTTCCGCCTTTCAAAATTGCGACCACGTGTTGCGCTGAGTCGTGTCTTCCTTGTTGACAGAAATGCTTTCACACGATAAATAATGAAAACGCTTTGTTTTGAGGCTAAAATCAATGATGTGGAGAAATTCTCGACGTAACTGTGATAATATTAAGTACATACCTTTATTTATCATTTAAAACGCAATTAAAATCGATCCACGTGTGAAAGCATTTCTGTCAACAGGGAAGACACGACTCAAAGCAGTGGAAACAAAGACGAAATGCAAAACTGTGAATGCTGATAATTGAAATCAGTGAGAACAAAGTCAAAACAAAGCATTTCGAAATAATATGTTTTAAATGATATATAAAGGTATTTACCCAATATTATCACAAATTCGCTTTGCAGGTCAAGAACAGAACAAAACCATCCATTCATTTAACATGCATTACGCAATACTAGCGTGAAAGCAAATATCGGACAGGCGGACTACTGTCTACACGTGGTTGAATATTTCTTTGTGTATTAACACGCTTTGTTTTGATGCTAAGATCGATATAAACAATAATAATTAAAAGCGATATAATGAATATCATTGGCTTTATAATACACAAAGAAATATTCTCCCACGTGTTGGTTGTGACACTAAGATTAAGGACGTCACGTACATCATATTACGTTCTACATCGTGGAGAAATTCTTGCGAAAAATAATTTGTGATAATATCTGGGCTTTGCCGATGGGTGATTGGAGAACACTACTTGTTGACAGAAATGCTTTGACACGTGGATCGATTTTTATTGCGTTTTAAATGGATTGATGGTTTTGTTCTGTTCTCGAACAATTTGTGATAATATTGGGTAAATACCTTTATTTATCATTTAAAACGTAATTAAAATCGATCCGGTAAATTCTGTGGCAAATCTGCAGTCAATGATCACATGACTTGTGAGTCACGTGGCCAATCGATCCGCAACGTCACGGACATCGTATTTACGTTTTACTTCTATGTCTATTAAAATTATTATTTAAATATATCGCACAATTCAACTCTGCCTTTGATGTCTTCCCATTCAGTGGTGTAAAAATTAGTAAAATTTCACTGATACCAATTATCAGCGTTCACAGTTTCGCATTTCGTCATTGTTCCACTGCTTTGAGTCGTGTCTTCCCTTTTTGACAGAAATGCTTTCACACATGGATCGATTTTAATTGCGTTTTAAATGGATTGATGGTTTTGTTCTGTTCTCGAATAATATTGGGTAAATACCTTTATTTATCATTTAAAACGCAATTAAAATCAATCTGCTACGTCTGATATTCGTTATTTCGAAAATATGAACATCGTATTTACGTTTTACCGTATTTACGTTTTACCTTAAATACTCGAGTATAAGACTGCTCTCGTGTATAAGACGACCCCCTAAACATTAACTAAGAGTTTTTGGAAAAAAACCTCGTCTTATACACGAGTATTTACGGTATATTCAATATGACAGGTTAAAACAAGTTTCAGACAATCTATTTGGGGATTTTTAGTTTTGGACAGTTTTGGACACAAGAAACCTGTTTTGGACAGGGCGGTTTTAACCAGGTTTAAACTGCGGTTAAAACCACACCTGTCCGAAACCTGCCAACCCTGAGTCCATAGATGTTTTAAAATGCAAGTCACCTAGGTGGAGGATAGAGGTACATTACTAAATATTATTGTTTTGCATAGGGTTTCATAAGAATTGGCCCAAGAAATATGTTCTTTCAAGAAATGTCCTAAAATATGTTTTTTGCCAGTAAAATAAAGTGAGTCGGATTGACCTCACTTCAGTAGAACAGTTTGTACCCCATGATGTGATATCATACTCATCGATGTAATAAATAGAATCTTGATTAGATACATTGAGAAGTGTATTTGGTATGTAATAATTCTCTTTCTAAAAATCATTTAGATAGAGGACAGGGTGAATTTGATAGTCCAAAAGTGTTTTCTTTAATGTTCAAGGAAAAACTGTTTTTGTCCCATTGGCATAGGTAACCAATGTCTGAAATGTGGGTCAAATGTTGCTTGTCCTCAAATAATTGAAAATATAAAAATAATATCAGCTCTCAAAAGTTGCTAGCCCTGATTAAAAGTTCCTTGCAAAGGGAACATGGCAAGCTCAAATTCCAAACTCTCTACATAACCATATAGAGTGAGCACTATTTAAATCAACTGCTGAGTTCTTCATTAATAAGCTTGGTATTAATTATTAATATAAGAAAGTGTAGCTAATAAACCTCATTCTAACTAGGATGATGTGAGGAGATCTGATGTTCCCAGAATAAATTTATATATATATATTATCAGGCTGTATAGGATATGTAGCAGACTTTTATTTTTATTTATTTTATTTTATAATGAGAATGGTTATATTTAAATTACATTATAACTAAAATTATGTCTTTACACCTAGAATGTAAAAAAAACTGCTTTAACTGGAATAGCTTAAGAAATCAGAAACAAAATTCTTTTCTTTCAGGCCTCAGGTTTATTTGATGTATACAATAGTGAGGAGCTGATAAAACTTACCATATGTTTGAGCTGAGTTAAACATGAACTGTTTCAATCAATTGTATATCATATAAACCCATTATTTTGTTTGATCAAATTTCTCATGAATCCAATATTTATCTGACCAAATTTCCCGTCAATCTAATATTTCATTTGATCATATATCACATATTTTGTCAAACAATCATCTTTCCACGAGGTCATATCAACCCAATATTTGCATAATTATATATCCTGCATTAATGGCAATATTAGAAGGCAAAGGTTAGATAAGAGGCAGATGGTTGGTTGCAGATAGACATAAACATGACCTATTGAACATAATAAAATAATTTAAGATATTTTTTTTAAATATGCATGATTTTCTATTTGCAGAAGACATGCCTTACAAATGACTTATCAATGAGTAACCTGAAGGAGTGTATGACGGAGGGTGACTAGTGGTTTTGACGGAGGGCCATTAGGTGGCGCCACGACGGCACGCAGCATGCCCTCCCTGCCTAAGGCAGGCAGTCTGAAGGACCCAGATGTGGCTGCACTCTTCTGCTCGGAGGATCCAGACAAAATATTTGGAGACCTTCGAGAAATTGGCCATGGCAGCTTCGGAGCTGTATACTATGTGAGTGTGACACATTTAGAAGAATTTCTATCTATATATGAAAGCATTCAAATATATTCTATTGTGTCATGCTGATTTGTCTAGAGAACATATTTAAAAAAATAGAAAGTATGAAACAGTTTTAATTTATTGTGTCATCATAGAAGAAAAGGTATTATTTTGAAATTTAAGAAATTCACCTCAGAATATAACTGTCTCTGTCCATGCATGCTTTGATGAGAATGTTCAAGAGATGAGAGATCTTATTGTAGTCTTCACTGAAATATTGTTATATTATTGTAGGCAAGAAATCAAACCACACGCGAGATTGTGGCAATCAAGAAAATGTCCTATTCTGGACGCCAATCTCAAGAGGTAAGTAAAGTTTTATTTTTTTTATTAATTTTTCATTACAAAAATTTCGTTTGCCACTGTTAAATGTTTGAACCTGGATCTATTACTAATCAATCAGATTTTGGGTAGTTATAATGATTGATCGTCAATAAAGGAGCCTATCATTTGCATAGGGATCCAAAAAAGCAAACATCTCATGTAAATTGGTGATGAAAATTCAACTTTTGCCAGATGAGGGGTCAATCATAACATGGTACACACCTTGTCTTCACAAATGGTATAGGACCTGGCATACCTTAAAATTTTACAATGCAATCCTTGAGATTATTTACGGGTCATGATATTAGAAAGAACAAATGTTTACCACAATCCGACTAGTAATAATAATCCCTGTTGCCACATATTTATCAAATCAGTGGATTTGATATTTGAAAAAATTATTTTAAAAAATAAAAACAGAAAAAAAACTAAAACAAAACACAGGAAGAGAATGACATTCTTATTATATCAGGAGCCACAGTCAGCACTTGAGTTTCCAAGAAGTTGAGTTGAGCACTTTTCATTTTTAATCGCTCTTTGGTGAATAAATGTTTTGTCATGTGCAGTAACACTTGAAATCATTTTAGAAGTCAGTTTGCTCAAGTAATAGATAAGATAGTAAATGAATGCACTGTTGGGGAAAATATACACTTAACTCTTGGACATATAAGATATGTCTACCAAGTACCTATAAACCAGACCAAGTGACAGCCCCACAGAAGAGTTTTGGAACCGTTTGGCTGGAATGAACTGGTGGCTTTAAAATTCTACTGGCCTTGATATAAGTGACTATATTTTTATTTGTCTTTATGTTTGACACAAATCCAGTGCATTTGAGACATCTCAAACCCCTTTTGTTGAACAGCACTAGTCTGTTTGTTTGTGAGTCTGAATATTACTCTAAAGAAGGCAAGTTCATTTACCATCAAATATATATTTATATTTGTATAATTTTTGGGGAGCAGACTGATAATTTCCCAGTGTCATGACATGTAAAATGAACTCTCCTCATGGTGAACTGATTATCATTCTTGGCTCATTTGTTTGTAAAGTCACAGAGCCTAATGGAGATCAAATTAAGGCAATTAGACCAATTGCTGTTCAACCCATTAATTCTCATTTTCAAACAAGAAGGAGATGGGGTAAACACGGAAGCTGACCTTCTTCATGATGTTTGTTCTATGAATACTTCATTGAATTTGAGGAAGTTGCAGCTGGCTTAATTTACTTTTGATTAAATATGTCAACACAAAGTCGAATATATCATGTCATTTAATCCTCTTTGATTGATTCAAGTGAAAATGTTTTACTACTTTGATGCGTAATGATGATAAAGCCTGGCACACTCAAGCTGCTTGCCTGGCTTTTGTGGAGTGGGTTTGATATGTTGTTGAGACCATAATTGGCATATTTGGAGGGAGGGTTAGTGAGAGTGGGCAGGTGTGGAGTAGGGGTAGTCTGGGCACACACAGACCGGGGGCAGGGAGATGGCCATATTAGCCCTGTAGTAATGAATGGAGTAGACTGCCACACTCACCAGTCTGCTCTCAGAATACATAATCACACCATGCTGTCTGCATTTCTAGGGTCAACACACTATCACAAAATTGCACTTCATTGAAAAAGGCATATCATGTGATGCAGGGTTCTCCCAAATTAAATGTATTACTATTCTAATTTAAATGTATTACTATTCTAATTAAATTTGTAGATTACTGTTACTTAAATCAATAAATGGTAAATAGTGTTATTTTAATTAACACCAACAAACAAAGTGCATGATGATTGTGTTAATTATTGTTTATAAAGTTAATCTCTCATGAATATCAATTCATATTATTTTTAATTTTTGTTTTAGAAATGGCAGGACATCATAAAAGAGGTGAAGTTTTTACAGGAGCTCAGACATAACAATACCATAGAGTATAAAGGATGTTACCTACGGGAGCACACTGCCTGGGTAAGTCTTTGCCACCTTTACATATATGCATTTATGTGTCTGTGGTGATATACTTCAGGGAAATTTGAAGGCTCATAAGAAAAAATCCTGTGAGTCGACCAATTGTTATTATAGATTTTTATTTTCACAAAAAAAATCAAGAATTTAACCACTTCTGTAAACTGAAAATGTGTTTTTGAGGATGTTAAATCATCAAGCTAAAATTGTGATATGTTGAACCTAAACTAGAACTGTTCTCTCCAGAAAGAACTTGAATTGTATAACTCTTTAAAACCAATTCATAAATATGAATAAATTTGCAACTGCAATTTGCTTATGTAAAATGGTATAAAACTGAAGAGTTTGAAGTTGTTGGTTTGTTGTGTTTTTAGTTGGTGATGGAGTACTGTTTGGGGTCTGCCTCGGACATCATCGAGGTGCACAAGCAGCCATTACTGGAGGAGGAGATAGGTGCTATATGCACAGACGCCCTGGGAGGTCTGCAATATCTACACAGCCTGCACAAGATACACAGAGACGTCAAGGCCGGCAATATCCTGCTCACCGAGAACGGAACCGTCAAACTAGGTCACATTCTACCTCATCTCACACCAAATGAACTTGATTCTTTGCCACTCATGTCAAATAAAAGCAGTTTCTTGCTTCCCATCAATTGACACCTCAGAGACATTTTTATATGTTCCAATGTTACAGTAACACTTTTTATACTTCCTCAGTTTGGCCTTTTCACCATATTGTACCTTTCTATAAAAAGAAAATAATTCAAACCAACTTTGCTTTCTTTACAATCCTTCAATATGTTTCAATTACTTTCAACAATTACAAAGATATTCTCCCAGAAAGAATATGATAAAACAATGGAATGGCTTGCCATTTCAAAATTCTGGTTTCTTTTTTCCTTTCCCTTCCCTTCCCAGCCACTTCTGGTTTCTGTTGTGCATTGTTTGGCTTTGTTAAAGGCTGGTTTTCTATGACTTATGGATAATTTACATGTATAAAACGATGGCAGAGCATTGGATATTTGCAAATGATAAAACATATTTGATATTTGACCATTATAAAACACAGTATTATATGGCTATGAATAGTAGGTTGTTGCAATGTGCTCCTGTATTAACACATTTCATACAGTCTCGTTTCGGTTAATTTGCTGCACCAAATCATATCCATTTATAAAAAAGCAAAGCATCTTTATTACCTTTCTTGTCTTCTACCCCAAAAATCCTTTCTTGTCTTCTACCCCAAAAATCATGCTAATTTGTGTTCACCATTTAGAAATCCCCACACATTTACTCTCCCAGTTTAAAGGGTGTGCCTCAAACGATTATCAGGCAATCAAAAAATAAAAAATCAATTGTGTGACCTTGATAAGCCAGACTTAATATTTTCACTTTGTGTCTTCTCCAACCTGAATTTGTCACATATAATTTAGGCATCAAAATGGTGAAACACTTTTTTGCCCTTGTACACAGGATGGGACATCTTGCAATCTGATTGCTGCTTAATTTACTTTTATATTTTGAAGCATAAACGGCAATTATTCAGGAGTTATTTTGATTTGCAGCTGATTTTGGGTCAGCCTCCATGGCGTGTCCAGCTAACTCCTTTGTGGGCACACCATACTGGATGGCTCCGGAGGTGATCCTGGCCATGGACGAGGGCCAGTATGATGGCAAAGTGGATATCTGGTCACTAGGCATCACATGTATAGAATTAGGTAACCTCAAATAGTACTCTTATAAACCTTGGGTTACCTGCAAAATATTTTGATTAATTATATTAAAATGTAATAATTGGTAGAACAGTAATCTCAAATCAGGGAGATGTTTGTTGTACTTAAAGTAACATTTTGAGATTAGCTTTTCCTTGTATTATTTTCATACATTGATAGATATTAAATGATGTGTACTTTCAGCTGAGCGCAAGCCTCCTTTATTTAATATGAATGCCATGAGTGCCTTGTATCACATTGCACAGAATGACTCGCCATCCCTCTCAGGCGGTGACTGGTCCGACGACTTTCGTAACTTCGTTGACCAGTGTTTAGGCAAAAGCCCCTCTGATAGACCCTCATCTGTAGAATTATTAAAAGTAAGCAGTTTTATCTCATTATTTTGTATCCAAAGTATTCAATAATTGTGCCACTGTATGAAGAAATGTGAGAAATATGTTTCTCAAAAATTATGTTATGTGAGAAATGTCTTTTTCTGTGATTACAGCATAGTTATATAGTACGGCCACGGCCGGCAAACACAATCCTAGACCTGATTCACAGGACAAAAGAAGCTGTAAAGGAGCTGGATAATCTGCAATATCGGCGAATGAAAAAGATTCTGATGGTAGACACTGAGCTAAACGAGAACAAAAACGTCAATGGTCCCGCATCGACAGAAGAGGACAACGGGGGAGATGATATATCTACAGTAATCTAGCATCTATATCACAGTCTTTCACTTTAAATTATAAGATCAATCTGGGCCTTGATATTAAGGACTTTGGTCACTGGTTCAAACAGTCTAATACTTTTTGTGATCCAGTGGACTTTTAATTGTGAAAATATGAGATGTTTTCATCGAAATCTGGGCAAGTAGAAATTTTTTAACCATTTGCCCATACTAGTCCAAAGGGTTAGAAAATCTTTCAAGGCAACCAGGCTAGGTATTAATGTTGAGGCCTGCTTATTCTTTAAATATAAAGCAATCATTCAGTTCCTGTTGATCCTTCCAAGCCATCTCAGTTATTAAGATAACTTGTTTTTTCTCTCTCTCTCTTCTTGAGGCATAAAACGATTGTTAATTCACCTTTGTGTGTATTTTCAGGAGGATACAATAAGCTCTAAGTCTAACAGTGTGGCGAGCCAGCAGAGTATACATTCTAGCAGCGAGGTGAGCAGCAGCAGCATGAACAGTCTTCCAGGTACTTCTGGCGAGGAAGAAGTGCGCACCCCCACATTCTACAGGGGAGAACGACGGGTAAGCACACCATCCCTCTACCTAAGACACACAAATATAAATATTTCCATGAATATATATGATAGGATTTTATATATTTATTTTATGACATTTATTTGTATGTTACCCCATTAATTTCTTTACCTATCGTAGTCCTTGCCCTTTTGGGTCATAACATTCTGTAAGAGGGGTACATATTTTGTTCATTTCTTTATTCAGATTCAGAAATGATTGATTTCTTTGGGAAGCCCCATGAAGCAATATTTTTATTTACACAAGAATGGCTCCTTGATGCCCTCCATCTTAAATCTTATTACATTGAAATTTATTATAACTTTTATAAAATCCTGCCCTCCCTTCCCCTGCTTTACCTTACAGATGGGCCAAAATCTTGGAATTTTGTGATCACGTATTATTGATTGCATTTGGTTTTCTGTGTACACACTTCTTATTTTGTATTTTGAGAATGGTAATCTATGAAATTTAATTTGAATAACCTTTGAATTATAATTATGAATGTCCTCAGAATGTAAGTGGAAACTTCATACAAATATGATAAATGTGGTTGAATTATGTATTTATAAAAGCCATGTTTTATATATGTACATGTTTAAAACAGCATTTGGACTGTCCTTAAGAAGTAGATCAAATGTCAAACTAGAATTTGCATGTTAAATATTCCAAGAATTGTCAGTGTAGTTGGTAGGAAAACACTTTTTTTTGCATTAAGTCCAGCACCTTATATTTTATCCCCAGTAAAACCAAATATAGATAAATACAAATATATACATATGTATGTCTAAAAATAAGACAAAGGTAGATTTGATTAATTGCAAGTAGTAGTTTGGAATGACTTCCCTTGACTGTTGATTCATTATCTCTCACTGCCTCGAGACCCATCCCTCCAAAAAATGTGTACCTTGACCTTTTTGACCTTGTATTGATGTGGTGCTGTCGTTCTGTCTTGCAGACAAACCGTACTAGTAGAGTTCTAGTAAGTATTGGTATACCGTGTCTGGTGTCATGCCTTGTCTGGCGCCACCGCAAGATGTGTAGCATCGTTCAGGCACTATGTGCAGCTCACCAAATGGAAAATTACCCTCCTTAACAGCACATAACTTTAGAAAGAGTACAGCTATGAAATAAACAATAAATTAATAAAGGGAATATTTTCTGGAAAAAGATTGATAAAAAACCATTATTTTTTAGTGTAATCATTACAAATTACCTGATATGATGTGAAACTTTTATTTTTATTTTAACCATATTAATTAGATTTGAAATGAACTGGATTGCTTCACAGCATCACAAGTTTTTTTGTTTTTTCTTAATAGATCTGTAATAGATCTAATTTCTGCTCAAATACAAAGTTTTCTTCCTCAATTGATGAAGTTTTGATTTAATTACCAAACTTTGTCACCAAACTTACTTTGTCATTCATATTTGTTATAATCTATGATATGTTTGTCAAAATTTCAGAATTGTGTTGATACTTATGCCAAAGCTATATTCAAATTATATTACGATTATGATTACTTCATCATCAGTGACATTTTATCTGAAAAAGAAGGGATATTTTCCATTTGTGACTAGCTTCAGTTTGGTGATATACAGAGTGTTGTAGCGTACAAGTTCTTGTATAAGCCTTGAACAAAAAGCATTTGTAGCTAAATACAGAGTAAAACAGTGGTTAATGCAGGAAAAATGCTCATATGATTAATGATGATGAACTTTGGTTATTAAGATATGTTATTATAAATTTTAACTTGCATATTTCATCCAATAATTTACTAACCAAAGTGAACATGCATAAATATGTAGTCTTAATAGACATATATTAAAATCGAGATTAGATTCAGCCTATTTTGAACTGCTTATAATGTGATATGGACATTTGTTGAATTGCTGTTCACAAAGATTGAAGAATCTTCAAAGTCAAACACATGGTCGAGTTGTGGAATCACTTTCATCCCGAGACGAGCCATCAGCATCAAAGTAACAAAACTAACATTCTATTGCCCATACCCACTCACCATTCTTTATATTGCTTTAAATTGCTATTATTGCAAATTTCTGGTGGAAGGTGGCAGCATTAAGGAGAAATCTCTTTGAAATTTGGATACAAATGTATTTTGAATGGTGCTAAGCATTTTTGCAGTCATCCTACTCGCTATAATGTATCGCAGCCACATTCTGTCTTCACTATGGGAGGAGGGGTGAAAAACATCCTGGTCCTCACCCTGGCCATGATGGACCAATCGACCATTTTATTATTATTGGCTATGAATACAAGGGGAAAATGTCTTGTATCCAGTATGATAGCTACTTGCGTAACGATCATGCATGCAAATAAAGCAGACTATTTCTACAGTAGTTATAATATTCTGAAACTTCTGATTGAAAAATAAAAACATTTGAAAGTTGTGGTTCTCCTCGGTCCCAAGTTTTGTTATATCACCACAATAGATTAGCCCAGAAAGTGAAATCTCTTGCCATCCTGTCTGAAGAGCTTAGATGCTTCTTTGGATCCCTAACCCTGATAATGAACCAAAATTGCAATAAATTTTATTTCCAAGAGTAAACAAACAAGTAACTGCATGAACTTGATATACAAAGATATGTTGGTGTGAAGTTGTTTAAAAATATATTTGAAGATCACCAATAGTAATCAAAATTTAAAAGTAAGCATATTTACATCTGAATTTCTTGATCTTTTATTTTATCATGTATTTTTTTTTGTGTGCATCATGTTTGTTTTAAGTAGCAGTACAATATTGAACTGTGCTTCCTGCATGACCTACTGGCCCCAATCTGACCTCTAGCATTAGACATGCACCCCACGGCAGCATGACCCTCTACTGCCCCTAGTCTGACCCCTAGGAGTAGACATGCACCCCATGGCAGCATGACCCTCTACTGCCCCTCGTCTGACCCCTAGGAGTAGACATGCACCCCACGGCAGCATGATCCAAGCAAAACCACCTCTTTTCTTTCTGTAGTACTGCTTCACAAAATCATCAGTATCCTGAAATCTTGCTCCCTCTCACCATGTGCATTTTTGATTTGTTCGACACTAAATTATATCATGCATAATATTCTGTACTGGCTGTTACAAGACTTGGCCTTTCTCAGTCTGGTCAATGTAGCGATCTGGTGTCCATTATTAATTTGATGGTCATATCTTAGAGGACAACAGAGCTAAAGTTTAATTTGCACTGTAAATTTTAGTAATAGAATTTGTTTCAGAATAATTTCTTGGTATTATGTAAAAATAACAAATGGATGATATCATTTCAGTCTTCAGCCGGAAGTAGTGGTACAGAGCCCGGTGCTAATAATTTTGCGACCATTCGCACAACTTCAATAGTGACACAGCAGCAACGAGAACATGATCACGAGAACCAGATGAGAGAACAGATGACTGGTTACAAGCGCATGCGGCGCCAACACCAAAAACAACTGCAAACAGTAAGTTCAGGCCAAATGCCAGCTGATTTCCTGAACGGAGCTTCACTCCCCTCCCTGAAGGGCTTATTAAAAAAAAAAGTCAAATTTATATCTTATTTCACAATCAAGATTATATAAACAACTGCATTGAAACCAATAGAATAAGATGATAACTGGCCTTGGGCCTATTCTAGAAAATTAGAAACAAGATATTAAAGTAAAACCATATGTTTCCTCAGAGTTACACTGTTGCCTTCAGTCTGGTATTATGTGGTGATTAAATCCTCAATCAGGAACTAAGCTGCACACACAAATATTTCTACATTGCTGGATATGGGGGTTAGGGTGTTCCATAATAACACTTTATTGGAGTACAAACTATCAAAGTAAACCATAGTTGATCCTTGGCCCAAATAGCTCACAGAATTTTTGGGGGATTTTTTTGACCTTGGGATCCTTGCCCCCCACCACCTTCAAGGTCATCCTTATGTAAAAAAAAATTCGGAGTACAGACTTGATCTTAGGCTCATATTAAAGCTCACATCAAGCAGAGAAAACTTAAAAAAGACATTATGGTGCTAAATGTTATAGTTCCTGAGATCTTGACATACATCTGCAAATCATGATAAACTGTGCTTTTAACTGCAAAGTGTGTGAGACTTATATAATAATAATAATAATAATAATAATAATAATAAAAGGTTTTATTCGCAGCAACTTTACAAGTTACATAATAAGATGAGACAATAACCTGTAATTGGCCTTTGAAGAATTTCAAATCTGCATGGATGAATAACATGAAAGTTACAGGTTGTCTTCACAAAAGTTGTAAATTCTTAATGTTTTCTGAGTTCTTCTGTATCTTGTGGTTAAGTCTTAATTATTCTCAAGGTAGTGAATAAGAAGGACATTTCTAATTATGCCCTCCATCTTGGCAACCTTTCCTACAAGCAGGACACAATGCTGTGTTTGAACTGAGACTATTTGATTATTATTTCAGTGAATATGAATAAAGAGTAAGGTAAGAATAGTCCTGCTCTAAAAATAAGTTCTATGGCTCCAATGATAGCAAAAGAAATAACAATAATAATGTATAAGACCACATCTACTGAACAACTGATCCAGAAATAGTATAAATCTGGAATTCTGGAAATGGAGACGATAATGACTATATGCTTTGTGAAAGAAAGGTCTAGAATCATTTAATATTTCTTTTAGAATGCCCTTAAAGCTCATCAATTATCTAATATTATGGCAATGCAGATGTGGCTTAATATGTTATTATTAGTAACTAGTTTTATTATGATTCAGTGAGTTACAGGATTATAATAAGATGAGACAATAACCTGTCATTGGCCTTTGAAGAATTTCAAATCTTCCTGCCAGTCCTTGTTTCACAATTTGCAAGGTGTTTCTCCAGAGCCTCCAATGTCTGCAGCAACTTAAGCCTGATGTCAAGTAGGGTGAATCAAGAGAAGTCTGAAATTCTGGCTTGCTTATTTTTTGCTGGCCAATGTGAGGTTCCAGTCCACAGATTGTTGACTCTTGTAACTTGGTGATCAATACTGCGGATGTCATCATAGTGTGGTATCCAGGCACTTTCCCATATAGTTTTTATTTCTTTTGCTATCATTGGAGCCATAGAACTTATTTTTAAAGTAGGTTTCTCCTCTCACATGAATCTGTAGCGAGAAACCCCACAGCTTTCACTATGGGCAGGTATTATGGAGAAAGTTTAGCTACCCCAGGGCCCAGGCGTTCATCCAGTCATTAATGACACTACTATGTTGATCTGATAAGTTGTGAGGCCCAATGTATTTTCTTTTCTTACCATGCCAGAGATGTTTTTTAGGGCCGCGCAGCACGCTATTCCCCCATCGTTTTAGCCTGTTCCCGCAATCAAATGTCGACCAACGCGTCCATAATGCGCATCAGCAACTGCCAGTGTGAAAAAGACAAGGAATTCGTCTTTAATTTGAGCAGAAACCATCAGAATTCAGCGTAATGATAGATCGCTTACCTCCGTGTCCGCCATTTTGTTTTTCGACTGTTCAATGCGAGATAGA
>OX439001.1:32257019-32478187 GCA_949316495.1 Amphiduros pacificus
TGTTAATAGGTTTTGTTGAGAAATTCCTGACATTTTTCCTAAATGTTGCTAAGAATTCACATTCCTTTTTCGAGGTAAGGCAAACATGAGATTAAATGTTATCAACACAAAAGTCATAACAGTCTTGCATGCCTTTAATATTGGTTGATTGCAAGAAAAAGAGCCGCTCTTTGCACTTTAATTCAAGCTTGGATAAACAAATGAAGAGAGTGTTCTTCATATCAATATATGTGCTTCAATTTGAAAAACTTACACAGAAAATATTACACAGTGCACTGCAAAACATGGCCTGTAAATACACCACGTATTTGGAAAGATCTCTGTTCATAAATGATCTAAATAGTTATAATGGAGGTTTTTTTCTTTCTATCTCTCAAAGTTTAGCAGGTCTATATTACCTGAGACATATCTACTTCTATCCTAAGGTAATTCAAGACAGGTGTAAGGAAGATACGAGCTGAATGAATTGACCTGGCACTTGTTTTTAATTGTACTGTTCATAAAATTGTGCAACTGAATTAAACGTGACAGTGCTTACAGCTTGCAATTCCTTTGTGCCTATCAAAAGCGTCAATGTGCTTCATACTAGAAGTGTTTTGTAATGTTGTTCTTACAATTATTCACATTATCAAAGAGTGACTAAAACTGTTCCAAAGCATGTATTGGGCCTCTTACACTCCCACTAAGGCACGTTCTACTTACCTCAGCAGAGTTGCAAAATATTCCAGATAATGAGAATAAAAAATGGTAATCCTATTGCACAAATCAGTCCAACTTATAATGTAAATAGTGAATCGATACCAGTTATATTATGTCCAAATGTATAGAATGATGCCAGGGAAATCAATTAATATTGGCTGTGTGAGGAGAAGATGAATTCTATTGGTTGGTGTCCTATGTGATTTCTATGGGGCAGGACTGAATGCATTAATGGGACGATACTATTCACACAAGAACAATAGTTGCAGACTAATGAAACTGGCAACTGGTCATTGCAATCTCCTTCTCTTTCAACGTTTTGAAAAAGTGTTGTTACCAAATTGATGTTTTTTCTACTTGTATAACGAAACTGCCTATCCATGCATATAAAATAGACTTTAATGCATAATGGCTCTGATATATTATGTGTTTGATAATGATAAGATATTTTATTTATTTATATATTATATAAATATTAATAGCATATTTATCCATATATATATCCATATATATATATATATATATATATATATATATATATATGAATAAAGCCATATATATAGCCACATTAATAAGGTACATAATATGACCAGAAATCCACGCAGAAATCCATGATAGATTATCACAATAAGGTATTTGTCAAAGATGGAGATATAGTGGAACTGTATATGTCACTGCACGTCCTGATTTTAGCACACTCGACGTCATCAGTTAGTGTGCCCATGGCTGTCTTATGTTGGAACCTATATTTGGATAATAAAAATCCAGAAATGTGTGTTTGTTCATATATATGAATTAATAATTTCATTGTGAAAAATAATATGAAACATCTACTGTATAGTTGTGTAAACAGCATCATTTTCGAGAACACAGTATATTTTCTTCTAATTTAGCCTGATCAAATAGAATCTGGAAAGCTAAGATAGTGCCGAAACTGTTTGACCAATGCAATGTCAATGGGTTTTTTTCAACTAATGGGATAAAAGCTAAAATCACAACCTTCGATGACATTTTTAATCCATGTAAAGTTGTTAACTTTACTTCCATGGCTTTAACGTGTGGATATTTCTTTTTTAGTGCCTTCCAATCTATGGATTTGGTGTTAGCCTTCCCTAGCCTCACACTTATTCACATTTTGCCCAAATCTAAGAGCATTTATCAAAAATCAGAAAAGACTGTAAACTTATTGAGAGGAATTTCAATAAGAGAATACTATTTAAATCCTATAAATCCTCAGTAGGGTGTGGTGATGCCTTATAGTTCTTTGCAAATACTATGAACAATTGTACAACAGGGGGTGCACAGTTTGTAAACTTTCTAAAGAATAAACTAATTTATAGCATGTTCCACCACTCAGTCACTGCCTTTTGCTCATTTGTCTTGGAACACAAATTCTAACTTCACGAAAGAAATATTGAGAGACAGCAAAAGTATAGTTTACATTTTCTGAAAATGCTTTGCAATCTTAGCATTGTATGGATAATATCCTTAGACCTATTTTTAAATAAATTTGAAACATTAGATTGACAGAAATGTGAAGCAAGTGTTTTCATGCCATTAGCTTATGTATATTAATACTATATAAGAACGCATTGCTGAGATCAAATTTACTCTTATTTGATTTGCAGACAGCTCATAAGCATGATGATAAACATAGCAAAAGGCATACAATGCCGGAATTACGCATATGCATTGGTGTGATAATAAATTCTGATGACATTGACTTTATTAATTTAATGCTTTGTTCGTTGGAGAATAATATTCACGATGGTAAACATAAAACAAACTTACAAATGCACAAACAAACGTTATTGACATTGCCAGGAAGACAAATAACATAACAGATTGGTAACAAGCTGTAATTTACTCAGACCTTGAACTTCGCTCCTTGCCGCTCATTTCCATATGATTAATTAGGCAGGACAATATCCGATATATGAACCCCTTTTTAATCTCCAAATAATCTCATACTTTATTATGGTACATCGTATTAGCTATCTTCCCGTGACTGGGATTAGTATAATCCTACTGATAGCCCTGAACTTCAAATATAAGAATTAGCGGTGTTCATGCCACCTAGAAATATGACGATAAGTGTTTTATAATAACACTGAGAAATAAGAAGTCTCATAATAAATAGAAATGAACAACAGAAGTGTTTCAACAGTAATCTGCATAACATCGGAAGTTCTCACTACCTCTGTCACCATGCCCTGTTTTGACGTTGTTAGAAATCTGGACCACCAAATCCAGTCATGCATGTGAGTCTTGCCCACCAAAATATCATGCAATTGACCATTCTCAGGTCATGACCTGTAATCAGTTGGCTCACTGAGACACTAACCAATAAGAATCTGTAAGATCAGTTATTTAATCTGTCACCAATTCTCAGCCAGATTTTTATGAATAGATATGACTTGTGGTGGATTCTGTGCGCACGTTTTATCCTTGATGACAGGGACTGATATGACAGAGAAGTAATGAGCAGACATGTTTCATAATACCCAAACATAATGAGTAGAAGTGTTTTATAATAATACACAGACAAAATGAGCAGAAGTGTTTCGTATTAACTCCCAGACATAATGAGCGAAAATGTTTTATAATACGCAGACATAGTGAGCAGTAAAGAGCAGAGGTGTATATCAGCCTTGAAATAAACAGCAGAGGTGTATATCAACCTTGAAATAAACAGCAGAGTTGTATATCAGCCTTGAAATAAACAGCAGAGGTGTATATCAACCTTGAAATAAACAGCAGAGGTGTATATCAACCTTGAAATAAACAGCAGAGGTGTATATCAACCTTGAAATAAACAGCAGAGGTGTATATCAACCTTGAAATAAACAGCAGAGGTGTATATCAACCTTGAAATAAACAGCAGAGGTGTATATCAGCCTTGAAATAAACAGCAGAGGTGTATATCAGCCTTGAAATAAACAGCAGAGGTGTATATCAACCTTGAAATAAACAGCAGAGGTGTATATCAGCCTTGAAATAAACAGCAGAGGTGTATATCAGCCTTGAAATAAACAGCAGAGGTGTATATCAGCCTTGAAATAAACAGCAGAGGTGTACCTTGAGAGGTATAGCCCTGAAGAGATCCGCAGAGGCGTTTATTTTAGTTGAGATGTGATCGTGCTCCAAAAGCCAATAACAATATTCTGATATCGCAGGGCAATTGTGGCAAAATCAAAGGATAAACTGAGTGTCTTGACTTCAATTGGCACAGAAGAAAGAGGAAGTAGCGTCTAGGCCGGATCAAGCTATAAATTATGTACACACAGACAGTCCACCTGAGGTCTACAGGCGTTCAGCCACCGATTCATCAGCAACTGATACATTGTAAATGTGAACCCTTCCCGTGGAGAAGGGGCCGAGAGGGTCAAAATGTCCAGTCCAGCCTCGCCATAGTAGACAGATGGCAGAGGTGTGAGGAGCATCCCTTTGCACCCCCACATAGACCAGAGCGCAGGCACCGGCAGCCATTGACATACGCCATCACCGCAGACACACGGGGAGGCTCCGACCGCCATGCGTTTCCACGCCGACAAGCACCAGTTGGTACCGTCAGCCCCTCATAGCACACTACACGTCGGCAAGTACTCCTAGGCTCGTGTGCCACCAGAAAGCACAGATTATCTGTGGACATTCATTTGCTTGCTGTGTATGTGTGTATGTGTGTGCTACAGCACACTCGCCTCTGCGCAAGATTGCCTATTTGAACAAACATTAATTGTTTGCAGAAAACACAGAAGTTTGTGGCGGTTTCTCGACATATATTCGTGGCTTCGCCCCTTGAGTCATTATAGCAATTTTACCTGGCCGCCTGAAAGGTAAGTTATGCCTTGTGCGATATGCATTTCTCATTTTTTCAGAGAATTGTGAGGATAATATAAGCTTGGTAGATATCGTCTGGAGTGTTATGGTTGTCATGATGCCTACAGGTAGAAAGTGCTACAGTAATGCAACACCTTACATTTATATTAAAAATCATACATTTTATGAGTACACTATTTCCAGCACAGACAGGACACACGATAATTAAATCACAGTCATTCGGTGACAGCCTCATATATCACATTGCCCTCATTAATTCTATAGAACTGAACCATATGGTGAATGGGTATAAAGTTTGAGAGTGAAATAACCACTATTCATTAGATCTCCAAGGACAGGGCTCCCACCTCAGGCGTCAGAACGAATTACCGTCTGAACCAGGATGTGCATATTTATTATACAATACAGAAACTTATTCAATGATTTTAACAAGCAGTTGAATTTTAGGGTTTTCCTCAAAATGGATTAGTAAATATAATCTATTAGGGATGGTGTGGGATCAGTGGTTTTAAGAGTAATCTATTAGGGATGGTATGTGATCAGTGGTTTTATGAGTAATCTATTAGGGATGGTATGTGATCAGTGGTTTTATGAGTAACCTATTAGGGATGGTATGTGATCAGTGGTTTTATGAGTAATCTATTAGTGATGGTATGTGATCAGTGGTTTTATGAGTAATCTATTAGGGATGGTATGTGATCAGTGGTTTTATGAGTAATCTATTAGGGATGGTATGTGATCAGTGGTTTTATGAGTAATCTATTAGGGATGGTATGTGATCAGTGGTTTTATGAGTAATCTATTAGGGATGGTATGTGATCAGTGGTTTTATGAGTAATCTATTAGGGATGGTATGGGATCAGTGGTTTTATGAGTAATCTATTAGGGATGGTATGTGATCAGTGGTTTTATGAGTAATCTATTAGGGATGGTATGTGATCAGTGGTTTTATGAGTAATCTATTAGGGATGGTATGTGATCAGTGGTTTTATGAGTAATCTATTAGGGATGGTATGTGATCAGTGGTTTTATGAGTAATCTATTAGGGATGGTATGTGATCAGTGGTTTTATGAGTAATCTATTAGGGATGGTGTTGGAACAACACCACACGCGGCAGAAGGTCAGACTAGATAATAGCAGACTAGACAGCAGCACTACCAGATCAGATGAGAAGATGATTAAGACACCATTAGTTAGACTGTATTTCGTCTTCGTACCACTCAGAGATTCAGGGTTCCAAGGTGGTATTTAAGTGTCAGAGGTACCAAGAACCATATATACCACCAGCCAAATGTTACCCAGAGTAGTCAAATGTGACAGCATGAACAAACTTCTTGAGTGAAAGACTGAGGTGGGGTGTGATTTAAATCAATACACAGCGAACAGCCACTTTGTTTACACAAGTCATGCTTCGCATATCCCATTTGCCATTAAATGAGGTCATTTGATTGATACTGGGATGTTATTGAACCAACCTAACAACCATTATTGTCATGTAACGGCACCCAGGCGCATAAAATCCTATCATTTAATGCTTCAAATTTTGAACATATAAGGTCTATTTATTTAGGTGTGGCTTTATAAGTCCTAAAACTTGATAAGATCAATCCACACATCGCCATTTGAGTTGAAGTATAATCACAAGATATATGGCCCATATTAACAGCCAGCCAGCCCTGGTTAGTCTTCATGCAATAAACCAGCCATAATATCACGATATTCACCTTGATGTGAAGAATGTCACTCAGATGTGCCTTCGGTGCTATCTACGGTCAACTCTGGACTGGAATATAAGTGGTCACAATCTCTGATAAATACACAAACCATTACTTTTAACAAATCACATACACAAACAATGTTTTCAAGTGAAAGCTGGATGGCACTCTCTTGAACACTGGTTTTAATCAAATCACACCCCTAATGAAAGACCCATCCGCAGACACCACCACCTGACCCAACCACGTGACTATGATTCATTCTTCTGGTCAGCAACTAATATACAGCGTAAATATATAGAGTATTCTAGAATATTCCTAGAGTAGTCTGAGCAAATATTTATACAAAATCAGGTTTTTAGTGAGAAGTACACAGGAAAAAATACCACAGCAAGTCTGGACATGTAATTAAGGCATTCACCTTTTGTCTTTGTTGCTAGGCAATTTGACAGTGTAATTAGCGCCATTCTTTCAATCTTGTCATCTTTTTTTGTAATGCAAATTGCCAGCTGCCAATAAGCAGAAGCAGATCTAGCCTCCTGTAGCTCGAGACTGGGCACAGACTGACAAGGGTCGGCCCATGTCTCTGAAGATTAGCACTGTCAGAATTATATAACGAAGCGCTGGAAATATCGTGGACAACTGAATGGAAGCTATGCGCAATACATAATAGAAGCCCTAGGTGAACACATTAAACCTCAGCCCTTATTATGATAACGCTCGAAACAATCTCTTGCAATCTCAATATATCCCCCGAAAATTGATCAGACATAACCAATAGTTTACTGTTGCTATCCCTTACGTGCTATTGTTTACATACCTTTACGGCGGTGCCTTCCATGAGGTGCGGAGAGAAACCCAGTTAAATGTACCAAAGCATTGCAAGTCCTCCTCCCTGATACATGGTACCAAAGCATTGCAAGTCCTCCTCTCTGACACATGGTACCAAAGCATTGCAAGTCTTCCTCTCTGATATATGGTCATGAAGCATTGCAAGTCCTCCTCTCTGACACATGGTACCAAAGCATTGCAAGTCTTCCTCTCTGATATATGGTCAAGAAGCATTGCAAGTCCTCCTCTCTGACACATGGTACTAAAGCGTTGCAAGTCCTCCTCTCTTATACATGGTCCCAAGGCATTGCAAGTCCTCCTGTCTGACACATGGTACTAAAGCGTTGCAAGTCCTCCTCTCTGATGCATGGTCCCAAGGCATTGCAAGTCTTCCTCTCTTATACATGGTCCCAAGGCATTGCAAGTCCTCCTGTCTGACACATGGTACTAAAGCGTTGCAAGTCCTCCTCTCTGATGCATGGTCCCAAGGCATTGCAAGTCTTCCTCTCTTATACATGGTCCCAATGCATTGCAAGTCCTCCTCTCTGACACATGGTACTAAAGCATTGCAAGTCCTCCTCTCTGACACATGGTCCCAAGGCATTGCAAGTCCTCCTCTCTGACACATGGTCCCAAGGCATTGCAAGTCCTCCTCTCTGACACATGGTACTAAAGCGTTGCAAGTCCTCCTCTCTGACACATGGTGCCAAAGCATTGCAAGTCCTCCTCTCTGACACATGGTACTATAGCATTGCAAGTCCTCCTCTCTGATACATGGTGCCAAAGTATTGCAAGTCCTCCTCTCTGACACATGGTACCAAAGCATTAGACGTTCCTCTCAGACACATGGTACCAAAGCATTAGACGTTCCTCTCAGACACATGGTACCAAGGCATTGGACGTTCCTCTCAGACACATGGTACCAAAGCATTAGACGTTCCTCTCAGACACATGGTACCAAGGCATTGGACGTTCCTCTCAGACACATGGTGCCAGAGCATTGCAAAATCCTCCAAAAACCTCCTCTCAAATAAATGGTTCCAAAAACATTGTATGCCCTCCTCTCAGATCAATTGCACCAAAGCATTGCAAGCCCTCCCCTCTGACACATGATACCAAAGCATTGCGCCCGTCTTCTCTAGTACATGGTACCAAACCACTGCAAGCCCTCCTCTCATATAAATGTTACCAAAGCATTGCAGACCTTCCTCCCCGAGAAATGGTACCAAAGCCTTTGCTAGCCAAGGAGGGTATGCAAACGTTAGCATCCTAATCACATGAACGAAATTAATCTGTCTCCATCTATTAATATTTCTTCTACTTCTCCATCAGTTAATGCCAGTTCTACTCTCACGACTCTTGTTAGTGCTTCAATCGCTGTTCAGAATTTTACTCAGAATTGTCAATAATTCTCATGAGGACTGTGCAGTTGGTGGACCCTTATACGCAGCGCATGCAAGAAGCCCGCCTTCTTTGTTGATTTTACACACAGCTCTCTGATTTGTTAGGTCATTTAAGTCTGATCCTTATCATTCTCTACAAATAAATTTTTACCATTTGTTTTCAACAAAGGTGGCAATGAAATCTGCTGACACCTCGTTCTGCATGAATTGTAAACTAAAATATTTCCAAAACGTTTTGACACAGTTCTTTATTAGGAATGTTCTCATGAAGCTTTTAGTTTCCTTTGAAGCTTGCCAATTATTTATTGTCCTCTTCTCATTGCACGATATCGCAACGTGCGAACCGTACACATACATAAACCAGGCCGCACCCTCCCGACTGCTAAAAGTGTAACCACGTAGTCCTCTGGTGGAGTTTGATAAAGTATTCATCTCCCAGAATGCAACAATTTACTCTTTCCTTCACAATAACAAAAAGGGGATATGTGTGAATAAGCCTGATCAGTCTAATGCTGGTTACCCAATAAACAACTATTAATCAAGTGACAGGATCATATGCATCTAAGGCCTAATGAAGTTTTCAAGATAATAGACTCGCCACTAAACAGACCTTTATATGGTTATTCATATTTTATATATATCAATACAAAGCATAAAGTTTAAAGATAGATTACTGATTATTTGAATATCATGACTCTGACACAAATAGCATGTATTAAAAGGATTAATTATGTAGACATCAGTTACAAGACATGACTATTTGTGCATGCGTGCACATGTAATTTTACCGAATGTTTGGATACGATTTCAAGACGATAAGCTGAAGCATTAAAAGGGAGTGGGAATATCTGATAAGCTTATAGCTACACACAGCAAGTCTTACAATATCCGAATAATATTCTCATAATACATGTATATAACAGATGTGGAAATATTCGTTACCAATATCATTGAGTTATTTAAGTTCACATCATTATAAAGTTTACATGAATATTAAGAAACATGGTCAGGTTTAAATAATATTACGTAAGAACGTGTTTTGGGGGCTCCACACACACACACACACACACACACACATATATATTCTGATGGTAAACTAAAAAAAAACCCTTCGGTTAACCCACTCACAACAACAATAGTCCATTTTTCAATAGCAATAGTCAATGACCAAATTTAACAAGAGATGATTGCAATTCACAGCAACCACACAGCAGGGCTACCTTACCAGGCTACGGCCTTCTTGCAATTTAATATTGCATACATTTCATTCATTCGCCGCCATCCATGCTGCTGCTGATAAGTGTATCCCCCAAACCAAGCTGCTGATAGGTGGTATTACAGCCCCCTGATAGCTGAGCACTGCCACAGGGTCAACATGCAACAGAAAATCTACAGAAGATCCCCGACTCTAGCCAAATGCTAGCTTTTGAAGCAAGTGCATGCAAAGCCATCTGCGGAGACGCCTGCTGCAGCAAGTCGACCAGACCACCGCCTTAGCATCCGATTCCTCTTCAAGAGCGATTGGCTGAGAAGTTTGCTTCAAGAGCTGCATCAAGCAACCTGCCAGATTCTATGGAGCAGACCCAGCTCGAACTCTCCACCTCCAGAGATGCAGATCTCCAGCTCCACGTGCAGATGCAGGCACCCTCAGATGCTGCCTTTACGTTGTACAAGTTGTCCCAAGCCTGCCGCCGATACAAAGACCCAGCTCTGGGGGCTGACCGTATCAAGTACAGCATGATCTCCAAGGTTGGCACTGTAGGGTGCATGGAGGTCTGCAAGCTCATCAACTCCTCCTACCAAGAGGGACGCCTCCCCAAGGCCTGGAAGCTGGCAGACATCATGCCAATCCGGAAGCTAAAGGATCCATTCAAACTGAGACCCTCATCTCCCTCATCAGCTGTCTCAGCAAAACCGCAGAATGTATGGTGTTAAACTGACTTCTGCACAAGATGAACCCTCTACACCCGAACATCTTCAGCTTCGCCACCACCATGCGAACTGCTGAGGCCATCTCCACCTTCCTATCTCTGAGTACTGAGTAAAAGTCTTCCTTGGCAGTATTCATTGATTTGGAGAAGGCCTTCGAGCATGCCAGTCCCCAGCACCTCCTCCTGATGAAAATGGCATGCCGCAAGGGAGTGTCCTCAGTCCCACCCTGTTCAACCTTCTGATGGACAAGATTGTGTCACTCCCTCTGCTGGCTGCTACACAGGTGCTCTCCTATGCAGATGACCTCTTCATCACGGTGCAGGGCACAACCAGATGCCAGAAGCAAGCCCATCGAGCCCTTGACCTGATCAGCTTTGAGTGTGACTGCCTAGGCCTCAAGATCTCTACCACCAAGTCAAGGCCATGCTCATTATGATGTCCAAGCTAGCGAAATCCCTCTCTATCCAGGGCATCGAGTTGCAGTGGGTCACCCAATACCTCTACCTTGGTGTTTAGGTTGACTCCCACCTCAAGTTTACTGCAGAGGTGGAATACCTCAAAAGGTGCTGCAACTCCTGCATCGATGTCATGAAACGCATAGCCCACCTTAACATTGGACCCAAGGCAGAGATCTGATAGACTATGCTGCTCCAGTATACCCGATGATCCGAGGCTTGGCAGAGCAGAAAGTGGGGACTTTGCAGAACACCGCAGCCAGACTGATCCTTGGTGCACCCCTTTGGACAAAGACCCACTGGCTGCTCTACAAGGCCAACCTGGCTGCTGTGGAAGTCCGCCTTGAGCAGACTATTAGTGCCATAGTAGCCAAGACCCTCCTCCAGCCTCGGAGCACCACCCTCCAGCACATTCTGATCAAGGCCTATGGTGACCACAGGACCCGCTTCATCACATCAAATGATTCCACCCTTATCTTGAGTCCTTGAACCCTGACCTACCTGACCTGGACTACAGAGTACATCGCTGCCACCTGGTACATCTCTGCCACCTGGTACATCTCTGCCACCTGGTGCATCACTGCCACCTGGTACATCTCTGCCACCTGGTACATCGCTGCCACCTGGTACATCGCTGCCACCTGGTACATCGCTGCCACCTGGTACATCGCTGCCACCTGGTACATCTCTGCCACCTGGTACATCGCTGTCACCTGGTACATCACTGCCACCAATTGCAAGCCAGTCTATCTGCAGCCCACCGCCACTCATGACCTTGAGGTCACCATCTCCTGCTTCCGGCTCCGGTATTCTTGTACCAAGACCGAGATCCTCCGCCTCTGGGATCACAAGTGTGCACATTGCAGTAGACCCTCGTCCAGGCCACTACTACAGCCATTACCTCACCATACCGAAACTGAGGCAGCCATCACCTCGCCATACTGTCTTAATAAGTTCAAATCAATTTTGCGCTGTGAACGACCTTGCCCAACATTTTATAGATTTGATTTCCATGCTGCGTAGCCTTTGAGTACCCATGAGACATAACTGGAGCAGTCAAATTCACAAATCAAATCAAATCCATAGTGAGAATGCGGGTTTCCATCTTGTTTTTTTTTTAAATGATTAAATTTTAAAGAGTTTTTTGTGCACTTCCGTTATTAATTGTGCAGTAGCGGTGTGTTGTTTTCAATGGGGCAGTATGGCGACCCGCAATCGGCCTATTTGGGTTTTGAATGTTTCTGCATCTGCAACGTACCAGTGAGAATTAAGTTTTGTGGAAACTATGGTGTGAGATTTGATCACATGTGTATGTATGAGTGCGTAAGTAAACCTGACCAGACACTTGGAACATGGCGTGATGATTCTTGAAAGATATTCTGATACACGTGGGTGACAACAAACTCCACCAGAGGACAACGTGCTGAACCTATCAACCTGTCATAGTTTTCGTGTGCCTCTGGTGGAAAGTGTGGGGTAACTGTTCACAAACTGATGACGTTTTGCACATCGCTATGGCAATCTTTGCACAAACCATTTCCATGTATTTATAATCTAAATAGAGAAATCGTAAAAATAAAAAATAACAAGGAACGGTGTACCACAGTATAATAAGAAAGATTTCCTCATAAACTAAACTATAATGTAAAGTGCTATGAACAAGATGAGGCATTCATTTCACAGAAATGATGCATTTATTTCACACAAATTTGACGCATGTGCGTATATGTGTGTGCGTGAATATACATATATATGCACATGAAATAACAATCTTGCTGAGCAATATCAGACATTTCGATGATTTCAAAATATGTTTTACTCTCCTTTGCATCGGGTCAGTATATAAGACCTAGTATATTGAAGAGGTCTAGGAAAGCTCGGTACATATGTTTACATGATTACCAGAAGCATGTATTTGGAGCCAATGCCAAAAGTTAGTGTGATATATAGACCAGTATCTTGTAACGGCATTTTTCTGATAGATCGACATATATCACATGATAAAAACATAAACTTTATAGCGCTAACATGCTTGTTCTGTACACTCTTTGGTTAAAAAATAGTACATTTTGCGGTAAAATAGTAATGTAACAGATTACAATAAAATACTATTTTACCGCAAAATGTACTATTTTTTAACCAAAGAGTGTACAGAACAAGCATGTATAGGAAAGACATAATTTTTTTAATGGTTTTGACACAACAAACAATGGCTCTTTTCTCTGAAATCTCTAAAAAGATATCTGAAAAAATCTTTTTTCAGTTGAATTATTAATTAAGTCAGCACAAGCCGCCGCATCCGCCGCCCGCCGCCGCATCCATCGCCCGCCGCCGCATCCGCCGCATCCGCCGCATCCGCCGCATCCGCCGCATCCGCCGCATCCGCCATCCGCCGCTGCGTCCGCCACCCACCGCCGCACTTTGTTCTCTTCATCATTCATTTATGCTTGGACATGAGGACTAGATACTATATTATGATAATATGTAGGCCTGGGAAATTTTTGGGGTTGAACTTTTTGTGATTTTGGGTCAAGGTCAAGGTCATAGCCAGCACAGGAGCAATTCATTTATGAATGCTCTATTTTCTTACAAAATACAGCAATATTGATATAACATGAGGGGCTTGAATAAGTTTAATATTGGGTGACCTTAGACAATTTTCAAGGTCACAGGAGCCGATTTTCAAAATCGATAATATGTGATATTTTGCAAAATATTTTGCAAAATAGTATGTATTCTCCCTACATTTATCTTACACAATATCTTTGTTCATAATTTTTAGAAAAAATTGTAACTAGGTCACAATGACCTACTTAGATGCCTTACAGGTCACAATTTCCAAAATATTGTGATTCTAATCCTTTACGAATCAGAAAAGATTAGATCATGATATTGTGTAAATATATGTAATTATATGTATCCTGTACAATATGTTCATGATTTAGAGAATAAGTTATTCTGATTGAATTGTTGACATTTGAATTGTTCTGAATAAAATCACTTCTGTGTGGTGAATGGAAATGAATCAGTTACCAGAATGATCAGCACACAATATACTTCCCCACTGAAATACAACAATGTGTGTAAAATGCCATCTTGAGGACTAAACATGGTTAGCTGCACCCCATAATTTTTTCTAGGTCAGAGTTTGGGAGGCAGGGGTAATCCGATCCAAGGTGGCAATCAAGCTTGGACACAAAGTTCTCTCAAATCATTCCTGTGATGTGGTCATCACCTCTCTCTGTTCTCTGTTGGGTACTTTTTACAACTTGTCACCTCTTGGTGTATTTTAAGATGTGATGCATGATGCCATTTAGTCCATGATGATACTGAAAGGTTCAAGAGAGCTTTAGTCCACTGCATGGACACCGTGGCATGGAGAGTGAGTGGATGGTATCAAGTGTCAGAGTGTCCCTCTCTGGGTCAGATGATCACAAGATTTCTATGCTACGTGTCAGAAGGAAGAATGTTCCACAAACAGTATAACTTAAATTGTTTAAAAAAAAATGGAGGTGTATTATTTCAAAGCTAATATCATACGATTACAGTATCCTGATGACAATCAAGCGAGTGAGCTCCTTACATCATAAGTTTGTGCATGCTGTGTGGGGGGAGCATATTACATGATTCCAGACCAGAGAGTGTGGAGGTCCGAGACAATTCTTACACTGGGAAGTGAATGAGACTAAAGCAAATGAGACCGTCTGACAGAGCCAAGTTGAGAACCAATCTCACCCCAAGTGGCCGGCCTCCGCAAAGGCCGACCAAAAATGAGATCTGTTCCCTTCCCTTGTTGCACAATATGGTAAACTGATTATCAGCATGGCCTGTCAGTGTCATGAAAAGTGTGCAGAATAAACACTAAACACATGTGTCTTACTCCCCTCACACAATTGGCAGATCACCAGAAACCTTATGTGAGATGCTTTGTTATTATATGCTGGAAAGATACATTCTCCCTTGCAACTTAGTCTCAACTACAGTCTCAGCTGATCATGATTAGAATGAACATGATATTTTTTTCAGAGATATAGATTTTTCCCTGATGTATAATGCCCAGGTTATTATCATATCCACGTTGTCGACTGCTCAAAAAATGATGACATTGCTATCTTTGACGTTTACCACAAAGGGTGAGAAAATATCCAACTTCGCAATCCCATATACACTGTGTTTGTAAACACAGCTGTTTCATATAAACATTATTCTGAAAGACTACGATACCACAGTATAAAAATGCATAATGTTCAATGCCCACTCAGAGGACCGGACTTGACCAAGTCCAAACTGCATGTCATCATCTGCCCCATTGAACCTGTAGATCACAGACTGTACATTCCAGTCATGTGACCTCAATAGCTCCCACACAGCAGCACCCTCAGACTTATTATGTAAAATCTATCGATTGTTACAGCTTATCTTGGTTCACACAGTAGAGAATCTAACTATACAATCGCTGTGGTTTATAAAGAGCACAGTTATTTACTGACTGAAAAGAATAAATATGTTCACAAGGAATGTATTTGTGTACCTAAACGCATTATTTCTATTATTCAGAGGGTGATCAACATTGTTATTTTAAACTCCTTAAACAAAGAGTTCATAGTACAATCTCATTGACTGCAGTATCTCTATAAGATTCCATTATCCCGTACATCATGTACATCAGGTCAATAAATTACAATGACAGACATGATAATAATTTATGACTTTAGGATATTCATATGACAATAAAAAGGAATTAAAAAATTTAATCTATCACATTGCAATCATGTTTGTAATTCAGTTGTGGTTGACCTTTGACCACTATGCTGAAACAGACCTCAGATTTATCACATTTTCTGTTTATTCTCACATGATGAATTCACACTTATTAAGCATGGTGCAAATAAATAGACTGGTTGCCAAAGTAACAAGTTGTGTTTGGCTCTTCCCCAGCCAGCTGACGCCTTCGCCAGACTTTATTCTGTTACAGACTTTGGGTGTTTTAAGCGATATTAACCGAAATATTGATGCCCAAAATAATAAATATTCAAAATTATGGTGACATGTCATATTCCGTAACCATGACTCTGAACACAATGCCACGGCTTTAAATACATACTCTGAAATCAATAAACATAATATTGCTAAACATATATTGCTAAACACAATGCCATGGCTGTAAACACATATTCTCCTGCCATAGGTTTAATAACCAACCCATGGATATAAACAAATAATCTGTAGCAACGTAGCTACGTACTCCTGCTAAGATGAAAGTCAGCAAAGTTAAAAATCTCTACTTAAGTAAAGAATACATGTCGTTTATTTTTATTTGCTGTTGTCCACCACCAGTCGTCGCCATACACACAATTGCTAAGAACAGAACTCTTTGAAATGATGTGGTCACATGTTTGAAATGATTTGATTGGCTGGCTACAGTTGATCTGACCAGTTTGTTCCAAACAGCTCACATGGACAGGTAACGTACATGCGGACAAATCGGCGATCAGTTTCAACTCATCGGTATTTACATTGTACTCTCAGCAATTCACAAGATGGAAACTCTAGCATTCTTTGAGGTAAGGAAGTAAACACTCACATGTTTATAATCATACTTTAGAAATATATTATGATTCTTATTCTATTGTGGGCATTGACTGTATGTCTTATGTATCGTGATGTCAACTGGTAATATAGATGTAATGGGACATGGACTGTATCTATATTAAACCAAGTGATCATGAATTATAAATTATTAAGGCCAAAATGGGTAACCCATCTCCCAATACTTCTTTGCACCCATTAAGTATGAAATGAAAGGACCCATGTTTGCCTTCTTCCATAATAAGTTAAAAGCTTCTTAACGAGAAATCCTGTCCTTTGCCGAGATTTGATTATTATATGCAGCAACAGCATAATCGTGGTTTTGGATTCAAAATGTATACAAGACTAGTTAAATGTAGGCAATACTGTATTTAAGTTTGATCCCCGACAAGAGACCAGACACATTAGTATGTTTGTTGTTATACTCAATGAAGTTGTTCACATGATAAAACTATTCTGTAAGATCATATCAATTCCACGAACGTGCCGGCACAGTTATGCCATGTCTCAGAGGTTCACGGCTGATCGGGTGATTCACCACTGCGGTCACGTGATTCCTCTTTGACCTTCACTCTTGGTCACCAAGTAATGTTTGGCAGTTACATGCAACACAGCCCGTGTTGTTTGGTCAATGTGTGAATCAATCAAATCTTAATGTTTTATTGAACTGCATAACAGCCTTTGGTAGAGATCCACGCTCCAACTTAAAGATAAACAGAGACCAGTTTTGCTGCGTTAAATGTGTTGCCCTGTTTTTATGTATGAGGCAACATTAATTAAGATATATATTATATGTGATGACATTTTCTCTCGAGATTGGTTTCAAACATATAAACATTCCCCCCCCAAAGCAGGACTTTTCTTTCATATCAGTCCCTGCCACCAAAGCTATAAAGGTGCGCTCAAAATCAACCGCAAGTCATCAGTATTCATAAAAATCTGGCTGTGAACTGATCGGAATTGAATAAATGCTGAATAGATTCTGTTTTGTTCTGACAGCTGTTCGTATTGGTCAGCTTATGTGCTAGACACCTGATTACAGTTTAGGACCTAATGTTGGTCAATTCAGATTTTATGATATTTTGTGAGCAAGGCAAGTATTTATAAATTTGCGAATTCCAAATTTTAGTGTTCTCCAATCACCCATCGGCAAAGCCCAGATAGGTGATCTGGAGAGGTCTGAGATTTTTGCTTTTCCTTCATAATCTCGTTTAGATGTGATTTTTTAAATACCCAACTTTTTTAGTGATAATTCATATTTTATGTATAATTATATCTAAAATCTCACAAAAAAGCTTGATTATTCTTTGGATAACATTAAATAAGGAAAATATAAATACTTGATAATAATCGCCAGCTGCAAAAATTGAGTCAAACCTGTTTTAACAGCAGTTGAAACGGGTTCAATTTGGACGTTTAAACGGGTTTACCTCAGATTTTACAGCTGCCGATTTTTTACTTCACTAGAGCTCTAACAGCTCCACCAAACTTTTCTTTGGTTGAAATTGGTAAAGACCTTGGACGTTCGACAAACCCCTCCAGATCACCTATCTGGGCTTTGCCGATTGGTGATTGAAGAACACTATCCAAATTTAGAATGATAAAATACGGGGGGCAATGACCGCAGAGGTAGTAGTTGAATACTACTATGTACTATATTAGGTAATGCAGAGTAATATACATGGAAATTAATCATTTCCCCATCTACAATGTTATTGAATAGGAATTGAAGAATTGCATTTTTTTAATCACATTTTAGATTTATTGTGCACTTCCGTTATTGTGCACTTCCGGTACGTTGTTTCCAATGGGCTAAGATCGTGACTCACAATCAGCAATCAATCTGTCAGTTTTTTATAGCGTGAAATATAATTATGCACCTGGAAAAATGCACCTGGAAAAATGCTCCTGGAAAAGCATTATTGGTCAACATATATCTGGACACTCTGGAATAATTCGTGGGCAACCCCGCTAAACAGAGGATCGATTGTTCAGCAGAGTATTTATTCAGTACTTTATACCACAAAACATTTTCACAATCTCTAGCTCTTTCTCAGTGAGCCGAACGTGGATCAAAACTGTTCTGATTTTGTGGGAATTTCAATATTTAGGGCATTTTTGTTCTCACATAAGTGCATTTTTGACGTATGTGCCTATATTTGGATGATTTGAAAGTATGCACACATGATTATCAGTAACACGTGTTTGATGTTTTCCCATCAGATGGGACATTTTTAAGACAGTCAATAGTAATAGAGTATACATCGGTCTTTTATAAAGACGTATTTCTGACAGATCGCGATTGCACATTATAAATAACTATATGGTTTGAACTGGGTTCGGTGTAGCCATGTGTACCTTCGCCACTCTTGGAAATGTGACGGAACCACCGGCCTGGTCTGTATACATATATATCTTGGCACGTTCCTGTGTGGGAACTATGCCAAATTTATTGTGTTCAAAAGACACTATACTTTACACAATGAACCTGTGTGAAATTACATAATTTATGTTATACACAGTTCAATGAGGGCACGTCTGTGATATTATAATTATCGATCAGCAACAACTTCATTCTGTCATGTGCTTTAAATCGCTAAATATAATAGGTCCCCTTTAACGTCCTATTTAGAGAATATTTTCATCATATTTTTAATTTCTGTCCCTCCCTTTTCTACACCATATCCATTTTCAACTGAAGATATTTGTGAATCAGTGGACACAGTTTTAACCTTTGGACATTGCTTGTGACTCCAGGTATTGTCATGTCAGGCGTCCGTTTGTTCTTCCTATTCTAATATAAAAAATAATATTGATATGCAAACCTAAAACAAAAGGTAATGAATTCATTACAGGCACACTGGTTACTTTATAGAATAGCTGAGAAGGTGGTTTCATGATGTGTTACCTTCGTCAAGTATTAAAGGTGAACATGCCCATATCTTTCATATCGAACCCATTTATTCCTGAATTAATTTCAATACATGTCCCGTAATAACCAAGATATAAAATGTCTGCTATTTAAAACCTGTCCTGGCCAAAGATCTGTATATGACCGAGGGTATAAATTGCTCTGTATGATTTATATTTCAAAAGATATCGTCCAAAGTATATTCTGTACCATTTATTGGGATAGTCCCATCTGCCATAACTACTTATAATGATACATGTTAAAAGATATCATATATCTGATATGTGACATTCATTCAGATACTGATTCATTAAACTCTCTGTGAAGTAACAACATCAGGCGATCCTTGTGGACCCAGCGTGTTCGTTGATCCCACATATCAATAACAGAAATATCCTCAGCAAATGCATAATTATTCTCCAATCCTCCAAGTTTATCGTATTTGACCATCTGTGAACTGAAATCTAATTAATACAGAGATAATGTATTGCAAAAACCAAACACCAAGCAAATAGATTTAAATAACTACTCTTGTCAATCATAAGTATGCTTTCCGAGAAATAGCAAATAGTTTATTTGGACTGTCATACCTGGTGACAGTATTTGAGTGTCATGAAGGGGTCAATATTTTACAGGCTGTTATGTTTTTTGTTGAATATGTTATGTTGTATGACCATATTTGTGTGAATGGGAAGTATTTCTGGAACTTCTCATGTAAGGGATGGACCATTATTTATTAAGGGGGAGTAGAGTAAAATTAAATTACCAATGTTTTTCCCAGTTAAGGCCATTCGCAATATTTTTTCCCAACCAGATCATATCTCCAGAAATGAATTGACAGCTTTTTTCATCAGACATCTGAAAAAAACCTCTAATAATTGTTTAGAATCTTTCTAAAGACAAAAATGTTTTGTCATTATGCAAGTGTCATTGCCAAGATATTGTCTTTCCTAGTAATTTATGTTTTTAATCATTTATATAATTAATAAGTAAAAATATATTTTCACGAATTGGGTGTATCTTGGCTTAAAAGGAATGTTGTTAATTGTACTCATTGCTCACAGATGACGAATTGGCCCCCAAATTGTAAAGCAACGCCAAATTTGTAATTTCTATAAGGTTGAAACTAAATTTTGTTTTATTCAATTTTTCCCCAATAAGTGGCCTAACTGATATTTTTTCCCACTTCGCTCCACCTCCCCCCGAATGAATAATGGTCTCTCCCTTACTACATTTAGAAAATTGTGAAAAGAATATCGCTCTTCTCAAAGGGGAATGCTTTTCCATTAATAATTCCAAGTTATTACATACATATATAGAAAAGTATGAATGTGATCAGAGGGGAGGTGTGTTAATATTTAAAAAAAGAAATGTTCGCACGACAATTCACCACTGAAAGAGTTTGGTTCACCATGTTGCCCCCTGGTGGCCATAAAACTGAGAGACAGACGTAAATAAAAGCCTAACTCAGTTAAGAGACAGCAACATCAGTGGCAATCAGTGCGTGGGAAACAGATAAACAAGTGAAACACATTTGCAAATGTAAGTTATCTCACTGAAATCAACCAAAATACCCTGACCATGGTTAATGTGTTTTTTGAAAGTGCCAAGTACTGGCCGTACTCTTTTGACCACTAGATGGCCACATCTATACCATCATGTGACCTCTTTTGTGGTCTGAAAGGGTGTTAGGCCTGTACCATTAGATAAGCATTAATGGACAAATAAGCATCTGTAAGCCAAATCACTCCATTGTCCCAATCTGAAGGTGCCTCATTAATACCAAAACTTTATGATGCAGGCAGTGGACAAGATCACTGGTCACCTTAACAAAGTTGTTTGACAATGTGTCCAATGGATTTGGATTTTAGCAAAAGATCCATCTGCTTTCAAATAGAACAGAAATGTATGTATGAAAAATGATGGGTAATGACATTTGATCACAAAGTTTGGGGTATAAACATTTATATTATACAAGGAAAAAGTGCTTGAAAATCTCATTTCATTAATGCTTTAATAACCTTCACAAAAGGAGAACAGCTACAAAAAGGTGAACAGCTTTTTTTCTTCAAAAACACTTTATGTTAAGAGACAGTCACCACATACCAGCCAGAGGAACTTGTTTCTTATAAAAATGGCAATATAATTGTTTGGGGCCAATCCCAATCTCAAGCATCTCCCCAGCAATTGCCTTCATGACATAATTAACTCATCGTTTTATCTTTTAAATGTTCTATTTTATTCATTTTTCACACATACTCGCATACCTTACCTAACATTAGATGATACCTTCTTGGCCGGGATAATTTCCTCTTCGATGCTTTCCTATTTACATCAATAGAGAGGGCTTGTCTGGAACATAACTTCGCCACATTTGTATTTCTATATTTTGATTTGTCTAAATCTCTACCACATCAAGCTCTTTGATGATCCAAAGCTCGTGGGTTCGATTCCCAACCACGTTAAGATTGCATTCATGCATTCATGTTACAATTTCTCGTATGAGCTGAGGTCCGTGCCTGAAGGGTTAGTTAACCCGTTGTCCTTGTAAATCTGTGACCGGGTGGGTTGTCATGTCAAGGGCTCGCGACATTACAACTCAGTGAGGCAGCACTATATCTGCCACAAGTAGGTCTCATCTTGAATGACTAAAGTAATGTTGAATGTGATGCCAAACCCCAAACATAATGCATCAATAGATCCAGCGAGATGGGATGGATAAAGCTCATTCCTCGATACAGTAGGTAGCAATATACTCAACCACTCTCACATATCTGACAAGTTACTTCACCGAACCTGCTCTTTAGCATTAATTAATCTTTTGAAAGTAACTTAGTTTTCGTATTACAAAAATCTCATTCAAGGTCGATTTTTTTATTTACTCATTTAATAGTCATCCTAGATAACTGCATCAGATATGTTAAATATATTTGATAAAGTCAATCTATACGTTTTGACGATCACCTACCATTTGTTATTATAGCATTTAGTAGCTGTGATTGTATCACTCATCCGCTGTAAAGTTCACTCATCTTACGAACGTCTTGCAAATATTGTACTTTCTTTTTGGAAAATGAGAACACTGAAAATCCTGGTTGATCAGCATCGTGCGTCCCTTAAGAGTCCAAAGACAAAAAGGATCGATAACACCACACAATCGTACCTTCGATATTTAATTCTATGAAAATGACCCAGATAAAGTGAATATGGCTGGGAAGAAAGTTTCCATTTTAGCACAATGTAATTTGGAGAGTCGAGGGAACATCCTTTTGCAAGATATGAATAAAAGGTTGCATTGAAACTGGGACTCCAGGATTAAACTGGGACTCCAGGATGGAATGACTCTTATATTTACATTGGGTTTCGAATGTTCTGCAAGACACCTTCATTTACAGGTGCCAAATCACAGCAATTAACTGGAAGAACCAATACCAAATAAATATAGCAGAGCTACTGAGGAGAAATCCCAGTTTGGAAAACAACATCAACTTTGGACAAATTGATACAAATGGACAAATGGACAGTTTTATGAAGAGTAATTAATGGGGCCCCAATAATCCCCCTTTTTTTACCTAAAAATCCAAAAATCCTTATCTTTTGTAGCCAAAAATCCTTAAATATTTTTCCCCTCAAATCTAAAAATCCAAAAGTATAAAACAAAAAATCCTAAAATATGTTTACATTTAGTACAAATTTATTTGGCAATGAATTACATAACATGCATGATATAACATGATATTTAGTGTTTCACACAGGTCATGCCACATTACAAAATGTACTTGCAGAGTCCACTTGAGCCCACAGAGTTTGAAATTAACAGTAATCTCACTGTTATAGTGATACGGAGACACCCAATCCTTTTGAACATATTCAAAATTAGTAAAAAAAGTAATCTGTGTCTTTCCTTTTTTTTGAAACTCTTTTAGGCCTAGTGGCCCTTGTGTCACTAGTAAATGACAACTGAGATAATTCCTCACTAATTAACTCTTGCTGCTCATTGGGTGTCTCCGTATCACCCTGATCCTTTATCAGGTCCAAAAGATTGATCAAAACCTCCTCATTCAGAACAATTATATCATCCTTTGGAACATATTCATAGTTAGTATCATCTAAAACAGTGATGACATTTTCTCTATCTATGACACATTGTTTTTGATTTGAGAACTCTGTGGGCTCAAGTGGGCTCTGCAAGTAGATTTCCCCTTTACATTTTCCCTTCTCAAGCATATCTTGCCTCAGTTTACATATATGCACATGTTTGATTGTGTTAATAACTACAACAGAACCTTTTTTGACATAGACACTTCTCCCTTGTGAGGGCTCCAACACACTTTCCTCAAAATCCAAAAATCCCAGATATTTCACCCCAAAAATCCAATAATCCCTCTTTTTTAGGCCAAAAATCCAATAATCCTAAAACCCTATGGGGGCCCCATTAATGATCAAAAACTAAAGATTCAATCTGAGCATTTATTTTTCTAATTCCCATCAAAGGCAAACGGAGTAAGACAAAGTGAGATTACATATAATTATATGTTGATATATAATTTGTACCTGGCAGGGTGACTCGGATAACATGCCATTTAGGGATGCTATATTTGACAAGGTGTACTCTATTGAATCAACATGTTATGCTCCTGACGTCAGTAAGGTATATTGAGAGGCTTATAGAACGATGAAACCCGCAAGCATGCTTGGCTGCTGGGAATGGATTGTCACCGACAAATATGGTCAAAATAACAAAAAGCACTGCCAGATTAATGAAGGAATATTGGTGAGTGTAACATTTTATGTTATCAAATGAAAACTGCTTTCTATCATATTACCATAATTGATAACACTGTAAAATCATCCTCAATCACACTAAATAAATTCTACCTGTCACATAAACAAAATAATGGCAAAGGGTTATTGATTTAAACCAAATGTTTGTCCTTGTTCTAATAATTTCGCCTTCATTTAAATACATTTCCTGAAATATTCAATCACAAAATCTAGAAATATATAACACGGATATGACTGTGATTGCTACCTATTTATAATTTTAGGAAGGTGATGGGCTCCCAGAGCTGAGAACGCCAGTCAGGTGATGGCCGCCCTGAAGAAAGTGGGATTTGAGATATTAGAGGTAGAGGACATGGCGCCCCATTCTGAAGTTCCATGGTATTCTGTCTTGGAGCCTAAATGGACACTGTGTGATTTGAAATTCACACCTGTTGGCAGATAGCTAATGCATGTGATGTAATACAGATTAGAATTTAAACAATGCACAGAATTGCTCCCAAGGGTCATGTACAGCTTCCAAAATGGACAGATAATTTGGTACTTGGAGGCAGAGATGATATTTTCTCACCTGTTCAAATTTGAGTTAATTTCTTTTCATTTCCCTATATTAGAAGTAAGATTATTATGTATATTGATATTATCAATAGGAGTTATAAAGTCTGTAATGCATTCGTTAAATTGATATTTACTTTAACCTTTTACTTGTAAGTATTGCAGGCTGATAAAATAATTCTGTTCGGTATAATTAGATAATATTCAACAGTACTGCACAGTACTTGGCATTTTCAAGTTTCTTAATATTTGTTATTGGGTTATGACTATTGAGAAGTTCTCTCCCGGCAACGCTCTTAGTCGCGGGAATGTATTGAGGTGTTACTTACTGATTACTTGTATGCTATCTATTCTGCTTGCTCTGCACTGCAGAGTATATGTCGTTATATTTTGGTTATGTTAAGGAACTTATCTGATTTTATCAAGTGATTTTCTTTTTAATCCTATTTGTAGAACGACACCTCCTCCATCTTGCGAGCAAATTATCGATATATAAGATACGAATATGAACATGTATGATATGTATGAGCTATGAAAATACTGATATGGTTAGAATATGTGAACTGAGGAAATAGTTGGTACGTTTGAAAATGATGCGCGAAAGGCATTTCGTCCAGAAATTAATGTTGCCTCGAGCTCATTCCTGTTTTATACAGGAGAGAATATTTTTATATTATTGTTTCATTTATATATTTTTCAGCAAATAAAGAATAACAAACAAAGAATTTATTTGTTTCTTCATTTCAATCTCGGTCTGAGATTATTGTTTGTTTGTTTGTTTGTTTGTTTATTTGGGGTTTTACATCACTTTCAACATTATATCAGTCATTTCGTGACGAGACCTACAACCCATCCGGCACATATGTACAAGGACAACGGGAAAGCCTTTTTGGCATGGGCCTACGTTAATGTGTGAACAGTTGGATAGAGCGTCATTAGCACCAGTTCCTCTGTGGTGGTCCAAAGGTCGTGGGTTCGAACCCCGGCCATGCCGAGATTGAACTCGTGATACAATTTCCCATATGAGCTGAGGCACGTGCCTAAAGGGTTAACCTGTTGTCCTTGTAAATCTGTGACCGGGTGGGTTGTCATGTCAAGGACCTGCGACATGTCAATTCAGTGAGGCAGCACTATATCTGCTTCAAGTAGGTCTCATCACGAAATGACTGAAATAATGTTGAAAGTGATGTTAAACCTCAAACATACAAACAAAGAAATCAATCTCGCCATGGTGGGGGATCGAACCCACGACCTTTGGATCTCACCACAGAGGAACATGTACTTGCGAAGCTGGCGCTCTAACCAACTGCACCACGGCCCGTGGCTGTTGATTGCACTGAGAGACACTGTTATTGGCTGTTATACGAGATCCTTCTATACAGGGGATTATGATTATGTCGATGATGCAAATGTACTTTCCCCTACTGTAACAGCCTTGGTTGATCATAATGAGATTATGTCCCTTCTGAACATGATTGAGACCTCACATTCATGAACAAGTAACTTGAGTACAAGTAATGTTTAGTTCTTGAAACCTAAATAATAGGTGCATCTTTTAAAGATCTTGAAATGGTGCATTGTTGTTAACCTGTTCGTTTGTAATAATGTGAACGTCATCAGTTGAAAAAATCAAGACAGCATTACCAAACTCAAAACATGGATGCCTCTCAGGAGTGTCTGTACACGGTGACCTCGACCTACCTCTTCTGGTGGCATATTTCCTTGAGGAAAGACTTTCTCTTTATACCAAAATAAAACATTTTCCAAAAAGTACGGGAAAACTGATCAACTGCTGATTTTTCCTTTTTTGTTTTTCTTTTTTCCAAAATTGATTGCCATCATCATTGATTTTAGTGAAAGGTCATGAGGTACATCAATAGAAAGGTATTATCAGCCAAGAATATTGAACATGTGAAAATTTTGATTTTCTTCCAAAAATGGTGGTGATCTTTAGAATTGCATGCATTTCAATAGGACTCTTGTATAACAGCTTTAAAATTCTACTCCTTCCATTGTTGGCAGAAGGCGAGGTGTCTGAGGTCTCCTACCGGTATTTTTCATTGGCTGTACACGATTGGGTCCGGCAAGTTAGCCCAGGTTATCCCGTTTCTCCACGATTGAGCCGGCGGGTGCCGGTGGTGGAAGGCGGCGGACGCCGACCTCCGCCCTCTGAATACCCTCGGCGAATTCGGCGGGACAAAATGGAGGATCCGGCGATCTGCCGCTCTCGCCGCCGGCTAGACGACGGGTGCCAATCGTGTACAGCCATTGTTATTGCAGTTCAGCTTTCAGCCTATGGTTGACATACAGTCTCATTTGAATGCCTAAATCATTGTCTTTCAATATTCATAACGGATGTGTAACAAATTTAATAAAACTTTGGCTCATGAATTGTATTAATAAAATGAATAATAAGTTTGAGGAAAACTTCTTGAATCATTTTTTATTTATTCAGACAATTGCGTTTCTATCTGAGGTTTATACCAAATATTGATTAGTTTCATGAAACTTCCTAAATGAACGATTACTCAGTAGAAGGGTGAAATCGTGAAAGTAATATTGCGGATTAGATAAAATGATATTAAAGTATTTTAGGCATTTTTTTTAAAAGAGCACATTTCTATGAATCTTTTACAATTTAAAAATACACTCGTTCTCAAGAGATATAGCAATGGGATATAAATACTGAAGATATCTCACATGTCACAGATTAAGGATGTTAGTCAAGGATTTGTGCTGGAAAAGGCCCCGGGGAAAAGGCACAGACTTGTGATGGAAGGGACACATTAGAATGAAGATTAGTGATGGAAATGACCTCGATTAATAATGTAAATGTCACTAAGTAGTGATGGAAATGCTACAGACCAGTGATGGAAATGCTACAGACCAGTGATGGAAATGCTACAGACCAGTGATGTTAATGCAACAGACCATGTCATGGAAATGCTACAGACCAGTGATGTTAATGCAACAGACCATGTCATGGAAATGCTACAGATTAGTGATGGAAATGCTACAGACCAGTGATGGAAATGCTACAGATTAGTGATGTTAATGCTACAGACCAGTCATGGAAATGCTACAGATTAGTGATGTTAATGCTACAGACCAGTCATGGAAATGCTACAGATTAGTGATGTTAATGCAACAGACCAGTCATGGAAATGCTACAGATTAGTGATGTTAATGCTACAGACCAGTCATGGAAATGCTACAGATTAGTGATGTTAATGCTACAGACCAGTCATGGAAATGCTACAGATTAGTGATGTTAATGCAACAGACCAGTGATGGAAATGCTACAGATTAGTGATGTTAATGCAACAGACCATGTCATGGACATATAAATTAAACATCTATTCCGTGTATCGTCGCTCAGAGATTATGTTTTGATACACAGATTAGATGAATAATTTGTGTGTTCATATACCATGGGATGTTATTCTGATTGCTACATTGATTGTCACCTTGCTGAAAACATTTCAAAATTCTAGATATGATTTCATAATATAAAACAATTTTGCATTCTTTTCAGAAGATGGATTCTGCGCAGAAGCCGGGCTTAATCAGTCTCCTTCGTCCGCTGGATGCCAAAGGAAAGAATGAGGTGGACAAAGCTGCAGAATCCTACCTGCAATATTTTGATGAAAATGACCCAGATAAAGTGAGGGATAAAAGAAAGGAGAACAGTATAGAGATGACCTCACATTACTATGATGTTGTCACAGACTTTTATGAATATGGCTGGGGAGAGAGTTTCCATTTTAGCACACTAAGGAAAGGAGAGTCAAGGGAACATGCTTTTGCTAAACATGAATACAAGTTGGCTTTGAAACTGGGCCTGACGCCGAAAGATAAAGTTTTGGTATGTATGAAAAACTCTCGATCCCAAAGTGGCTTTCTTGACTTCATATGTGCCCAAGGCCGATGAACAAAATCATGCATAATGTCTGCTTCAAAATGTATAACTTGGTTTGCAAAAAGGCTATGATTATTTTATCTTTCATTTGATGTTTGGGTTGTCAAAGGAGTCTTTTATCTAGATCAGCTATGACAAAGGAAACGTTTGTGCAGTTGTGTGGTAACTTCACAATTGGTACATTTCTACTCCAGTTGGAAAGATTTTGTTAACCTGGTGCATGCTGGCCATATTATTGCCCTTAATTTTATCATGCTGATTAATTGATGCCATGCCACTTTGGCAGTTTGTGGGGAATGAGAGTCGTATTGAGGACTGGGTGTATACATATATGTATGTATATATAATGTATATATATAAATATGTATAAATGTATGTATATATAATGTATATATATATGTATATATAATGTATATATATATATATATATATATATATATATATATATATATATATATATATATATATATATATATATATATATATATATATATATATATATATATATATATATATATATTGTATATATGTATTGCCAAGCTTATTAACCCTGCAACCGGGTAGAGCATTGCATTCCTTATTCTGTAGTTTTGGTTGCTGTGGCTGGCATGTCTCATGTTAATGTGAAATCCAATTACCAATTATTAGTCATGACCTAATTACTATAAATGTGACATAGTTACCATAAATGCAATCATCAGTAGAAATGACAGAGGCATATAACGTTTTTACTGTGTGCGACACATCCACAAAAGATACATGACTGAATGTGGACCTTTGTAGGCTATTTTTATAAAATATGGCCGGTGACCTTGAAGTGACCTTTGAATGACTTTGAAAATGAAACTCCCATTTCCCTGGATTTTACTATAAATATCAATATTCAATCATCTGCATCTTTCAAAACCAGCTAATAGAGTCTTTATTCATCAAAATCTGTTCAGAATTAACAATTTTAAATTTTGGACCAATCCCCAAAGGAAATTAGAGGAAATTTTGATATGCTCAGCTATTTTGGAATAATACTCTATAATAACAGCTTATTGTTGGTTAAAATATGAAAGTACATATTATACCGCATAGTAAAAAACTTTAATACTGAAAATTAAATCAAAATAAAGTCTGTCAATTTCGAGATTTATTAACAAGCTAAATTTGGTTAGAAATACCTTGAATGTGGTAGGTGTGATAGGTGAATGTGGACTTTAAATTGATCCAATGCAATCTTTTAAAGTTTCATACACATAAAATATAAGTGTATTTTCAGAAAATAACCCCCAATAAGCTGCTCTAATCATAATGGTACATACAAAATGATATTAAAGGGGTTAAGCACCAATTTTGTAAAAAAAAATGTTTAAAATTCACATATTGGTCATGTCTATTTTCGTTTTTATTGATGCATCCCGATGTTTGCTTGTTAATTCTATTTTAACAAGACCCTTATAGCCCCATTATGAAAGCACACTTCTTTCTTGGTGTCATTTTCATGTGGAGTGTTAGAGGCACTGAAAGGTAAAATGACGTCAGAGTATGGCAATATGCTTATGACGTCATGAAATGTATTGTCCTTTGGATAGTGCCAGAATGACGTCAAACAGTGCTACCCTACTTTGAGCCTCAATTGAGGTCAAACAAAGTTCATGCTACCCGTGTTAACCTGTTAACCCCTGACATGCAACTTATGGCTGAGATAGATCTCACCTGGTTGAGATAGATCTCTCCTGGGTGTGCAACTTTTATGTCTTATAACAACTTATCTTTTTGCTCTGTTATAATTTCAATTTGTCATGATGCTCATATGTGGCTAAACATTCAATACACCAAATTGTAGAATTGATGCTTAATACCTTTAAACTATCAAAGGATGTGAAAATGTGCTAAATTTGCAATAGAAAAAACATCAGGTGACAAGAAATATATTAAGTGTAGAGACAAATGGATTACCTCATTAAAAAGCTGAATTCGTTCTGCAAATTTTCAAATATTTTATTTTTTTCTTCAATAAAAGGAAGGTACTAAAATTAGAGAATGTGTTTTATTTTTGGTGCCATTTATGCTGGGTGATTGAAAGTGACACCATGTACCCACTGCAATAGGAAGTTTTGTACTACCCATTTTAAGTTCAATGTCTCCCATTTCTAGTGATGATCATAAATGTGACCTTATTACCATAACAGTAACTGCAATGCCATACATGTTAATGGCCAATAACTTCCAGGAATTTATCACGGCAATTAAATCTTTCCTTCTTTAAAGAATTGAGGAATACAAATAGATAATTGTTTTCAATATTCAGGATATTGGATGTGGAGTTGGTGGACCCGCACGACACATTGCTGCATTTTCAGAGGCCACAATCATTGGACTGAACTACAATAGATATCAAATCAAAAGAGCAGAAAATCTAACTAAAAAGGCTGGACTGGAAAATCATCTCACCTTTTGTCATGTAAGCTATTTTTCAAAGCATATTTGCCATCTATGTCTTTGTTTATCTATGTCTTTGTTTATCAACTATTGAATATAAACCTTAATTGCAAGCTGCATTTGCTCCGTTACCATACTAAGGGTGATATGTTATTGCTTGACAGGGTGACTTTAATAAAATGCCATTCAGTGAAGGTACATTTGACAAAACATATGCCATAGAAGCCACATGTCATGCCCCTGATGTCAGCAAGGTATATGGAGAAGCCTATAGAACCCTGAAACCTGGAGGTATGTTTGCCTGCTGGGAATGGATCGTCACCGATAAATATGATTCCAACAATAAAATGCACAAGCAGATCATCGAGGGTATATTGGTGAGTGAGGCATGCATTTATTGTTCATCCCATACACCAACAATTTCCATGATAAATAATTAGAAGACAAGCCCTGGCCTGATATAATGTCTGGCACAGCGACAGAATACATCTGTCAAAGGCTTCCCCATACTGATATGATATAAAGATAACCAGAATATCAATTATGAAGCAATCTATATATTCTGATGTATAAGCTGGCATGATTTCACCACGGTAATGCCTTTGGAGACCTATTCTGTCTCTGGGTTAGACATTATGTCCTGCCTACAGCCTGTCTTCTGATTGTTCTAACAATATATTTTTATCTGGCTTGGATCCACATTTTAATACTGAGTATCACAGTGTATTAATTTTAGTTTTGAGTTATCTTATACAGTAGGAAGGGATTAAGAAGGAAGGTGATGATCATGATTTTGATGTGCGTTTGCAGGAAGGTGATGGGCTCCCAGAGCTGAGAACTGCCAGTCAGGTGAAGGCCGCCCTGAAGAAAGTGGGATTTGAGATATTAGAGGCAGAGGACATGGCGCCCCATTCTGAAGTTCCATGGTATTCTGTCTTGGAGCCTAAATGGACATTGTCTGATTTGAAAATCACACCTGTTGGCAGATGGTTGACACATATCATGTTATTTGGGTTGGAAACATTGCATCTTGCCCCTAAGGGTTCATGCAAAGTTGTCAAAATGTTGAATAAAGGTGCAGATAGTCTGGTAAAGGGTGGCAAGGAGGACATTTTCTCACCTCTCTATTTTTTCCTCGTTAGAAAACCAAAGATATAAATACTACAAAAGAATACATTGTGAAGTTTTTAGGTAAAGGATGAGCTCCGTTAAATATGAATGGACGTAACTGCGCAGGAATTTGATATACTTTGATAAATTAATTGTCACATGCCAATGCACGTTTTTAACAAAATCAGTTTCTGTTTTCATTGTCTCTGTGCAATATGTGTTCAGCTAATATTCACATTGATGCAGAATTACCATGATGTCAGAGTAGCTGAGTACCAGAGTACCATAGAACCATCATAGCATAGTACCATAGTACCAGAGAACCATAGTTTAACCATGTTATGAATAGTGGCAGCAAAGGAAACACTAGTCACGGAGTGAATGATTCTTGCCATCAGGTTTCAGTGTTTACTACCAAATTCTATCCATACGATTTAAATTATTTGCCTGAATACTATTATTATTTGATTTAATGTTGGTTTGGTTTCATACTTACCCCAACTATATACATTGAAACTAGATGTCTTGGTATGTTACTAATGTATATTATTCATATAAAGTATATCTGTTTTAGAAGTGAATCTTATTTTGTTACACATACAATTAATTCCATTAAAGAATGCGTATTCGGCAGAATTATATCATGATCATTATTAGTCTGGTAATATATAGAGACATGCAACCAAGAAATTAATCACAATGGTGACCTAATGGACATATCTCTTCAATACATAGCGTATGAATCTTCCCATAAATAAGCTTCTTTGTGGTCAATTGAGTTGGTAAAACTGAAATATGTATCGTTAAGACAAACATTTGTAAACCCAAACGGATAAAACTGTTAAAATTTGAAAATATATATTTTAAATTGTAATACCATAATCTAGCTACGGTTTTGATAGTAATTGATCGGTAGGAACTAACTGTATTAGAATTTTCAAAATTGAATGTTCTCAATAAAGAAGTATTTTTTAATAAGATTTTGTGCTTTAAAGCTTTAATATCAAGATTTTGATAAACTTTATTCACAGGAAGTAGACATTTGTGGTATATATATATATATATATATATATATATATATTAGGGTGTTCCATTTTTGGCAAAAGTTATCAGATCTTATGGGCCATCTGGATTGGGGTTACATATGCCTTAGATATGATGCTGATTTTTTTGGGGCTTGATCGGACCAATTTGAATTTGTCCCGTATGACGTTTTTTGCAAAAATAGGCAAAAATTGCATTTTTCGGCCTTTTTGTTACTTTTTGACAATTCTCTACATGAACATTATCTCAAATGTAGATTATGTTGTATGTCACTTACTAGTATCAACTCAGTTTAAGGTGTTGACCCGTTTGTAAGTGATATATCAGATTCTCTGGTTGAAAGTGAATAATAATGTAAAAAACAAATGACTTTAAACACAGATAGAGGCAGAATTTGCTAAATATAGACAACTTTTAATCATATATTCATCATACATATCAATGATATTATCAAATGATGTCAATGCAACAAATGAGACAACAACCTGGTAAACACAGTCTGGAGCAAATTTTACATGACTCTTAAATGCATAATACAAGGTAATTAAAATCAAGTTATTTCCATGGTACTAGAATTATTCTTGACTTCATATTCTCAAGGATTCTCAGGGTTATCATTTATATTCTCAAGTTCCTCAGTGCATCACGTTTGAAACGATGGAATATTTCTCCATGACGGTTGGCAATAACAATGTAGTCATCCTGCAGATTCCCATCATGTGTGATATCGGCATATTCTGTCACATCCTTGATGGCCCTCTCTGCTCCATCATTTACAACTTCTAGCTTCTTGACCATGTCATACATAGTGACATAATCCTGGTCAAGATACCAGTCTGCCCCTGGCTCTGAAGCCATTGGCTGTTTAGTCTAGTTAGATTAAACAACAACCATGAGCGTGGTCCAACAAAGTCAGCCAGATTACCACCATTCAGCAGATTTTGGTTTGGAAAAAATGGCTTTCCTGTATGAAAGTTGGCAGGCTGTGGATTTTATAGCAGTTGATCAGCTACCTGTTGCCGTTCCACCTCTGGCAGATCTTCATCAAAGAGGCAGAAAATGACACATTCCTGTGTAAGATACCAGAGGTGGTGTTTCACACTTTGGCGAACAGCTACAGTGAGTGTGCATTGTTTTGTTCCAGCTCCATGTACTGTTTCATACCTCTTCAGCTTTGTCCACAAAAACAGGCAGATATATTCGGCCATAGCTAGGACACACTGCTCTTCCCTCTGAGTAAGGTGAAATCTGTCTCTTGCTCGTCCACGAAGCATGGCAATCTTCAGGAGGTACAGACCTTGCTGCATGAATCTGGTTGTTCATTTACAGCACCTGGTCTTCTCATCCTAAAGCCAGGCTGAAATGGAGCACCATGGCGACGAGGATGTACAACCTACAAGAGAGAAAGCAATAATGTAGAACTCAAATGATCAACATTTAATAACTTGTCATATTCTGATGGCCATAGTGCGTTCAGCTTCTTTGGTTTCTCTCTTCTTCTCCTGATCTCTTCTTGATGCAGCACGTTTTTCTCTGGCAGCCAGTTTGAGGTCTACACCACCCATGGTGTAGAGCTGTGGATGCTGCTTCTGGCCTCTGTAAAATAACAAGTCCTCCATCCAGTCATCACTACACTCTGCCCGCAATGCTTCCTCTATAGCTGCTTCATCTCCTAAGGAGATATCAAACAGACTGTTAAGCTGGTCTTGATAAACTTCTTGAATTCTCTGTTCAGGATTTCTGGAAAAGGTGTGGTAACCTTTGATCACAGTCACAATCTTGTCTATCCACTTCTTATCAGTTTTCTTGTCCACAGCATCTGCCTTTCTATACTCTTTGAGAGGTATTCTATACTTAGCCCACAGAAACTGGACTTCTGACCATATTGTCTTGACATGGTCCCTTGACCCGCTTATTGAAATCAGATTCAATCTGAAGCCCTCTCCATCTCTGCAAGATATGCCGCTTCTGTGGAAGGTGATTATTTGAGAAACTATCAAGGGGGGAGCCAATGGTATGTTTAAAATCCAAGTAGGAGACACAGGGACTTTTTGTAGTGCTTTTCTTTCCTTCAGTTTCTCTAGTTGGCTCACGAGGTGCATAAGTAAGTTTTGTGCCCTGGCTTGTTTGCCCTGGTAAAGGCAAAGGATCAACCACCTTGGACTTCTTGGATGACCGTGTAGTAGGAGCTCTAATTTCTGGTAGGTCAACGTCAGGCACTGCTTTCCTTTTACGTCCAGTATTCTTATTCCCAGGCATAATTGTTAAACTGTTACTACTCCACCACCAACAAAGCTAGATTTCTATATAAAGCACTGTAAGTCTATATCATTCTGGCTATGCACATGCACTACATCATCTACTCCATTTTGAATCAATGGAATTTATGAAAAATATACTACCAATACCTTTTTGTGAACTTTGACCTACTTTTTGTACTTTTCTTATTTGCATAACAATACACATACCCACTTCTTTATCATCAATATTACTATATAAAGAACAAAATAAGCTGGGAATCCATTCATATTAGTTACAAAATCTAACCAAATCTTGTAATACTGGGCAATGATATATTGTATCATGTATCTATGCATTAAGCGAGTGATATTTTTCAAAGCAATCCCCAATTTTTCTATATATAACCATAAAATGTGATACCTGTTTTACCATCTGGTCAATACTTATCATTGAAATGATATTCATGGAATAAATAACAGAAAATCTGCAAATGAATTAATATTGAGGAACGATAATCCTGAAAAAAACTCTGAAAAAAGCCCAAAAAAAATCAGCATCATATCTAAGGCATATGTAACCCCAATCCAGATGGCCCATAAGATCTGATAACTTTTGCCAAAAATGGAACACCCTAATATATATATATATATATATATATATACCACAAATGTCTATATATATATATATATATATATATATATATATATATATATATATATATATATATATATTATACTTTATTCACAGGAAGTAGACATTTGTATATATATATATATATATATATATATATATATATATATATATATATATATATATATATATATATATATATATATATATATATCAAGAATCAACACCATGGCTTTCTCCGAACAAATAATATAGGCAAATCATTTAACAACTGAGAAAAAAAGTGTTCAAATTAATTTGCAACAGGGACTTTTGGGGCAGCTAGGAATGCTCTGGGAAATAATATGTACATGTATATAATCAATACCCCATAAGAATACCTTGCAAGTCCCACATACACATATACAGGAGCTATATGTTTTCAGCTTCAAAAGTATACTTTCCAAAATGATATTTGTTTTTATTTTTGCATGAGATGTATCCTTAATATGTTTTCTTGGACCTTGGGGGTAATAAAATTCATTTGTGATGTTTTTAAGTGTGTTTTGATAAGTTTTGTAAGAAAAGGTTTGCCTATGAGAAATTGCATGGTCTTCCTAGTGTCAAACGCGAGGATAGGCCATTCAGCTGGCTATTTTTAGATGCACTTGTAACCAAAGATAACCGGGGTCAGTTGGCCGTAGTCATGGTGACAGTCCCATGAGGATGTGTGTTGCACCCTGAAAGAGGCCAGGTTGGGGTGAAACAGGGCAATATTATTTCTGCTGAGCTGACCAGCGAGGAGCACATGTCAAGGAATATGAATACAAGTGTAAAGTTAAAGCTAAAAGATGTTCTTGCTCGGCGTAGTTTTGAACAAAAGGTGAGATGAATCTTTCTAATACTTACTTAAATTGATTAACAAGAAGATAATCTTTATATTCATGCAATTTATGGTTCTTTGTATGCTTAGCATCGTGTAGACATTGCCACATTTTCCTTGTAGCAAACAATCTTAATTAAAGTTTTGATATCAGATTATACAATATAGAAGAAATAAAGTGTAAATATGGATATTGTGACCTATAATATTAATGCAACATCAGCAAGACATGACATTAAATCATGTATTTAAAAGTAAAAATCTCTAGTTCCAATATCAATACAATATCAATACAAACATGTATCAATTATGATTTAGCTGAAAACATTCTAAATGTTTTAAAATTTTGACTTAAGTATACTTTTCTCTTTGCAGGAGAAAAATCAATGTAATGTATCAGAATCCTGTACACCTTCAAAGAAAAGGAAAATTCATCATTCAACCCCATTGTCAGAAACACTTAGGCGATCTCCAAGGCTTCACATATCCTCAGAAATCTCTCCCATAGCCTGGAAGAATATGTCACAACACCAGTCCAAACAAAACCCAGATAAATCTTCAAAAAGACGACTTTTAGAAAGCTTAAATCAGGGAAACAAAGGAGACCTTTTTAGTGAAATAAAATTACAACTTGAAGATGATTTAGCACACAAAATTATGATTGAAAACAAGGACCGTTTTATGGAGATCACACGAAAGAAGGCAGATATTGTTGGCAAATATGGACCACTGGTGGGCGCCAGAGTGATTATATTTGAAAATGGCAATATATTCTTTCAGCCTCTTAATTCTGAAAAAGAGCAGCATGGAAATATATTGGAAAATAAACACATTTTGAGCAATGTTTTGGCCAAATTGACACCTGGGTGGTTCTATTGTGGTGGAATTGATGCTAATGACTACAAACAGAACACTGTTAATGTCCGCTACAAACCAAAACAACTGATTGAACAACAAGTTCCAATCAATGCCATGTATTCACAAAGATGTCAAAAATGGTTTAAGAGGCAGGGACGATCCATTGTTGATGAAACAACAAAGATGTATAGATGCCCTCCTTGCAACAAATTCTATTCATATGTCAAGAGGAGCGACAGCAAAAATAATGTTACTGATTCACAAAAGAATCTCAGGCTTCAAACATCGTCACATTATCCGTACAAGTTCCTGTCACCAAAGAGTGTAAAAACAAGACACAAAAACAGCCGCATATCTAGGACTCTTGGCAAGAGAAAGATCAAAAATCTAGAGAGAAAAATGCAAGAAACAAAAATGGTATTGGAAGAGGAACAAAATAAGGAGATGCTTGATATTGTCACCATGATCAATGAAAAATATAAAACAGAGTTAGAAGCTGTGATGTCAGAAGCAGAAAGCTGTAAGAATGCAACGACAAGAGAAGTTCTGGAGGAGCTCTGGTTGAGAGACACTAAAGACCGTGAAGATTTTTTCAAAGATCAACAAAAAAACATGACTGGTTCCAAACGTAACACATGGAGTACTGCAACTTATAGGATAGCTTTAGCAGTCTATATACGTAGCCCTGCAGCATATGAAGCTCTAAAGAGCTTCAAAGTTCTACAGTTGCCAAGCACTTCAAGTTTGGATGCATTTAAAGGAGCCAGATTACATGAACCAGGCATAACAAATGACATAAAGCAATATATCATGGAACAAAAAATTAACTACACCAAATACAAGGAAGAAATTCAAAAGAAAGGGCAACCTGTGCCAGTTGGAGAGGGTGTTCTCATTTATGATGAGGTCAAAGTCACATGCAAGGTAAAGTGGTCCTCATCTGGCCAAAAAATGTTTGGTCTTGCACTGACCAACAAGGAATTCTTTTATCTCAATGACATATATGACCAGTTTAACCCAATGAGAGAGGCAGTTCCTTGTGAATATAATTTACAGTTTTTGTGGAGAGACCTGACCAGTGACTTTGATGTGATTGGACCATATTTTTCAAGTGTCGAAAGCTATGACCACAGATTTGTGATCTCTTGTATTAAAGAAAGCATGCGAGTTTTTCATGCATGTGATTTTTGGGTTGTTGGCCTAGTATGTGATGGTGCAAGCACAAATCTTGCTGCAATTAAAATGTTATGTACAAAAAAACGAGGAGCATTTAGAAAGGATGATACTCAAGTGGATGCCCATGAGATCAGTGTGTATTTTACAAATTACTTTGTTCCTACAATCAAAGTTTACTGTGTGATCTGCCCATCCCATCAACTGAAGAACATGATAAATGCACTTTACCAGTCAAGGGCTTCAACTGCTGGCACAAAGTTGTTCAAATTGGAACACAATAAGCCTTATTTTGGCTGGAAGGCAATACAGGATCTCTATAGAAGGGAAGAAGAAAGGAGAAATCAAGGACTTTTGAGATCTGTACCAGGTCTGTTGCGAAAACATGTGGACAGGGACCCTTGGACCAAGTTGGCTGTATACCCAGCTAAAATAATGCAGGTAAAGTCTTCACTAAATATTTTTATCTTATTTTTCAGTAATAAGTGTTAAATATTAAATATTCATTTAAATATACAGGTAGATCAACTAATAGGTAAAATGAAATATAGTGTAGGTAATACAATATGAGTACTACATAAAATTGTCTTCAATTTGACATTTAGGTTTATGTTCATTCCTAATTAAATATTTCAAAGAAATCTAATGCCCATTCTTTATTTATTGCAGCAATCAGAAGTCCTACGTGAGCTTTATATTTATTTGCATCCAGCTTCAGGTGTTCAACCTCATGATGAAGGCAGTGTTCAGCAAACAAGGGAATACCTACAAGCCTGCAATCATCTTTTTGAGCAAGGATTTCTGTCTCACAACAAGATATCAGATTTGAATTCACCTGTTCTCACCAACATCAGTTCCGGATTTCAGTTTTTCATTAAATGGCATGATGCCCTAGAAGGTCCAGATTTTAAACCTGTTTCATCCACAGAGCGAGATCCAAAGGTCGTGGGTTCGAACCCCGGCCGTGCCGAGATTGAACTCATGACACAATTTCCCACATGAGCTGAGGCCCGTGCCTAAAGGGTTAACCCGTTGTCCTTGTAAATCTGTGACCGGGTGGGTTGTCATGTCAAGGACCTGCGACATGACAATTCAGTGAGGCAGCACTATATCTGCTACAAGTAGGTCTCATCACGAAATAACTGAAATAATGTTGAAAGTGATGTAAAACTCCAAACAAACAAACAAATCCACAGAGCGACGATTCTTGTCCTGGCAGACATTTGACCTACTCCGAGTATGTGTTTATGGGTTCACTCATTTCTGTGAAGATTTCCTTGCCAGGCACCCAGGATACTATATTCTTCCACTCAAATGGAATGGAAGTGCAGTGGAGACGCTATTCTCTAATCTGAAACGTATTGCTGGAGGTAAGTTGGATTCCACCAACTATTCCACCGCTAGGGAAGCCTACTTGGCAATGAGGGACACACATGGACATTGTGCTGCAAAAGCAGCACGAGGATACAGGGACGTTCCTTTGTATGTGCGCGATGGCCAGCTTGTGAGGCGTTGAATTGGGAAAATCCTTTTAATGCTATGCTAAGAAATTCTTCATTTTGAAGTTAGTCTATTATTATCTTGCACAGATGTATTGATTGGTAACATCAGAAATAAATATTTAAGTGTTTATCTAAATTTATTCTTATCTTTCAAGTTTTTATGGCAGAATGTACAAATGGTGCTTTAAAGTTACATTAACATTGAGATGTACTCGCACATCTCCCAAATGTGACTTCATAAGATCACATAAAAATGAAGATGACTAAATTGGCAATGTGGAACATGATATATGTAATCTGTTTGAGACACAAAGTACTTTAGAAATTACAAATCTTTATGTTGCTTACAAAAAACTCTTGACATTCAAATGCATTCATGATTTTCAATGTAATCAAAGTTATTTCTTGGATTTGCGGGTTTTAGCCTGACGGGTAGCCTTAGAAATCGCATAAAGATCATCTCTCAGGTTAAACCCTCCTTTAGATATGCGACCAGCATGTTCGTCTCTCCTGTGATAAAAGGCCTTTATAGAGGAATTCATACGGGCATGAAGCATCTTCTTTCTCCATCTAAGCTCAAACTTGTTTATTGTTTCATCAGCAACGTTTTTGATTGAAGGCCTGGCCTGCTGAACCACTCTCATACCCTTCCAAAAGAGATCTTTCAAAACACTATACAAATGTTCACATTTGGCACGTGTGACCTGCAAAAAGATCAAACATAGGTTTGACTTGACTTTCTTAAAACAAATACTTTAGTTAGTCATTTATGAATTCACATGCTTGGTTATCACAGGTACTTTGCGGTCATCATGTAGACACCATATAATTGAGATCCCATTGAAAGTCTCATACATCAATTTAATTTACTGTATTATAATGAAAAAAGAGCCCAAAACTATTTGTTGAAGCTTAAAGTATGACTTTAACTGAACTGTTTAGTATTGGGTCCAATATTAAGTAACATTGATGTTCAGCCACTTTTCATGAATAAGTATCAAAATGTACATACCCGTATGAATTGCTTCTCATATAACTTTATGGCATTGTCCGAACAACTCTCTTTGATGCAGTCATTTAGAAAAGTGAGATATTCATTCATGCACCTCACTGGTATTGTCAAATGTAGAGCAGTACCCGGTAACAGCACCTTCCAGTCAGTGTAATTCTTCTTCATTCTTGAGGACATTTGAATTGTATCAATAATCACTTTTGTGTCATTATCACATTTTTTGTATATCAGTCTCAAACAGGCCCCTGCAAATCCTAGAATCATATCCAGTGTGTCCATTTTCTTGTCGATAACAACTGGATGCTGGTGGAATGAAGGCCTCAATTCACTAATTTTATTGCTCGCATACTCAAAAAAGGATGTTGCAATGGCATGAAGAACAGTGCTAAAACATGAGGATTCCATTTGACATCCACTTCCACGCTCACTAACTGCATCAGGAATTATTAAGTTTTCTGGTGTGCCACACAATAGAAATATGCTAACAAATTCATTCCATTCAATTTGCAATAGTGCATATTTGTCCTTGAACTGACCTTTGTTGCACGTTTCATATAAGTCACAGAACTTGTCAGACATTGCATTAAATAATCCTTTATGATATAGTAGCTTGGTCAACAATTCCTTGGTGTTATCAGATTGGAGAAAAACATCCTCAGACATTGTCTTGGACATTTCAGAAATAATTTCTGTTTTATTTGTCGTGAAATGTTGACGCAATCCCTTAAGAATGTCTTGCACTTGTTGTTTTGTCATTGATTTTGAGAGTACCTTTCCCTTCCTGCGCTTATCAATTTTTTTAGATTTCTTGCTGTCCATGATGTAGAAGTATCTAAGGCAATCTGTAGACTAAGATATATCTTTAATAGCCCCTTCACCACAGTCCCACATCCTGATCAACCGTATTTATAGGTCAAAGTAGAACAATGCATGCCTTTGAAACATCAAACAATGTTGTTAGAAGTATTAACAACAATGTATAGGTTGTTTTGGGGATAAGTGGAAATACCAACCAAAATGTATAATAACTGCTACAAAAACAAATATCTCCTCTCCTATAATTTGTTATGACAATATTGGTTAACTATTAATAAAGAAATGTAATTTATATATATCTTACTATAATTTAAGGACCTCTTAAATTATAGAAAAACATTTATATATTTATTGCTATAATTTATCTTTTTCTCATTTGCTGATTACATAAAACAAGCTTGAACATACAATCAAACATCATGATGTTTCACCTTGTGCTAATCCCCTTCTGTACCCCATTGTGGCTGTTGACTGCATTAACCACATGTGGTATGATAATTAGCCATGTGTGTTACATCCTGTCTCGTTCAGCGTGAGGGAAAGAAGCTAACCCATACTGGACTTGCAAGGTATTCTTATGAGGTATTGATATAATATATAGCTTAATAATAAACCGCATACACATCAGGTTTATGGACCAATCACTGCGGCCTTAAAAATGGTGGGAGACCAAGGCTCGCATTCCTCACAACATAACTTAAAGCATTCATGAAACCTTGAAGGTTCTGGGCGATTTTACAGTGGTTTAAGGTATCTGAAAACAATATATGAACTTAAAATTGACATACATACAGGCTATCTGTCTGAAATCCACAAAAGAACATCTGCTCTGAGAATTCTGATTTTTTGTGACCACCAAGTACTGCCAGTACTGGACAGGAAGTGTGTTGTGTGACCTTGACCTTTGAACTGTCAGGGAGCTCCGTAGGTCACAGGAGGTGTTGTTTACCAATTGTCAAAATTGGAGCAACACATTTTCGGCCATTTTTTTTCACTATTGAGAGAATGAATTGAAAGATAGTGCCTTTTCTTGGCTTTCTTTTGGTGGTAAAATGATTAAAAACGGATAAATATTTATGAAGTTATAAATGAAGAAAAATCATTATTTTTTATATTATATATGTTTGCAAAAAAAAGTTTAAAACAATTCTACACAGCCCAGCTTTTAAGGTGGAATCCATGCAGCCTTTGATGTCTTCCCATTCAGTGGTGTGAAAAACCCCAAATTTCATCAAAGAGGGTCAAAATCATAAATTTTACTGATACCAATTATCAGCATTCATAAACATTCATGTTATGTAAAGAAAATGTGTCTAAAAGTCAGGTTTCATGAATGCTTTAAATAAACTTGTACTCAGATCGTGAAAGGGGCCAGACATTTGACTGTCAAGGGGGTATGTTTTTTCCCAGAGCTAAGATATTTTTTTAGTTAAATGCAGGCTAAGATAATGTTTTTTACTTTAGCTGAGCTAAGGATTTTCAGGTTTTCAAGGACAGCACTAACCCTGACAATGGATGTACCTATTACATAAGAAAGACAGATATTGAGGAAGATGCTGTTAAAAAAGTGTATTATTATTAGGAAACCTATATATTACATATAAGATCGCATAATTTAGATTTTAGTCAACATGGTAATATGTAGCTAATGGTATTGAAACATTATGTATTAATGATATTGTAAAGAATAACTTTGTCATTTGTCTAAAAAGAAATAATAACTTAATCTATCTTGTGTAATGATAATCTTGATTTCTGGAATATTACATTTATAAACATTAGATATGTTAATATATTAAAATGTGCTGAGTAAAGAGAGGCAGAAAAGTTGGTCATACCGCCATGTCATTTATTTACGTTTCTGCCGTTTCGCCGGTTCGGCTCCGGATGTGCACTTTGGGTCGACCTCTTCAATAAACAAGACGCCATATTTGCATCAGATTCCTATCAGTGTGTTTCGCCTTCTATTCTATTCTGACGTGGTGGCAGCGGTGAAGGATTCACACCTAGAGACTGTTAAGTATATGTAGAAGCTACTCACCTGAAAAAAGGAACTTGTAAATGTCTAGTTTTGACAGGTCAGAAGGTTGAAACGAGCACATGTTGCCTTCAGCACCCAACTTCCTTAACACACACATGTAAAATACAAAACCACCATAACACAAACGGAACGGAACCACTGTCATAGACACTTCACCTGTACACAAACTTCATCCAACTGTCTATTATCATGGCTCAATACAGAGCACCCAAGCAGTGGTCCCTCACAACCAATGAAACTATCAACACATTTGAGTGTTGGAAGGAGAATCTAGTCTACACACTCTCCCTTGACCAGAACTTCGTGCCCTATCTGACTCACAACTGGCAAAAGAAAACTGCAGCCAGACCTCACCGAGGCCTAACGACTGATGCTGCCCCTATCCCCGAAAACCAGCGACAGACCGCTGCTCAAAAAAGCGCTACCCTAGACATGCTGTTAGGGCAAATAGCTAATTACTGCCCTGTCATTGCCCGGAGCAGTATTGTCAAAAACTCTACCAGTATTAACAACATTTGGCAGAAAATCAGAGAGCATTATGGTTTCCAGAGCACAGGAGCACATTTCTTGGATCTAGCATCCATCGTCATGAAGACCGACGAAAAACCAGAAGATCTCTTCCAACGAATCATGGCCTTTTATGAGGATAATCTCTTGACTGTGGGTTGTGGTCTCACCCACAATGGTGAAGATATCGCGATAGACGAAGACTGGACACCCACCATAGAAAACACAATAGTGGTAACATGGCTGCGTTTAGTCCACCCTGGCTTACCTCAGTTAGTAAAACAGAAATACGGGTCAGAGCTCAGGAACCGGACCCTAGCATCTCTAAAGCCAGAAATCTCCCAGGCCCTTACCTCTCTACTTGATGAGATAAGGAGCATCGAGGACACGAAAGTACTCCGTACGGACAGCACAATCGGACAATTTAACCGCCGGCGCCCCCCTCCCCGGCGCTCGTACCAACAAACCAAGCAGCTCGTACCGTACAAACCAAGCAGCTCCCCTAAATCATGCTGCCTCTGCAAAGCCAACGGTAGGACCTTTAACAACCACAACCTCATAAACTGCCGCTCCCTACCTGAAGCTGATCGTGCCAGTTTCGGCATTTCACGCATGGCGATCGGCGACGACGATGAAGATTATATCGACACTGAGGCCCAGGACGACGATGAATGGGTTGACTCAGAAGACACAGTCCCCACAGCGAGAAGAGTCAATATCGTACAGTCCCCATTCTTCAATACATACTATGGCAGTCACCCTCTGCGCATCACTTTGGATACAGGTGCCACAACTAACATGATGAGGGCATCCACAGCAAGGAAACTTAGATTGCCCATCATGCACTCCACGCAACAAGCCAGACAAGCGGACGGCGTCACCAAACTAGAAGTCGTGGGAGAGATCGGCTGTGAATTGACCCGGGATGGGACAACATACAAGCTAGAAGCGCTCGTCGTGTCCCAGCTTGACGTGGATGTACTGGCAGGTAACCCGTTCCTAGTGACCAACGACATCTCAGTCCGCCCAGCTACCAGGGAAATAACCATAGCCGGCTCCAAAACAATTAAGTATTACAACAAACAACAGCACGGACCCCCAACCATCAGACGCACACAGGCACACGTGGTAAGGGCCCCTCCGTATAAGACAGTAGTCCTACCGGGCCAGTTCGTTGATGTAGCTACACCCAACGGCTCCGAGCCCGACTCAGTATGGGCACTAGAACCCAGACTCGACAGCCCGGTCAACATACTCAATAAAGATGAGCACGCCTGGCCCCCACCACAAGAGATAGAATCGGTCGGTGCCACAATCCGTGTCGTCAACTCGTCAGACTTTCCAGTCATGCTAAAGAAAAACGAACACTTTTGCCAGCTCAGACCCGTCACAAAACCTGCAGTCACAGACAAAGTTCCAGACCCCCCCAAGTGTGCCAAACCCCCCTCTACCTCCTGGTATTCAGATAGTATTAGCGTGGATCCCGACAATATTCTACCCCCGGAGATACAGAGACAGTTCGTAAACATAAACAGACAGTATGACGCAGTGTTCAATCCCACCATCCCCCTCTACAACGGAAACAGTGGCAAAATCGAATCAGTCGTCAATATGGGTCCCACATTACCTCCTCAAAGGAAAGGAAGACTACCCATGTATAACAAGGACTCTCTTATGGAGCTACAACACAAGTTTGATGAACTCGAAGCGGCTGGTGTTTTCTCGAAACCTGAAGACGAGGATATAGTAGTAGAATACCTGAACCCTTCGTTCCTCATCCGAAAACCAAGTGGCGGAAGCAGACTGGTGACCTCGTTCGGTGAAGTTGGTAAATATTCCAAACCCCAACCCTCACTTTTGCCCAACGTTGACAGCGTCCTACGTGACATCACAAAGTGGCGGTACATCATAGTCACAGACCTATCCCAATCCTTCTATCAAATCCCCCTGTCGAGATCTTCAATGAAATACTGCGGGGTAGCCACCCCTTACAAGGGCATCAGGGTTTATACAAGATGTGCCATGGGAATGCCTGGCTCCGAGACATGTTTGGAAGAGCTGATGTCCCGCGTAGTCGGTGATCTCATCCAAGAAGGCGCCCTAGCCAAAATCGCTGACGACCTCTTTTGCGGCGGGGATACCCCTGAGGAAGCTCTACAAAACTGGTCCGCACTCCTCGCTAGACTCCACAAAAACAACTTAGGACTCAAGGCACCTAAAACCATCATTTGCCCCAAATCGACTACAACCCTGGGCTGGATCTGGTCTTCCGGTACCCTAAAGGCCAGTCCACACAAAGTATCAGCACTCATGTCCGTAGAGCCACCCAAAACAGTATCAGGATTAAGATCCTTTATAGGTGCATTCAAGGTACTCAGCAGAGTGCTCAATGGATATGCCCATCTTCTGGACCCGCTTGACATAACCACCGCCGGCCGCCCCTCAAATGAAAAGATCACCTGGTCAGACGAGCTACTACAGGCTTTCAAACAAGCCCAGGGATCACTAAAGGACTGCAAACAGATAGTAGTACCAAAACCAGAGGATGACTTATGGATTGTTACTGACGCCTCAATCAAAACCAAGGGCATCGCAGCCACTTTGTACGCACTTCGTGAGGGAAAACCAAACCTAGCAGGATTCTTCAATGCCAAATTAAAGTCTTACCAAATGGCCTGGTTACCCTGTGAACTAGAAGCTCTCGCAATTGGCTCTGCTGTCAAACACTTTGCCCCTTTCATTATACAGAGCAAACACACAGCACAAGTTCTGACCGACAGTAAGCCATGCGTACAGGCGTATGAAAAGTTGCTACGTGGGGAGTTTTCAAACAGCGCGAGGGTAACATCCTTCTTATCTACGGTTGGCAGATTTCACATCACAATAAGACACATCGCGGGTGTGGCAAACCTGCCGTCAGACTACTCAAGCAGGCACCCAGAAGATTGCAACGACAATAAGTGTCAAATATGTAAGTTTGTAGGTGAAGCTGACGACACAGTGGTCAGACACCTAACAGTCAAGGAGGTGATGTCAGGCGCCGCGAACATGCCATTTACTAGCAGAGCGGCATGGCTATCCACCCAACGTGAGTGTCCAAACCTACGTCGCACACATTCTCACTTGTCACAGGGTACCCGCCCCACCAAAAAGTCTACCAAGATACCTGATGTCAAGAGATACTTAAGAGTAGCAACCATCTCTAATGATGGACTACTAGTTGTGCGGGAAAACCAGCCATTCCAACCCGTCCGGGAGAGAGTCGTCGTCCCACGCAAGGTAGTAGCAGGACTACTGACTGCCCTGCACTTACGCTTCAACCACCCATCACAACACCAACTTAAACAGTTATCCATGAGATACTTTTTCTCTCTGGATCTCGATAAAACACTGACAGAGGTCACGGAAGGATGTCATCACTGCTCAGCAATTAAGTCCCTCCCGTCTCATCTGCACCCACAGACCACGAGTGAACCCCCCCAGTCCATCGGCTCGTCCTTTGCTGCTGACGTCATTAAGAGGAAGCGCCAATTAATCCTCTTATTACGAGAGACAGTCTCCGCTTACACCCTAACATGTTTTATAGACAGTGAAAAACATGATGATCTACGCAATGGTCTCCTCATTGTATGCTCAGAAGTACGGTCCCTTGGAGACAGAGGCATCACCATCAGAGTTGACCCTGCCCCGGGTCTTCAGGCACTCGTGAATGATCCTATCCTACAACAACACGGCATCTCCCTTGAGGTTGGCGAAGCTAAAAATGTGAACAAAAATCCTGTTGCAGAACGTGCCATAGAAGAGTTTGGAGTAGAGTGTCTACACCTGTCACCTGAGGGCGGTCCCATCTCCAAAGTCACTCTAGCTCTCGTCACAGCCAACCTCAACTCAAGATTACGCAGGAGTGGATTATCGGCGCGCGAATTGTGGACTCAACGAGATCAATTAACTGGTGAGCAACTCCCTATTGAGGACAGACAATTGATATTATTACAACACTGGGAACGGACACAGAATCACGCTTCCAGTGCCAAGGCTAAGAATCGCACGTCTCGCAACAATAACACACAGCCCGTGCGGACCGGCGATTTGGTCTACCTGAAAGGGGAACGCGACAAGTGCAAGGCCAGGGACAAATATATTATAGCAGACATCACTGACGACATATGTCACATCAGAAAGTTTGCAAAGTCCCAGTTTAGGTCAAAGCTCTACACGGTCAAAATGTGTGATTGCTACCCGATTCAGACATCTATGCTACCCGGATCAGCATCGGGCCCAGTTAGAGGCCTATTGGATAATACAGTTGATACCCCATCACAAGGCTCACTTCGCTCCGCTCCAGACCCATCATATGCCACATCATCTGATCCGGTACACACTCCGCCACCCCTACCGAATGTGATCATCACACCTCTTGCCCCACTGGAACAGGCGGCGCCCCCTGGCGGTAGGGACCAATATATCGCTGACACCCCAGTTGTCAGTAACGAATATGTCCAGCCCTCACAAAACACACCGTCACGTCCTCTCCCTACACAGCCTACTACGGGTATACCAGCCTTGCTAGATCTTACCCCAGCAAGACCCACAGTCCGCAGTCCACAAGACAATTACGTGCCAGTACCTGAATGCGGTAATGTATTACCAAGAGAGAATACCCCTGCAATACCTGGCAATAGGGACGCTATGCCACGTGTCGCCAACGACACGCCAAGCACACCTAAAAACCTACGCAGGTCAAATAGAGACAGAAAGGCTCCGAAGTGGCAAACCAGCTCATCATGGGATATGAATTGATATGAAGTAGCTTAGGTCAAGCTCACTTCCAACGGCTGCACATGTTCTGGAACCTCTGTGCACTTCTCGTTCTGTAGTTCGTTATATTGTTTAAGTTAGTATTTAGCTATGTGTACTAAGTCATAATATTTACAGTATTAGCATACTCCAGAATTGACACTCCACGAAAACCCGTTACATGACACTATGTAAACACAGTAGAGACATATCATTGATATATGTAGCATAAAGACTGTAGTTATATATAACATAAGACTATAGATATATCGTAAAGACAGTAGTCATACATATACCACACAGTATAGAGAGATATGAAAGAATAGACAGTACATAGAGAGATGAAGAAAAGAGGTGTTGCGCCATGTCATTTATTTACGTTTCTGCCGTTTCGCCGGTTCGGCTCCGGATGTGCACTTTGGGTCGACCTCTTCAATAAACAAGACGCCATATTTGCATCAGATTCCTATCAGTGTGTTTCGCCTTCTATTCTATTCTGACGTACATTGTATTTTACCTGTTGTATAAAAGCTAAGAATTTATATTTTGGCATATGGGACCAAACTAAGTTTTTACAGTAACAGAGCAAGGATATTTTCTCTTTTTTCCATTCAGAGCTAAGATATTTTTTAAATTCTGAATTACCCCCCACCCCCACCCGATAGTCAAATGACCAGCCCTTAATTGTGTCAGCACCATCTTGACCCCAAAAATAAATCGCACAGTTTTAAAAGTAGCCTTGGACAAGTCTAAATAATTCTGAGCAAACACTGAATACAACATTGTAAATCCTGCCTTTATTGGTACAATTTTTCAGACATTTTCAAAACCCAATTCAAAATGATTAAGCTAAAATATACTTTGGCATATGGGACCAAATTTTGACAAAAAGGCACCTGTGGCAGTGATGGTACCATCCATGGTGGAGAGGATGGTTGGTTGAGACAGTGGCAACACTGTTTAAGAATGTGACCAGGGCGATTATTTCGACCAATCAGAGAGCAGCTAGCCAATGGTTACAAGAAATGTCCACAGTAACAATGGCGGAAGTGGGAATATACCAAAATAGTCACATACCAAAATTGTCAGACGAGGGGATGGAGCTTCAATTTCCATGGGGCAAAAAGAAAAACCCTGAATTTTTCTTATGGCAAAAGCTGATAACTTAAATAATTTTGAAAGTGATGTAAAAATTATAAACAATCAAACTGATATATCAATGATGAACTTTTCCAAACAGATTTTTCCAATATACCCCCAAACTATAAATGATCCATTCTAAATTGTTGTTGAACACTGGAAATTGACATGTACAGTGTACAGTTCTGTCATTGTACATGGCCATGCTAAGAGCCATCAAATTGCAGAGCTGTATAGTAATTCATCACAAAACTTCCTATTGCAGTGGGTACATGGCATCACTTTCACCCAGCATAAATGGCACCAAAAATAGAACACATTCTACAATTTATATACATATTCAAGAGATAATTTTAGCACCTTTCTCTTATTGATAAATAGATAAAATATATGGAAATTTGCAGACAGAAATCAGCTTTTCAATGGGGTAATCCATTTGTCTCTGCATTTAATACATGTCTTGTCATCTGATGTTTTCTCTATTGAAGATTTAGCACATTTTAACATACTTTAATTGTTTGATATCATTTTATATATACCATTTTTGATTAGAGCAGCTTATTGGGGGTTATTTCCTGAAAATACACTTATATTTTCTATGTATGAAACATTAAAAGATTTCATTGGATCAATTTATAGTCCGTCAATTTTCATCTTTCATACAGCTACCACATTCAAGCTATTTCTATAATTTTCTATTTGTATAATAGTTAGAGAAACGTTTTGACACATATAATAGAGTGTTAGGTCTATATATGATGACTTCTTGTTGACTTCTAACAGTGATTGATAATATCGGACCTATATGATAGTGAGACTCAGAGTGATATTGATGTTGACCAATAAAAGAGTGATATATATTGGCCTATATATTATTGAGCAATAAATGTTGACCTGTAGAATAGTGAGTGATAAATGTTGACATATATAATTGTATTATTATGTTTCCCTATGTAAAAGTGAGAGGTGTCTGAGGATAATGATTTGTGTCATGAATGAAGTTCTAAAAAAGCAGACCCAATTCATTAAACAAAATAAGGTAAGTACTGCTCTGAATCCAGCATATATTCCTCTTTCTGTGGTGTTAAAGCACCAAATATGGGAAGGTTCAAGGAAATTCCATTGGAGTGGGGGGGGGGGGGACTTAATTATGTATTATGTTTTATGTTTATTATGTATTACTGTTTGTACTATTGGACATATAGCTATTCCTGGGTCAGTACTTCGCAAACAATATCATGTCAATGATCTATGTTATCATATATATCATATGAAAATGTATATTTGTTGTCTGCAAACCAAATGATAAAAATAGTTTTGATGTCAATTTCATATCATTACTATATATATAAACTAAGGACATGAAAGCTTTTGCACCACAGTTCTGTCAATCTGATGTTTTAAAGGATATTATCCATTCAATGCTAAGATTGCAATGCATCTTTAGAAAGTAAAAACTTTACCTTATGCTTTTTTAAATTATTTCTCTCATGAAGTTGAAAATTGTGTTCCAAGAGAAATTTTAAAAAACTGGTGATTGGGTGGTGGAACACCCTGTAGATAATATTATTCTCTTGGAATGTTACAAATTTTGCACCTCCTGTTGTTTAATTGCTCACAATATTTATAAGTATTACAAAGCATTGCCACATCTCACTGAGCACAGGATTATAGTATTTTTTGGGACACTATTGATCTCCATAATTCCCTCTATCAGATCACCGGCTTTTCTGATTTTTGTACAAATGATCTCAGATTTGGGCAGAAGTATTAATCCAGGTAAGGCTAGTTTAAGCTTTGAAACACTGAATTTAAGGATTGGATGGCACATATCAGAAAGCCACGGGCCGTGGCACAGTTGGTTAGGGCGCCAGCTTATTAGCACCAGTTCCTCTGTGGTGATCCAAAGGTCGTGGGTTCGAACCCCGGCCGTGCCGGGATTGAACTCATGATACAATTTCCCACATGAGCTGAGGCCTGTGCCAAAGGGTTAACCCGTTGTCCTTGTAAATCTGTGACCGGGTGGGTTGTCATGTCAAGGACCTGCGACATGACAATTCAGTGAGGCAGCACTATATCTGCTACAAGTAGGTCTCATCACGAAATAACTAAAATAATGTTGAAAGTGATGTAAAACCCCAAAAAAACAATCAAACAAACATATCAGAAATTCAAGGTCTTAAAAAAAGATTGATAACTTTATACATGAATAAAGATGATCTCGTCCAGGGTTGTGATTTATGCCTTCATCCCTTTAGTTGTATATGAGAGAAAGGAGAATTGACATTGCATTGATCACACAATTTCAACACAATTTTAGCTTTTCAGATTCCCTATGGTTGACATGCTTGTTTTAACATATCTGACCGAAGCATGAAGAAATACCAAAGTTTGACAGGAATAAATGTTGAATGAGGCATGATCGCAAGAGCATTCTTACCTGTTGTGTCCATTTGTGTTCTGGGAAGCCAAGTTGCCAAAGCACTAAATACATGGCGGCCATGATTAAAGCATTCATGAAACCATGGAGGTTACATGCAATTTTACAGAGGTTTGGGGTGTGCTTAAATGATATGTGGCCATTAAACTGTGATACAATTAAGCTATCTCACTAAAATCAACCAAAATACACTGACCATGGTTATTGTGTTTTGATGAAAGTGCCAAATACTGCCAGTACTCTTTTGTCCACCAGGTGGCCACATGTATATAATCATGAGACCTCTATTGTGGACTGTCAGGGTGTTAGGCCTGTACCATTGGACATATATTAATGGACAAAGGCTCTGTAAGCCAAATCACTCCATTGTCCCAATTTAGGGTGCCCCACTAAGCAGGTGTCTGCACAAAACCACTGGTCAGCTAAGTTTGTAGACAAAGTGTACAATGGATGTTTTGGATTTTAGCAGAAGACTTGTCCACTTTCAAATGGCACAGAAGTATGTGTAGGAGAAATATGATGGGTAAAAACTTTTGATCACAAAGTTTGGGGTATAAACATTTATATTATGTGAGGAAAATGTGCTTGAAAACCTCATTTCATGAATGATTTAAGTAACAAGGCTTGCAGTATGTCATATGCAGTAACTTCACCTCTCGACCAGCTGTTATTTTGCAATCAAAATAACCACAAAAATGTGCTAAAACTATCCCATGTCTTTGATTAATATCAGCTGGACACAGTTACTCCCTTTTATTTCTTTATTTCTTTATTTTTACTGATTTGTCTTGTTTACCCAGGGCCTCTATCAATGGTTACATTGTTCTCCCTAGAGGCCTTGCTGACATGAGTGATATATATAATGATACATAAATTAAGGGTATGATATTTACAGTGAAATACTATTAAAAGATATATTAAAAACAAAGATAAAAGCATCACTATTAAAATCATCATTTACAAAACAACTCTTTTCATTTGTCTCTTAAAATCACTGTAACTGTTAATATTCCTAATGCAGCATTTTCCATAAAACCACTCCTGAATATTTGAGTGATCTTCTTCCATTTTCAGATTTGATCTTTGGCAGATATAATGTGCCATTTGCAGAATTTCTGGTGTGATACCCATGCAGGTCTTTTACCTCTTGAAAATAATTCATTAGGTAATCTGATGGACTTTGCATTGTAAGCCTGTATACCATAGATACGTTTTGTTGATTCCACCTACTTTCAATGGGTTTCCACTTCAGAGTTTCCAAAACTTCATGTGTAGGTGTAAGCTTAGGAACCCTAAGAATCATTTTGCATGCTCTCCTGTGTAGTTGAATAAGTACATCTTTTGTTTTTTACCTGTGTTGGACCACACATGAGAGCAATAATCGAAGTGTGGCAGGACAATGGCATTGAATAACATTTTTGTGTATTCTAATTTGATATATTTTGCTGATCTTGATATTACTAGTATACCTATTTTGGAACTGATCTTTATAGCTATTTTATCTATATGATCTTTGAAATTCATGCATTCATCCAGCCACACTCCAAGATATTTGAAGCTTTCTACTTTTTCTATCTGTTCAGTCTACTTTAATATTCAATACATGTGCCTTCCTCAATCTCTGGCATGTCCCAAACAACATGAATTTAGTCTTTAATGTGTTCAGGGTCAACTTATAGAGGTCTAACCATTGCTTAACATTACTCAATTCTTCATTCAATGCAGATTCTATTTCTTTAGCATTTTTGCACTGTATATTATTGCTGTGTCATCTGCATACATGGCAATAACAGCGCTGATGGTAGGTCATTCATGTACATGCTAAACATAAGAGGACCCAAAATGGACCCTTGGGGCACTCCATAATCAATGGTCATACTTTCTGAAATTTTACCATTTACACTCACTAACTGTGACCTAGATGTAAGGTAGCTTCATCCACTCATTTTCACTTCCATCTATTCCATAATTTTCCATTTTCTGGAGAAGCTCTTCATGATCCACTGTATCAAATGCTTTCTTTAAATCTATGTGTACCACCCCAGTCAACAACCCTGTGTCCATTCCCAATAAAATTTTGTCTGAAAGATATGTGAGAGCTGATGCTGTGGAGTAATTGTGTCTAAATCCAGATTGCCAGAAGCTTAGTAGCTTGTTTGTTTGTAGGTAGTGATACAGTTGATCATGAACAACTCCTTCTAACAATTTACTCCATATAGGTAGCACTGATATTGGCCTATAGTTGGATGTATCGTCCATTTGTCCATCTTTAAATATTGGTGTCACCCTTGTCACCCTTTCCTCCATTCTTGGGGGACAGTGCTGGTTGACAGAGACAAGTTTAATAAATAGGTGACTGATGGACCTATTACTTGTGCAGCAGTTTTCAAAAGATGTGCACTCATTTTATCTAGACCAGTAGCTTTGGCAGGGCATAATGCCTTCAACTTTTTCTCCACATTTCCTTGTGAAATCCTTGAAAATTTGAATTTTGAATCTACTAATTTATGTTTCTCTGGTCTCAAATTTTGGAACTTTTTAGCCAGATTGGAACCAATTTGTGTTAAAAATTTGTTAAATGCATTTGCAATATGACAATCTGTTTCAATGATCTCATTGTCAGCCTTTAATGACTTTACCTTTTCTGTATTTTCCTTACCTCTGTTTGTCATACCTTTCACTATAATTATTTACTCTATTCCTTACTTTTTCCCATACCTGAGGGTTTTTATCTTTTCTGCTTTACGCTTCAATTCGTCCCTTTCATATGTCATGATGATATGCTCATCGGTGACCCATTCTGTCTTTTTACCTCTAACCACCATAGATTTGTATGGTGCATGTCTAGTGCAGTATATTAACCTGTGATCACTCATGCCAGTAGTAATAACACCCTGTTTGACAATTAACTCTGGCCTATTTGTATACAAGTGATCAATAAGTGTTTTTGATGTTGCTATTACCCTTGTGGGTTCTGTTATTATTTGTTTAATTTGACCTAATCTACACATATCTATAATCTTCTTAGCCAGTCCTTGCCTTCTCCTTGGCAGGAGGTCAATGTTTATGTCACCTAATAATATTGTTTCTTTGCCCTGGCTTGTGGCTGCTGCAATAGAATTTTCCATTTTGTCCATGGCATGAAGGTGACCTGTATACAGTGAAACATAGGGCCTACATCTGCAGAAGGGCCTACACCTACAGAAGAGACTCCAATGTCCTAAGTGACATCTGCAAAGGAAATTCAAAATCATAATATTTTGTCATCTTCAAAGGAAATCCAAATGTCAATAGTGTCATCTACAAAAAGAATTCCATTGTCATCTTCAGCAATTCCAATGTTGCCAAGTTATGTTAAATAACTTCAGGTGAAGAGCATAAAATTCATTTGATATTTTACTTTTTTATTCTTCAAAATATGCCTCCGAGTATATATCCCTATACACTTATATGCGTTATATTAGGATATGGGTTAAACAAGGATATAAAAGGATATATACCCTGTTAAAAGCGGATATGTACTTGTCTATGTCTATAATAAATCCATTTTAGTGCATTTAAAACTTGTGAAGGCCTTATGATCTAAAGGACTTTTGATTGAAAAATGGTGTCATAGACATACTTGGAAGACATGTCTAGATTATGTCTCGACTCCTCAATATGAGAGCATAAATCTGAGTGAAATGGAGAAGCCCTTTTCCTCTGATTAAGTCAATATATTCGACATACTCACTGATATGAGTTTTGAGAGTATTGAAAGGAATTTTGATTGACTAATGGGGCCATAGACATGGGGCCATAAATGGTGTCATAGACAAACTTGGTAGACATGTCTAGATTATGTCTAGACCCCTCAATATAAGATCATAAATCGGAGTCCTACGAAATAGCCCTTTTCCCCTGATAAAGTCAATACATTTGATTTACTGGCTCTTAGGAGTTGTGAGAGTGCTAAAAGGAATTTTGAGTGTTAAGTAAAATCAATAGGAAATTATGTCCCTAAATAATTAAAACTTGATTTATTTTATTTCTCAATAATGGCTACTTCAAGATATTACTTATAAGGGATATTTTGTAAAGTATTTACATTTTGTCAAAGTTAACTTTGGGATTTTTAGATGGTTATTAAGCATTTTTACTCTATCTTGACTTTTCACCAGCCGTGATTCCTACTGGGTGCAAGACAATAGGACTATAACTTCATTTTCAGTAAAAAAAAGAAAATGTTTATTGGCATCAATATGAAAAGAAAAAATACCATTTACAACAAAAAGATAGATTATTTACAAACTGTATGTAATGTGTATATTTACAAGTTGTAGACAGTGCAAGCTAGTAGATCTATACATTCTCATCTCAGAGTAAGGGGGTCAAAGTATTTTCCATATATTAAACAATTTTTTTCTTTCAAAGCAAATACTTTACAGATATCCCTTGTGTCTACAGCAATATGGGCTTTATTGGCTTCAGAATGCAATATTGTCTGAAAACACTTATCTATTACCATGGTTACGGTCTTGTATCTGCTGCCATTCTGATCTTTTATCAAACAAGTGTTAATCAGGTCAACAGCATGTGTAAAATTAACCTTAAACAATTATCATATCAGATTGTAGATTGCAGAATGGTTTATCATTCCTAATTCAACATATCTTAAGTATTTTATGCAACTGAATCAATATCACAAATTGTCATTGTCTTTGTTGATTTGAGCGGCTTGTGCCCTTTGAAGATCCTGATGATATGTGTCGCCCTCTGGTAGTTACTGGTGGAATGTTTTCACTGCCCTCTGGTGGCAGTTTTCCTGACACATCAGCTCCTCTTTTACCCTGTTGTGTCATTGATTTCAGCATCTTTTCAATTGCTGTTGGGGCCACATTAAGTCTCAACAAATCCACTATGATCCTATAACAAAACAAAAAAGCCAAAAGTTCTCAATTATCCAAACCTCTTTAACATGAAACAACAATGACATATCATTGGCATTAATGTTGTGAAAATTCAAGATCATTTTATAAATACATCAGATGAGCATTACTTAACCTGTAAACATTGTTCAAAGACTAGATGGAACTTGTTAAGCTTTACTGGTACTAAATGGGAGGCACCCAAGTGCCTCTTTGGACACCATGAACAACCATGATAATAATTATAGCAATTTTAGGGCCAAAACCAGGCCATAATCTGTTATCTTGGGTATGTATAGTAATTATCTTCTAGGCAGCACTTGGAATAGTTCTACACTTACTTGAATACATTGGCATCAAAGGTGACGCCAGCAAGGTGGCTGAGCTCATGCAGATCGGCCTCATCTGGTGTCAGTATGTTCTTGTTGAACATTGTGTACTTCAGCGTCTGAGCTGATTTGACGCTGGCCTGTGGAGCAGACATCTTGAGTCTGAAATAAAGACAAATTTTAAGTTGAGTATTTGTGGGTGTGGGTTCTGGCTAACTCTGTGTCATGGACATGTTCTCTGCCCCCTCTAAACATATAATACCTTAATAATATGATATGAGGTTTATTTCCAATATTTCAAAATTACATAAGTTCATATAACAAAGAAAATTATAACAGTACAATTATGAAATAAAGGAGGTTACCAGAAAGGCTCTGGAGCCTATCGAGATGGTCACCTGTACTTTTAAATATAATAAATAATCATAGTGGATAACATAAATATTTACATTTTAAGTAAGGAAAAAAGATAATATATGGGTATATTTAAGTAAATAACAATGAAATTTGCACATTATACAATTTCTGTCAGGTTTGTAATGAAATCTAATAGTTTTTAATAAGACTTATTTGTAATTTCTTGTAAAGTTTTAGTTGAGTTGCATTGTAAAATATCATCATTTATATTATTTTTTATAAATTTTTGCACCTGAATATCTGAAGGTATTTTTACCGAAATTTGAGTTAACATTAATGATGTATATAGTTTGTTCGAGTATCTTGTATTGATACTACTGGTATATATTTCATTTCTTAAAGAGAAATAATTATTGAATATATTTGGGAACATGTTGTGCCTTTGTTTATAAACAGTTTTTGCAATAGCAACATTATGCATGTCTTGTACAAGTAATAGATTCAGATCTTTGTGTAAAAGTAAAGTTGGTTTGTACCAATCTAAGTTAAAGAGGATTTTTAGGACCTTACTTTGCATTCTTTGTAACATTTCAAAATTTGTAATTGAAGTGTTTCCATACGTTTCTATGCCATAGTTTATTATTGAATAAACATATGAAAAGTAAAGTTGATTTTTACATTTATGAGGAACATGGTGTTTGATTAGTTTAAAGGAGCTAGCAATCTTGGCTAATCTTTGGGATAAGTTTTTGAAAAGACTTTTCCAGTTTAGATTTTCATCAAGGGATATACCCAGATATTTAATATCACTAAATCTATTTATAACAATGTTTTAATAGTGTTACATATATTGTGTACCTTTTTACGACTGGGGTGTAAAAATGCAGTAATTTGTTTTTTTAATGTTTAATGTAAGTTTATTGAATTTGTTCCATGGTGGTTTCTGCATCATGTTTTAGATCAGAAATGTTTTTACCAGTGAATACTAAGTTGGTATCAGCAAAAAGAAAGACGTTGCAATTTTTTTTAGTGATGGCCTAATAATCCAATGATGTCCACACATCCGGTTTAGGGACCAATCACAGCCGTCGAGACAATGGTGGGAGACAATGGCAATCATTTCGACCAATCAAAGAGCAGGTAATAGACGATTGCAAAAAGTGGTGATCACCACGTGTCAACATTTCAACATCGCATAAATAGCTTTCTCAGAATAAATGTCGCAGACAAATATTCAAACAGCTGAGAAAAAAAAGTTAATTGACAACAGGGTCATTTTTGGCAGCTACAGATTTGTTTAGTGTATAATATAACATGCTTGATCATTCAAGTATAAGATTTGGCACACTTAAAAAAATCTTGATCAAACCCCCTTTTTGTTATCAAACAGTCACAGTTTATTTTAGTAGATTGTGACAGGCAGTGGCTACAAGGATTGATAGAGCATGGCCAGCCGAGCCACATTAATAACTGATTTGGGTTGTGATGCCCGATCGTGATGAAACAACAGTCAATGACACTGTGTTTGGACAGTCTATGGGATTGGAAGAAAGGTGGTGCCACTGGCTGACAGTGAAAATGAACATCGCTGTGGTTGTCTATGCTGGGATTTCAGTGACACAGAGTTTTTGTAACATGAATGGTTCTTTTTTAGACACGCATTGCCAACAGACAATGCTTGTTAAAACATAACCCCATGGGTTGATAGCTCTGCTGACTTGAATGAAAACACATGAACCGAGATAAAGTGCAATAAGCAACCAGGTTATGATTTTCCATACAAGATCCCAATTCAGTTTTGATGAGATATTCATTAATATTTTACAAATCATTATCATGTTACCAATGCAATATTTCATGCACAAAATTTGTGATTTTTTCAAAAATCTAATAGCTATCACTAAGTTGTCAAGGGGGCTGCCATTTTGAATAACATAGCCAATGAGAATCAAGATAACAAGTTGGGGCCAAATTTGATATGTAACATGCATTTTGATTGGTCAAAATCACTATCTGCTCTTGAAAAGGATTTAAATGATCATTTAGGAAGAAATGTTCAAAAACATTACAAAAAAGCAATGATATGCATAGCTCAAAGGCCATTGATATATGTTTATTCACTTTTGATGGTTGTGAGATTTTGCAAGTATACAAATTTTGAATTGAAGGTCAATGTGTCAAGGTCAAAGGTCACATGACTAAGAAATTATAATGAGGCACAGCTATGACCTAAGACATTTCTGTATACCAAGTTTTAATTTCCTCTAATAAGTGGTTGCTAAGATATGCTCCGTACAAAATTTGTGACCACGAGGTCACTGCACTAAGGTCATTGGTGACATCACTAAGATTTGAAGGAATCTGAACCTTCACCTCAATATCTACCTCTGTATAAAACTTGAAACATATATTACTGGTAGTTTTGGAGAAGATTTTTTTAAAATATAGTGTTGATACATAACAGATATTTAGTATTTCCAGTTCATCGTTCATGAGCTATGGCCTGCACAATAATACAAAGGTCAAAGTCACAGAATCAAGGTCAAGGGTCAAATCTGTATAAAATGTATATGGTGTTTAAAAGAGTGCTGATATATAGCAGATATGAACTAGATTTTATTCACTTTTAATGCTTGAGATGTTGCATGTTCACAAATTTTGAATTCAAGGTCAATGTGTCAAGGTCAAAGGTCACGTGACTAAGAAAGTATGACGAGGCACGGCTATGACCTAAGACATTCCTGTATACCAAGATTTAATTTCTTCTTGTAAGTGGTTGCTGAGATATGCTCCTTACAAAATTTGTGACATCAAGGTCACTGCACTAAGGTCAATGGTGACATCACTGAGAATTGAAGGAATCTAAATCTTCAACTCTCTATCGATCTCTGTATAAAATAGTGTTGGTATATTATATAAAGATATGAAGTGCATTTAATTCACTTCTAATGGTTATGATGTGGAATGCTCACAAATTTTGAATTCAAGGTCAATGTGTCAAGGTCAAAGGTCACATGACTAAGAAAGTATGATGAGGCACGGCTATGACCTAAGACATTTCTGTATACCAAGTTTTAATTTCTTCTTATAAGTAGTTGCTGAGATATACTCCTTACAAAATTTGTGACATCAAGGTCACTGCATTAAGGTCAATGGTGACATCACTAAGATTTGAAGGAATCTGAATCTTCAACTCTCTATCTACCTCTGTATTAAATATGAAATAAATATTACTGGTAGTTTTGGAGGAGAAGATTTTTAAACATAGTGTTAGTATATAACAGATATGAAGTCTTTTTTATTCACTTCTGATGGTTGTGATGTGGAATGTTCACAAATTTTGAATTCAAGGTCAATGTGTCAAGGTCAAAGGTCACATGACTAAAATTGTATGACGAGGCACAGCTTTAACATAAGACATTCCTGTATACCAAGATTTAATTTCTTCTTGTAAGTGGTTGCTGAGATATGCTCCTTACAATATTTGTGACATCAAGGTCACTGCACTAAGGTCAATGGTGACATCACTGAGAATTGAAGGAATCTAAATCTTCAACTCTCTATCTAGCCCTGTATAAAATAGTGTTGGTATATAAAAGATATGAAGTGCATTTAATTCACTTCTAATGGTTATGATGTGGAATGCTCACAAATTTTGAATTCAAGGTCAATGTGTCAAGGTCAAAGGTCACATGACTAAGAAAGTATGATGAGGCACGGCTATGACCTAAGGCATTTCTGTATACCAAGTTTTAATTTCTTCTTATAAGTAGTTGCTGAGATATACTCCTCACTGCATTAAGGTCAATGGTGACATCACTAAGATTTGAAGGAATCTGAATCTTCAACTCTCTATCTACCTCTGTATTAAATATGAAACAAATTTTACTGGTAGTTTTGGAGGAGAAGATTTTTAAACATAGTGTTAGTATATAACAGATATGAAGTGTTTTTTATTCACTTCTGATGGTTGTGATGTGGCATGTTCACAAATTTTGAATTCAAGGTCAATGTGTCAAGGTCAAAGGTCACATGACTAAAATTGTATGACAAGGCACAACTTTAACATACGACATTTCTGCATACCAAGTTTTAATATCCTGTAATAAGTGGTTGCTGAGATATGCTCAGTACAAAATTTGTGACATCAAGGTCACTGCACTAAGGTCAATGGTGACATCACTAAGATTTGAAGGAATCTGAAACCTCAACTTTATATCTACCTCTATATAAAATATGAAAGATATAGTACTGGTAGTTTTGGAGAAGAAGATTTTTAAAGAAATGTTGACAGACGGACGGACAGACGGACAGACATTTTCCCCCTCCTAAAGCTCTGCGAGCTTAAGTCTCAGCAGAGCTAAAAAGGAACTATCTGTGTTATTCTGTGATCGGTATGATCATGGGGAATGTGTATTCATTTCCTGTGGTTTGTGATTTGTTTTTTTCTGTGGGCAGCATGGTACAACCAAATGACACCACTGAGTGTTCATTGTGTGCATGTAATAGAGTCCAATTTGTGCATGCATCCGCGCATGAATACATTCCTGAAAGAGGTAAACAAAGAAAAAGAAGTGTGTGATGTAAACAAAGCACAACGTTCAAAACGATATTTGTCGTGTTCACCCATCGTTGCATAAAAATGCTTCCCAATAGATAGAACAAGGAATTTTAAGTAAGAGCAGAAATGACACGCAAAAGTCTGATCGATGATTTGCATTAGCACCTGAGGGATATTAGAGGAATTTTCATAATCAAGACTGAAAAGGCATATCTTTGCATACAGTTGTGCTAAAAAATTGTTCATTTACCAAATTAAATGTTTCTGAGAGATGAATACAGATAATTTCAACTACCCCATCAATGCATCAGTTTGCAACATGAACTAAATTATGAAGCTCTGGAAGTATCATTCGTGCTTCGCACTGAACCCTAAAGCTCGCACTTCGCCTTCGTTATTTTCGTCCTTCTACTTTGCTAATTTTGTCCTTCTACTTTGCTATTTTCGCCATTCTACTTTGCTATTTTTGCACTTCTACTTCTCTATTTTGCCATTCTACTTTGCTATTTTCGTGCTTCTCCAGAGCTTCACTGCTACTATATAAAGTTTGCCAACAGCGAAGGGAGAAGGTTAGAAGACGAAGGGTGAAAATAACAAAGTAGAAGTGCGAAAATAGCGAAGTAGAAGGGTGACAAAGCAAAGTAGAAATGCGAATATGCCGAAGTAGAAGTGCGAATATAGCGAAGTAGAAGTACGAATATAGTGAAGGTGAAAAGCGAAGTGCGAGGCACGAATGATACCTCCAGAGCTTCATGGTTTGCAATGATTGTTTCATTTTGTTTATTTTAGTTTTTGTTTTGTTTATTGTAATTTGTTGTTTTTGGTAATTCTTGTTTGTTAATTTGTTTTTCCATCCGTGTTACATGTGGAGCACCACTTTTTCTTGTTAATGACTATACCCAAAGACATCGTCAAAAAAGACTTGAAATCCACTGTTTCCAGAAACATCACGCACTGCCCATCCAATTTAAGTCCCGACTATGTAAGAACTCTACTTCCGGCGACTAATAATCAAAGAATTATGTACCATTTACATCAACTGAAGATGTCAGCCCTGTTTGAAAATATTTCTTTGTTTTTTCTTGATCTCAGCATCGTTTCGCCATTGTTTACGAGTTTGCGCAATCAGGTGAAAGTGGGTCAGTTTATTCACCGGAGTGACAGCAACGATCTGAAGCTCAACAACGTTGTGGTCCTTCTGACGTCATATGAAGATTCTCCCTTTGCTTTTCCATGACGTCATCACTTGGACTCTTCTAAATGTCATTTCAAGTCGTCAGGTTTAATATCGGGTAACAAGAAAAAGTGGTGCTTCACATGTAACACGGATGGGAAAAAATAACCATGATAACAAACAATACAAAAATTACAATAAACAAAACAAAAATTACAACAAACAAAACAAAAATTACAACAAATAAAACAAAAAATTAAATAAACAACAAAACACATTAAAACACAAAATATCATTGCAAACTGATGAAGTAGTTGAAATTATTTTTATTCATCTTTTAAAAATATTTAATTTGGTATATGAGCGATTTTTTGTAACACGGATGGTTCCTTTTTTTGTCGGCAATGGTTGTCAAAAAAAGGAACTATCTGTGTTATTCTGTGATCGGTACGATCATGGGAAATGGGTAGTCATTTCCTGTGGGTTGTAATTCGGTTTTTTCTGTGGTCATAATTGTTAAAACAACTGACGCCACTGTGGAGTGTTCATCTTGTGCATGCAATAGATTATTCGGTGTATGAATACAAAAGAAAAGAAGTGCGTGATGTAAACAAAGCAGAACATTCAAAACTATGTCATCGTTTTCGCCCATCGTTTCATTAAATTATCTTTATAAATTGCTTGGAAATGATTCCCAATCGATAGAACAAGGAATTATCAGTAAGTTTAGTTCAAATTTGGTGTAAATTGGACAATTAGAAGTCAGATGACATGCAAAAGTCTGATCGATGATTTGCGGTTAGCGCCTGAGCGATAATAGAGCAACTTACGTAATCGAGCCTGATAAGGCACATCTTTGCACCCAATTGTGCTAGAAAATTCGTTCATATACCAAATTAAATGTTTTTAATAGATGAATAAATATTTTTGATTTTTGCTTTGTTTGTTGTAATTTTTGTTTTGTTTATTTTATTTTTTTGTTTTGTTTATTTTAATTTTTGTTTGTTGCAAGTTTTGTTTTGTTTGTTTTTTTCCCATCCGTGTTACATGTGGAGCACCACTTTTTCTTGTTTAGCACTACTGTATGCAAAGATGTGCCTTTTCAGGCCCAATTACGTAAGTTGCTCAATTATCGCCCAGGCGCTATTGCAAGTCATCGATCAGAGACTTTTGCATGTTATTTCTGTTCTAATTGTCAGATTTACACCAAATTTGAATTAAACTTACTGAAAAATCCTTGTTCTTGCGATTGGGAAGCATTTCCAAGCAATTTAAAGGGATAATTTTATGCAACGATGGATGAAGACGATGACATCATTTTGAACGTTCTGCTTTAACATCATGCACTTCTTTTCTTTTGTTTACTTCATTTATTGAAGTATTCATACGCCCGGGCGCATGCGCAAATTGGAATCTTGCATGCACACGGACGAACACTCCACAGTGGCGTAAGTTGCTTGAACAATAATGACCACAGAAAAAACCGAATTACAACCCACAGGAAACGTCTACCCATTTCCCATGATCGTACCGATTACAGAATAACACAGATAGTCCCTTTTTGATATCCACTGCCTGTCAGTGGATATACAAGAAAAAGTGGTGCTCCACATGTAACACGGATGGGGAAAAAAATAACAAACAAAACAAAATTACAATAAACAAAACAAAAATTACAATAAACAAAAAAAAATTACAACAAACAAAACAAAAATTTAAATAAACAACAAAATACATTTAAACACCAGCAATCACTGCAAACTGATGGGGTAGTTAAAATTATTTTTATTCATCTTTTAAAAACATTTAATTTGGTATATGAACGATTTTTTTAGCACTACTGTATGCAAAGATGTGCCTTTTCATGCTCGATTACGTAAGATTCGCTAACCAGGCGCTAACCGCAAATCATCAATCCGACTTTTGCATGTCATATCTGTTCTATTTGTCCGATTTACACCAAATTTGAACTAAACTTACTGAAAATCCCTTGTTCTAGCGATTGGGAAGCATTTCCAAGCAATTTAAATGAACATTTTAACCGCAAATCATCGATCAGACTAATAGAGAACCGCATCATTTTTTTTTTCACTGCACGTGCTGGTCAATGACGTCATGTCAATGTTTGGCACGTGCACGAAGCGATTACATAACGCAAATATGATGTACTTCATATTTGCGTTTGCATCGCATGTCATCTGACTTCTAATTGTCCGATTTACACCAAATTTGAACTAAATATGAAACGACGGGCGAACACGATGGCAACTGAGTTTTGAATGTTCTGCTTTGTATTCATACGCCGAATACTAGACTGGTCCCCTACCGAGTGTAAAGAAATGAGGGCGGCACCAGTCGAATCTATCGCATGCACACGACGAACACTCCACAGTGGCGTCAGTTGCTTTAACAATAATGACCACAGAAAAAACCGAATCACAAACCACAGGAAATGAATACGCATTTCCCATGATCGTACCGATCACAGAATAACACAGATAGTTCCTTTTTTTGACAAGCATTGCCTGTCGGCAAAGCTTGTCAAAAAAGGAACCATCCGTGTTACAAAAAAAAGGACCATCCGTGTTACAAAAAAACTGGAGAAAAAACACTACAGAATGCTCACGGATTTGCATTTTAAGACATTATGACTGGGAAAGATAGTGATGTCGTGCACAAAGTAGGAATCTTGCACAATGTAGGAATAATTCCTACATTGTGCAGGACAAAGTAGGAATTCCTACATTGTGCAAATAAGTAGGAATATCAGAGTCAAGAATCCAAATGTTAGGAATAAGAATGAGGAGGTTTAGGCAATATGAACATAGGACTGTTATAATAATAATGATGATATGAGAATGCACTGATATTAGTTGTGTGCATAAAAAATATGATTTTATCAGTGATATGTACATTTCTCATTGGCAAATAGGTAGATATCTGGGTGTGGGCTTGTAAATGTAGATCTACAATTGCGATACGAATATTCCAAACAAACAAAAATGTTTGTAGATTTTTTGTCAAAGTAAAATGACAATCAACATTTCTATTTCCAAAAATGTCATATCTCTATTATAATGTACTAGTCAATCAAAATTTTTAACCATATTCTATAATGCCAACAATGTCCAATTAAGCCAGAGGAAGTGTCTGTTATTTTTTTAAATACAAAATATAATAGTAAACTAATAAACATTGTAATTATATTAGCCACATCCAGTCATATCAGTTATTATATCTGAAAATTCCTACTTATTTGCACAAAGTAGGAATTCCTACTTTGGGCAGTTGCACAATGTAGGAATTCCTACTGGGCCCTGATTCCTACTGGGTGCAAGACAGTGACATGAGTCAGAACTGCAACAGTCAATCGCCGGAGGTCGAGTTTATTTACTGGGGAAACTTCAATATGATGGTCAGTACGTAGCGTTTCTAGAAACAGTGGATTTCAAGTCTATTTTGCCGATGTCTTTGGGTATAATGTTGTCTTGTTAACATTGTGCCACAAGTTGTGACAGTCATGGCACATCTGCAAGGATCGTGATTAATTCTTAATTAACACCGATCTGGGCAGTTTCTATTGAGCCTGTTAACACTAGCTTACATGTGTGTAACCCGAATTTACCTTTTACCTGAGTGCTTCCCTGATTACAGGGATTTGCCGTAAAGTTAACAGTTTCTCGCTTGTCGTACAGGAAATAGTCTCAGACATCTTGCTCTCTTCTTGCTCCTAGCTAATTCATTTTATTTTATAAAGGATGGGGAGCAGAGTCGCAAAAGAGTTTTCCCATCTATTTCACCTTTGACCTAAGACAGATTGTTATATTCTTGCGCCAAAACTTACATTTACAAACACATTCTTCATATGCAATGTCAGTATAATATTGGACAGACATGTTCATATAAAAGGGAAACCTTTGTAATTTAGAGAAGTAATTGATCTATCATAAGGAAATGTATCACGGATTAATTTTTAGAGCGTCAAGTCATCCTCCGTGACGTGTCCAAGTTCGCCATTTTGGACAGGTTGGAAGTCGAACGGGCAAAGTTTTGCTCGTTTTTGGTTGAAAAATGGCAGATTCCAAGCATGGTCAGTCGGACCAGTACAAAGGATGGCTGTATAAATGGACCAACTACATCAAGGGCTATCAGAAGAGATGGTTCGTCCTTCAAAATGGACTGTTGTCTTACTACAGGTAAAGATTGTCAGAAAAAAAATCAGGAAAACATGTCAGCAAATGTCATTTTTACTTTCAGGGGAGCTGTCACTTTCAGAACCGGCACCTTTTCACTTGTTGTTTCTGTGTCATAACAATATTGACATCTGACTATGTGGCACCTATGTCAAACTTTCTTTTTGTACCAGAGCTTATAAAGACAGTTTGATATTCATGATTCATGCATTTGCCGGGCATCAGATATCACTAAAATTCTTGTGTTGTTATATTTTCTTCTCAAAATATTATCTTAGAGTCAGAAATCTTGGATATCATTGAAAAAGTTCTATATTTCCAAGCATACTAACGTGCAGGGTTGAGCTGTCAATCAAGGAATGTTTGGATCCCAATGAAAGGATATCATGTCTGATATTATGTAGCACTCCAACACATTATTTAATGCAATGGAATGTCTAATGTCTTATCTCTTAAATTTTATCTTTCCACAGCTTGCAAAAATATCAGATATTCCAAAAAGCTAGAAGAAACCGGAAGTGTCCAATGGCAAATCATTTTTTACTGTGACTCTACATTAACCTGATTGACAACCCTATTAAGTTACTTCCAAACAATAATTCACTTTGTTTGGATATAACTTCGCAGTCAGACATAATGAATTAGACTTTAAGCTCATGGGTTTGGACAAACATTTACTGTAATAATAGTACTTTGTCAATCAAATGTCTATTCAAGCTTTGAAAAAATTGTGATATAATTCCCAGATTAACAGCTATATTTTAACACAATGATTTTTGACTCCATGCTACTAAAATAACCACTTCTAATTCATAAATACATAAACATTGGCATGAATAGGAATATATAATCACTAGGAAGAAACAAACAGTGTAAAAGAACTTGAAGTGTTCTTGGAACAAAAGCCATTTCATTAAATTATAGAGAAAATTGCATCATACAAGGGCCATATATCTATGTTTTTATGTGGACACTGGACAAGTAGGTTTGATATTGTGAATCAATATAAATTACTGAGAGAAACAGTGGCAATGAAATCCATTCTTACTAAGTAATGGCTGGTCATGGTGATCATGATATTGAGCTTTTGTCAAACATTCAATATTCATGTTCATGGTTATGTACCAATTTGTTGTAGAAAATTCTCCAATTGAAATGCAAGGTACTTTTTTGCACAGCTCGTCTTGTCACGGTGGGTAAAAAAGAAAGGATTTGTGTCCAATTAACATTTTAAAGATGGAATAATGACTTCAAGTGATTGATGGATAGTGATCAATTGTTTTGATGCTTAAATTAGATAATTAGCAGATCATTGATGAAGAAAAAAAAGACAATCACCATTACCAGTGGCATTAAACCCCAGAGCTCTTATGCTTATATACACATTGTGAATTGCCAGTCATATCTAACATTCCTAAAAGTAAGATTCAACCAAGGCCTCGGGCTTAAACGAGAAAAAGTGGTGCTCCACATGTAACACGGATGGGAAAAAAATTAACAAACAAAACAAAAATTGCAATAAACAAAACAAAAATTACAACAAACAAAATAAAAATTACAACAAACAAAACAAAAATTTAAATAAACAACAACAAAATCATTTAAACAGAAACGATCATTGCAAATTAATGGAGTAGTTGAAATTATTTTTATTCATCATTTAAAAACATTTAATTTGGTATATAAACGATTTTTTTAGCAAAACTGATTATGTAAGTTTCTCTATTATCGCTCAGGCGCTATCGCAAATCATCGATCTGACTTGTACATGTCACTTCTGTTCTAATTGTCCGATTTACACCAAATTTGAACTAAACTTACTTAAAATTCCTTGTTCTATCGATTGGGAAGCATTTCCAAGCAATTTAAAAAGATAATTTTGTGAAATGATGGGCGAACACGATGGCATAGTTTTGAATGTTCTGCTTTGTTTACATCACGCACTTCTTTTATTTTGTTTTACTTGTATTCATACGCTGAATACTAGACTGGTCCCCTACCAAGTGTCAAGAAATGAGGGTGGCACCAGTCTAATCTATTGCATGCACACGGCGAACACTCCACAGTGGCGTCTGTTGCTTTAACAATAATGACCACAGAAAAAAACGAATCACAAACCACAGGAAATGAATACACATTTCCCATGATCGTACCGATCACAGAATAACACAGATAGTCCCTTTTTGATATCCACTGCACTGCCATTTTGTTGTCCGTGTTACAAAAAAAAACTAGTCCGTATAATTTGGCTGAACTATTTACTTTGTTTTAGAATGAATTTAAAATGTTGAGATTGCTTTACAGTATCATACCTGACAGTACTAGAAGATGTTTTAAAGCCCATTAATAACATTTTTTTTTCAAAAGTATGTTCACAACACTGATCTTTTGTGTCACATTAACTCTTGAAAGTTGTAATATGATGTGCTTATCAATCTTTATCATTTGTTTATCAAACTATGACTAATGGTAGTGATTATGCCCACATTGATGTGTGGAGATGCTGCTGATAAGATGACCAGGTAGTCCCACACAGCAAGAGTTCAAGAGGCACACGTTTGTCATACCATTACAGGGCTCAACATTTCCCACTGACCTACTGGCCTTGAAGGGCTTTTGGATCCCCTGGACCTGTATAGATTTGGCTTTTAAATTCTACTAACCCAGATTTGAGTCAAAATAAAGTATATTTTTAATGTCAAAACAAAATTTTAAGCAAGTGATTTGAATCCTTAATGTTCAAGTCTGTTAATGTACCTTTTGATTCCTCTCGCAATCAAAAACAAAATCAATTTTTCTTTAAAATATAGATTTGTAGACCAGTTTGTTATCATATATTTAATTAGTACTAATAGTTTTCAATTTTGAAAAAAGTATATATCTGTTCCAGTCACAAGCTAAAAATGGTTAAAATATTATTTTACACTTAGCCAGTCAAACAAATATGAAAATATTAATGCAGAACCATCATGCCATATTTAATATTTTATAAATTTGTCTTGAGATTGAGAAGAACATTTTTTAATCAGCATGATCATTTGTGCTAACAACTTAGAAAAATGCCATCGATTTTTGGAATTCATCTAAAATATTTTCTGAGATTTTTGTCATTTCAGAAATTTTTCCTATTTATTGTATCACCAGGCCCAGACACATAAATTTCTGGGTGTAATGTGGGTATGTGGTTTGGTAGACCGATTTTATCCCCCTCATTTTTTAGCAATGCTGACAACAGTTGATCCTTATGTTCATATTTAACTGGGTCAATCTCTCAACCTCAGTCTAATCGACCAACAGTAGGTCTAATGTCACATTGTCTAAGTCACATTGTTTTTCACAACTTAGACGATGCCTTAAATAATGAAAGAATTATCTGGCACAGATCTTAGTAACTGGTAAGAGCCAGTAGTTCATATTGACAAAATGTATTGATCTTAACCCAAACCAATGCGAGGTCAAACTCATCAAGTTGTTATCAGATGCAATACTTTTGACTCTGTACAGGAAAATTGAAAAAAAAAACACATTAAAGTCATGAAATTAATTTAAAGATAATAGAAAGCAAAATTTGATCATTTGCACTTTTGATCTCAAAAATTTTGTGATGTTTTCAAAGAAATTTATTTGCTCACTACAAAAAAAATAAATAAATAAATAAATAAATAAAAAGTCAGGGCAATTGAACTTAAGTAATAAAGAAATAAAAACAGCACTTGATACCAGCAATAGATGAAAAAAGTTGTATTTTTTGTTAATCAGCAAGATAATTTAAAGGAAATAATAACAAATAAATTCCAGGGATATTTTCTATTAATATAGACTAGTTATAATGATAAATTCATCAGCATGTCCGGAAATAGTTCAAGGTATAAAGAAGATGATGGAGAATGAAAGGTCAGTAGAGATACTGGCACAGAGATAATGTGGACTGCCAGATAGTAATTGTCAGCAATGTGGAAGCAATATGATCACAGCTGATATTATGTGATTGAGTGATACTAATGGTTTATTGTTCAAGCACATTCTCTGTGGTATTGTGGTCTACAGGGAATGTGGTGCACAATGCTATTATAAGGTGCAGCCCCTATTTGGACATGGTGTGACCATATTGGTGCCCTGCATGAGGTATGGGTGACCAAATACTGCCATGCAATAACTTAGCGTGATCTCATGATGTGATAAGTTCATGCAGATGGTGATGCATTTTCTGTAATGGTTATGCGTGATCAAGAAGAAGCATTGCAAGAACTGATTAGTTGTGTCTCTTACTCTCACAACAATTCCCCTCCAAAACAGGAAATTGTGGTTTTCTCAGATATTCAGGAATCTTTTGTCATATTCATCATTTATTCACTTACATGAAGGAATAAGCATGACAACAAAAACAAACACTCCCACACACACATATCTAGCTGCAATGGTATGTTGACAGTCACACACAAATATATATATATATATTGAGGCCTCTACTTTATTCCTGCTAATGACCGGTAACAAATCACTGGGTTATATGTTATATACCACATCTATTTATACAATTAACATGATTGAGTAGAGATGTGGCACCAGGATGGTGTCTTTAAGGCATGGGAAATCAATGTATTCCTTGCTCTGGCCTTGTTTTGTATCAAAGACACAAAGGGCAAAATAGAAACAATCTGATGACATTCTTGCTCTCTTATCTTAATTGATCAGAAAATGACATATCTCAAATAAAGAAAAAAGTGGCAGGCCATGAATAAATTATTATTTTGGTGGGAAATATCACTTTTTTTTATCAGATTTTTATAAATAATTCTTGTAGGGTCAGTTATAGGAATAATATAATTAATTCATTCTTTTTCATAATTTGGGTAAGATACATTACAGGTAGAGAAAAATGTTTGAATTAGTTAAATTTTGGGCACATAAAGAATAAGATGTTTTCTTTAAATGGGTGAACTTATTGGCACGATTTACTCAGTGCAGACTATACCACATTGTAACCACAAAGTGCTTAACTTGGACATTTCATAATTCTTTATTTATACAGACACATAGATATTAATACCAACCATATTTCAATTGATAATATAAATATTGTCAACTTTTTAAACATGATTATATGATTTTAGGGCGAGTTCCTTATAATTAAACTTATTGTCTATATACAACTTAACTATATTTTAGATAATATAAACATTGTCAAGACATGATTATATGATCAAAACTAATTTCAGCTTTCTCTGTGTTCATCCTGAATTATTCTGTATTATGTTTACTGTTATATGTGTGTGAATGAATAGAGTGTGCCATGCTAAACTGTTGCACATGTGAGACCCTTGGTATTCTCATTGTCCCATTTTTAACAAATTCTCTTACAAATTAATGGTGTAAGAGACTCATCAGGCCTTAATATTTACCGTATTTACTCGTGTATAAGACGAGGTTTTTTTCCAAAAACTCTTAGTTAATGTTTAGGGGGTCGTCTTATACACAAGAGCAGTCTTATACTCGAGTATTTACGGTAAAACGTAAATACGGTAAAACGTAAATACGATGTTCATATTTTCAAAATAACGAATATCAGACGTAGCAGATTGATTTTAATTGCGTTTTAAATGATAAATAAAGGTATTTACCCAATATTATTGGTCTATTATTTCAAAACGCTTTGTTTTGACTTTGTTCTCACTGATTCCAATTATCAGCGTTCAGTTTTGCGTTTCGTCATTGTCTCCACTGCTTTGAGTCGTGTCTTCCCTTTTTGATTGCGTTTTAAATGATAAATAAAGGTATTTACCCAATATTATCACAAATTGTTCGAGAACAGAACAAAACCATCAATCCATTTAAAACGCAATTAAAATCGATCCACGTGTGAAAGCATTTCTGTCCAAGCGGGAAGACACGACTCAAAGCAGTGGAGACAATGACGAAACGCAAAACTGTGAACGCTGATAATTGGAATCAGTGAGAACAAAGTCGAAACAAAGCGTTAATTGCATTTCAAATGATCTGATAAATAAAGGTATTTACCCAATATTATCACAAATTATGCATTTCGTCATTGTTTCTACTGCTTTGAGTCGTGTCTTCCCGCTTGGACAGAAATTCGATGTGCGGAACACGGTAAATTTGATGTGCGGCAACACGAAGAGAAGCCAGGGATCCATCGTTGCGCAAGATATTAAATTTTTCAATGCGAGTTGATACACTCCATTTGTTTTCGCGCCAAAAATAAGAGCTTGTCCCCGGCACTCCCGCTTTTTAAAATGACGACCTCGTATTGCGTAATGCATTTAAATGGATGAATGGTTTTGTTCTGTTCTCGACCTGCAAGGCATATTTTGTGTTAATGTTGGGTATATACTTTTATTTATCATTTAAAACGCAATTAAAATCGATCCACGTGTGAAGGCATTTGTCAAGAAGGGAAGACACGACTCAACGCAACACGTGGTCGCAATTTTGAAAGGCGGAAGTGACAGGAAGAAGCTCTTGTTTTTAGCACGAAAACGATTGTGAACGCTGATAATTGAAAACAGTGAGAACAAAGTCAAAACAAAGCATTTCGAAATAATAGACCAATAATATTGGGTAAATACCTTTATTTATCATTTAAAACGCAATTGAAATCGATCCACGTGTGAAAGCATTTCTGTCAACAAGGAAGACACGACTCAACGCAACACGTGGTCGCAATTTTGAAAGGCGGAAGTGACGGGAAGAAGCTCTTGTTTTTAGCACGAAAACGATTGTGAACGCTGATAATTGAAATCAGTGAGAACAAAGTCAAAACAAAGCATTTCGAAATAATAGACCAATAATATTGGGTAAATACCTTTATTTATCATTTAAAACGCAATTGAAATCGATCCACGTGTGAAAGCATTTCTGTCAACAGGGAAGACACGACTCAAAGCAGTGAAAACAAAGACGAAATGCAAAACTGTGAACGCTGATAATTGAAATCAGTGAGAACAAAGTCAAAACAAAGCATTGCGAAATAATATGTTTTAAATGATATATAAAGGTATTTACCCAATATTATCACAAATTATTTTTCGCAAGAATTTCTCCACGATGTAGAACGTAATACGATGTACGTGACGTCCTTGATCTTAGCGTCAAAACTAAAACGTGGTAGAATATTTCTTTGTGTATTATAAAGCCAAAGATATTCATTATATCGCTTTTAATTATTATCGTTTATAGCACTCCATCGGCTGTAAATCATCGTGATAATATTGGGTAAATACCTTTATATATCATTTAAGACGCAATTAAAATCGATCCACGTGTGAAGGCATTTCTGTCAAAAAGGGAAGACACGACTCAACGCAACACATGGTCGCAATTTTGAAAGGCGGAAGTGACGGGAAGAGGCTCTTGTTTTTAGCACGAAAACGAAATTGTATTGTAAGCAAAATAATTATTATTTAAATATATCGCACAATTCAATTCTGCCTTTGATGTGGTGTGAAAATTAGTAAATTTTCACTGATACCAATTATCAGCGTTCACAGTTTGTTTCCACTGCTTTGAGTCGTGTCTTCCCTTTTTGACAGAAATGCTTTCACACGTGGGTCGATTTTAATTGCGTTTTAAATGGATTGATGGTTTTGTTCTGTTCCCGAACAATTTGTGATAATATTGGGTAAATACCTTTATTTATCATTTAAAACGCAATTAAAATCGATCAGCTACATTTGATATTCGTTATTTCGAAAATATGAACATCGTATTTACGTTTTACCGTAATTACTCGTGTATAAGACGGCTAATATCTTATATTTTAAGCATATTTACGTTTCACTTTTAAAATGACCGCCAAGCTTCAGCTTAAGCTTGAATGGTAGCAGAGCCGATATCTCTTGAAAAACCAACTCGTCTTATATTCGGAAATCGTTTTTTTCAAGTAAAATAACCTCAATTTTGGGGGGTCGTCTTATACACGAGTCGTCTTATACACGAGTAAATACGGTAGGTTTTTAGTCACTGGCTGGAAAAGTTAGACTTCCCTGATGTCCACTGCCATTTTGTTGTCAACTATTGGCCTATGATATAAAACAAGGAAAAATAAGAAAACTTTACATTAATCTGAGCCAGAAGAATATTAAATCTACTGACCCATACTAGCCCAGAGGCTCAAACGTTCCTGGGCCATTGCTAATGCTGAGCCCTGTTATTTATACACAGTCCATCATTACATGGAAGCTTTGTTGTTGGGTATGTGTGTCAATATGGTCAGGTGTATGAAATGCAAATGTCAGACATCACATGACACAAATGTAATTGTGTAGATCAATAGCCACAGATGGTGCTGCCATTTGCATTAACCAGAGTTATGAAAGAAGGAATGTGTAGAGAATAAACAAAAACATATGGACAGTTTCACAGCCAACTGGGTTCAGTGGGGTGGTACAGGTTGATGCCTGTTGTGTTGAGTGCCTCAGGTAGTTTGATGCTGATGTGAATTTAGTATGATATTGTTGGTGTCAAATATCTATATGGCCATGTATAACCCTGCCCAAATGAAGCACAATGTAGTTTACCATTTATCATAGTTTAGCAATAGCTCAGCATGACCAATATATGATAGTCATGCATGACTTGAGTGGATCATGATTTTTTGCTTTACCAAATAAATTTTGCTCTCCAACTGCTTTTACAAAAAGAATGATAAAAGGGGGTATATTGCTGTATTCAGATTAATATGATCATGGTAAGTGCTTGTATATATCTATCTAACTCCCTGTCCTGAGGTAAATGTCAATATTTTAACAAGGAAACAGATGACAAATTTTCCATATTTTATATGCAAAATAGCTTAATGAAACTCCATATATATATATCTGTGTATGTGAATGGTATTCATGTCCAATTTGCACCCACATAACGTGATACGATTGTCCTGGTACAAACAGAGTACATGTGAACAATAAACATCCTGTGTTACTTTTTCTCCGCAAAAAGTTGATTGCCAAATAGTAGACGTTACTCAATAATTCACATTTAAAACATTTATAAATAATTCCCACATCTCCCAAGAGAACTGTGTTTGTGCCAGACATCTTCACAACTCTAAAGATATACAGTATTCTATGGATTTATGGACTGCTCTTTCCAGTTGGAGTCCAACATATATATTGTCATGCATAGAACTAATCAGATAAGGTCTTGCAGAATGACTGTGTGACCATATTGTGTCACATATCAGCTATGGACAGTCAAATAGTATCAAACAGCAGATTGTGACCAAGGAAATGGCCCAAATGGCCCAGAATGACTTTATTATATCACATCTATGTGTTCAAGCATGAATGTGATCAAATAAGGGCACTCAGAGCCATTTCATGACAATATTGTGCAATATTAAAGAATATAGATCATGCCAAGCAATGGCTATGTGTGATCTTGTTTCCTCAAGTTTTTACGTGACCGAATAACTGTTTGGCTCTAGCTGCTGGCTTGTACTAGAGATGGGTGCATTTGAGATCGCCAGATAGTTCACTTATTGATGTGATTATGTATATTGCAAATGGGATATTTTTTCCAGCAGAATAATTGAATAATAAAACCCACCACACAAAAAAAAACATTTATGACTTGAAAGCACAGAACTCATACACACACATACACACGATGAACAAAGCATGCTGAAAATTGCAAACAATTTTCTTTTTGTTATATTTTTCAGAAGTGCTTCCAAATCCAAGGAAGCCCCGTGAGTATTTTGATAAATGCGTGCGGATGATGGTTCTTTTAAACTAAGACTAAACCAAAATAAGTGTTCATTTAAGATTTATTTCATTTAGAATAATTATTTAAGTTGCGAGTCCTGTCCTTTTGTTTGCCCACTCCAGTCTTAGTGAAAAAGAGTTGCATACTGGTTTGCAGTTTTCAGAATGCAAGGGATATTGATTTTGTTATATTTATTTACTGAAGTAAATAAAATGATTTTTTGAATTGCGGATTTTACATACTAAAATATAACAGCAAATTAAAACAATGAGATTTGCATAATAATTGAGAATTCTTAGTGTTCAGAACCAAACATCTATTTGGTCTGGCAAACTTGTGATCATCTGAAGTCATGTACTTTTTAAAATATGACTTGTTCAGCTCATTGGTTGTTTAACTTCATTTACTCAAACATTGTCATACCAAATATATGTTAAGATTATTTTACAATCAGAATGATCTTGTTTTTAAATAATGCATATACATATGATATGAATAATTTATGAATGTCCTAACCTATAGGATTTTTATAATGGCTGAAGACAAGAATAACATTTATTTAAGTTGGGGGGGACGATATGCATAATATATGATCATGTTTCATTTGTCAAGCACTAGCATTTTATATGGCTGCTATTTCTGAGCATGAGCAATAAGAATTACGTTCTGTTGAAATGTAAAAAGTCATGAAAAAATGGGTGTGGCTTAGTACTTCGTAGTAACGGAAAAATCGTAACGTTAGGGGCAGCAGTGTCTTCTATAGTTCTTTTTTTCCAGCCGAAAAAATCTTGTCCCCCACATTTGAACCCCCAAGATTAATATAGTGCAAGATAATTGTTTTGTATAAAAACTACTAAACAGATTTTAGCTTTTAATGTATCAAATGCAAAGGTATGGAATTTTCTTTTGATATAGTTTTTAATTTTTTTTTCAAATTTTACCATATTTTGATTATTTAAGATTCAAAATTGAAGTAAAAATCAGAAAAAGATGTTTTTTTGGTAACAATAAATAAAAGGATAGACCTAGCTTGGAAAACATTTTTGGGAATAACTACTCTATCAATCTGCAAAACTAAGGCATTTGAATGGTGTTATTTAGTTTAATGGTGTTATTTAGTTTAAATGGACAGAATTTTCAAAAATGTCTTACAACTCAAGTAAGTTGCATTTTTTTGTAAATAAAATAATTCAAATAAATGTTAACTTTTGACACCATTTGGTCATTTTTGACTTAAAGTTAAAGAAAGTTAGATATCTCAAAATAAAGACCATTAATCAAAATTCCCTCTATTTAAACTGTAAAGAAAAATATTTTGAGTACCGTATTTGCTCAAAAGTAGAACGAGAAATTAGAACCCAGACCTTTAGCAGAGATATTTAAACAGAGATTGGAAAGAGCTGGCATGCCACTTGTCTGCACGGTGCACCATCCAACTCTCACAATCGTTTTTGCACAAATTACAATAGTTCTCCATCTAAATGCTATAAAACTGCATCCACTCTATGTCGACATGATGATCCAAAGACGATAACATTTTACTGTTTTTGTACCAAAAACAGTAAAAATTCCCTTGACAAGCTGGCTAAATGGCCACATGTGGGAAACAGGAAGTGGCGCCGCCACAAGATCGGTTCATCGGTGATAATGCAGAACTTCAGCTTGTTTCCAATCTCTGTTTTAAATGTCTCTGCCTTTGGTTAATGTTTGGGGGGGGTGGGCTTATACACGAGGGCAACCTCTGGATAGTGATTTACGGCACCTTCGGGCGGCTGATCGAGCGCTATAAACGATAATAATTAAAAGTTATAATTGATATCTTTGGCTTATAATACACAAATAAAGATTCTACCACATGTCAACAGTAGTCTGCCTCCATTTAATAAATGTATATCCTGCACAAGTCAGAGAAAATGTTACTTTAACACTGCTTAAATATGCATATGCAACCATTTTGAAAAGCAGAAGTGATGGGGAGAAGGTCTTATTTTTGGCACGAAAACGATCTGAGCGCCACCACAATGTATTAACTCGCATTGGAATATTAATATATTGCGCAATGATGGATCCCTGATACTACGTATTTACGTTTTACTTTTAAAATGGCCGAAAAACTTGAATGGTAGGAGTGCCGATTTCATGACATTTTCTTACTTGTCCCATAGTCGGAAATTGGCCTTTCCAAGCAAAATAACATCAATTTGGGGGGGGGGGGGGGGGGGTCGTCTTATACACGGGGTCTTCATGGATTTGAGTAAATACGGTAAAGCTGTTCTTAAATTTTGATGATTAAACTTGCAAATGTTCTCAATTTTGTCATAAAAAGTGTGGGAAATTTGAGAAATATATTATGTTTACTTCCTATTTTGTATCACTGGGCAGTGATGAGGTTGAATGCAGCAGTTACTGGCTAATGGATTAGTGATAAAAGATCACTAAATGATGTTTACATGTGTACATATCAACATTGATCCCTTCTGAACAGAAATATTTTACCTGTTTACCTTATTTTGGTATGTTGCAAAGGTGCACTATTTCATGTAGCTCAAAGAGTAATGATGTCATAATGATGTTGTGGTTATTTATCAATGAAATAGTGACGTTATATCTTTTGGTAAATTAGCAACAATCAATAACACTTTTCATACAGCTGTGATCCTCTGTATGAAGTGACCCTGTTCCCCCTAATATTAACACTAAAAAGCATAAATACCAACTTTATACACAAGGTAGATAAAAGCTTTTCCAATTATTACTGTCATGCATGAAAAGAGATTATCTGTTGGGTTGTTTAACATTGATAACATTCGAGTTCTCTGTACTTTCATGTGTGAGGAATTCAAATGTGCTGACCATCCTCCTAATGATTGGTAATGATGCCTTCGACTGGGATTGAAGGGTCAAGATTGGGGACAGAATTAAATATATACTGATACATTACTAGTTAGAGCTAAACGTCATTTTGGTTATGCATTAGTTTGACCAAATAAGGTCACACCTGGAAATTACATGGCCTTACCTGGTCATGCATAGCTGTTGTATGACAATATATGGCCAGGCATAGACCATGCGAGCCACAATATGGCCAAGCATAGACTTTGTTTTACCTCATTTGTTCAAGATCATACATGATGTTTAATTCAGAGAAAATGACCTATTTTCTATACCACAAGGATGGAATGAAATTATATATTGTTGTGACGGTTAATATTTAGAAAATATTTAATCAAAGTGCTTAACCATTTTGAACAAAACATTGAACTTTGAACTGTAGAATTACAAAGTGAAACTATGAAAGCACAGGGAGGTCAGTGGGGAATCAGAATATTTTGTTGTGTATAAACATCCTAAAAAGTTAATATGCAGAGAATATTTCAATCATGTTGCTGCTCATATATGTTCTTGACTAGACTGGGTTAGTTGAGTGACCATGCTCGCCATGAAATTAAGAGATGAAACTAAACTGAGTAAAATGGACTGCACTTGGAACTCACTTTTATTTTACAATTGGGAAAACAATTCCTTGTTGATGACTCTTTATGAAATCCACATATTGGGTAGATTTATCTATTTGGTCAGTCATGTGTGACACAAACATGTGTAAGGCTACATATAATAGAATGATACTTTTTAGTGAGATCATCTATTTGGTCACATAACAGTTATAGATATTTGCACATCTGTTAGGGGTAGGTTATACGCTATGGGTTTGTAGACAAAGTAAAACTGTTAATTTCCCATTTGAGCAAGTAGAGAAAGAATCTATTGAGTGATAAATTTGGTCTGCTGTTTAAAATTATTTCTCTTTAGAATTAGAATAAATTATTATTGCTGATCGGAGCACCCAAATTAAGCTGCTGTGTTAGCATTAAGATTATTAAGAAAAATATTATGAAGCTTATCAATACACTCAAGTTTTTTTTTTTTTTCATATTTATGAAAGAAAATATACATTTTTTCTTGTTTCGATAGAATATTTTTCAATTATATTGAACCAAAACATGATCAGAGATGCAAAATATTATCATGATAAAAATCTTTGATTGTTATGATCCAGTAGATTTTTTCATGGTTTTAAAATATGGCAGTAGTATATTGTTTTATTTTTTATTGAATCATTTATGTATATTTTGATGTGATTTTTGTTGTTATAGAAACCAGGCAGAGATGGCCCACACCTGCCGAGGGACCATCAACCTGGCCAACGCCTTCATCCACACAGAGGACTCGTGTAGTTTCGTGATTTCTAACGGTGGCACCCAGACATTTCATTTGAAGGCGAGCTCGGAGGTGGAGCGGCAGAGATGGGTCACTGCTCTTGAACTTGCCAAGGCCAAGGCCATCAGTCTCATGGAATCAGGTAAGCTTCATCTTCATTATCCTCTAGCGCTTTTTTCTTCATTTCCTACTTATTCATACAAAGCCTTGTTAACACCTACCATATCTTCTATACATTTCTTAAATTTATATTAATGTAAAATTTTAAACGAAGATATTTCACCTGAAAAATCCTCCTGAAACTAAAATATCGCCATTTGCACAGCTAAGCTTGGAAAATCAAGCAGTTTAATCAATTTGATATGTTAAGTAAAAAGATATAACTGATATAATGCAAGCAGTTACCATACTTACTTAAATATTAGACAAGGCTTACGTACCCAAACATTCAGTTAATGTTTGGGGGTTGTCTTATACACAAGGGCAACCTGTGGATGGTGATTTACGGCAAGAATAATGGACTTTATCAGCATGAAAAGTAAATAAACTTCACTCATACTGTCCAGATACAATCTCCCACAACAGCGATATAATTAATATCTTTGGCTTATAGTACACATAGAAATATTTTACCAACAGTCAGAAAAAATGTCAGTTTAACAATGCTTAAATATACTTACGCAACACGAGTTCACTATTCTGAAAAGCGGAAGTGATGGGGACAAGCTCTTATTTTTGGTGCAAAAAGATCAGAGTGTATTAACTTGCATTGAAATATTAATATATTCGCACAATGATGGATCCCTGACACTACGTAAATACAAAGACTCAGATATCCATCATTGCACAATATATTAATATTTCAATGGGAATGAATACGCTTTGGCGGCACTCCTATCGTTTTCACGCCAAGATAAGAGCTTCTCCCCGTGTTGCGAAAGCATATTTACATTAAGGTCAAGAACATGGAGAATTCTTGACCTGCGAAGTGTAATTTGTGATAATATTGGGTAAATACCTTTATTTATCATTTAAAACGCTATTAAAGGCGATCCTCTACATCCGATATTGGTTATTTCGTAAATATGAAAGTCAGTAATGAAAACGCTATGTTTTGACACGAAGGTCAAGGATGTCACGGACATCGTATTTACATTTTGCTGGAAATCCACGTCCACAGGTCATCCTCGTGGTCTTGTTGTGTAAGCTTATTTACGTTTCCCTTTTAAAATGGCAGCCAAACTTGAATGGTAGCAGTGCCAATGTCTCGAGAAAAAATGACTCGTCTTATATTTGGAAATTGGTCTTTTCAAGCAAAATAACTTCAATTTAGGGGGGTTGTCTTATACACAATTCTTCTTATATTCGACTAAATAAGGTACTTAATTTTAGTTACACGCAGTAGTCGCCCAGTCAATAAATGATTATTCCATGTCTGCAGCACAATCACTCTATTCTGACAGTCTTACTTAACACTGTGCAATAGCTTTGTGATGATAGCCAGTTATGTGCTGGGGACTGTCAGGTTGATTATGTTTATGTTTCCCAGGTGAGCTACTACTCATATAGCTGACTGAATTATGCCAAGAATGGCTGCCTCAATGTGGTTGGTGTGTTTGGGCCAGCAGTATGTTTTCTATCACATCAGTTCTTACAATAGAGACTTCACAATATCATTAATTTTACTGTGCCATCTTGATTTTTTAGAATAACATATTTATCATAGATCACGTTATAGAAGGCACATGTATACTGTCATCACAAATCTGGAACATTTGCAATTGACGAATTAAACATGAGCAGTTAGTGCACACATGACAGCCTAACCTTAAATTATAAAATCTACAAATATGAGAATATGTATATTCATTGACATAATGAATATGATTTTGATAATTTCATTGTCTGCAACACAAAATATTTCTTGTTATGCTGTTCCCAGGTGATCATATGAAAAGGACTCTATTCAAACTTAATGACAATATGCCCAGCACTTGATGTGCAACAAATACTATTCAAGGTGTATAACTGGTAACAGGTAGAAGACTCCACCGTGATATAAGAAACCAGAGGCATGCAACAAGGGTTCACAGAATTATAGGGTAAAGTGATATAGTGATAATGTTGGACATATTACTGGATAACATTTAGGATAACAACATTTATATATGCATAACAGCTCAAACAGAAACATATTGTTATATCCCTGTTTTTGTTTCTGTATTTAATTTATATTTATAGGTAAAGATATTTTGATATTACAATTAATCTCAGGAAGGGTTCTGATTTTTGTGTGTGTGTTTGGACATTTGCCAACAAAGGTCTGATAAATAAGCCATTTTGAGTGACGAGCTTAACTTGTCATGATTTTGTATTTATGAAAAAATATTAATGTAAATTTATTATGCGAATCATCAAAATCCTGCAGTAATTGCTATAAATGTTGTCTTATGAAAAGAGTGCAGTTGTGCAGAATCTCTACTGTACAATTGAATCAAGGCAGTTGATTGGCTAAGTTAGCTACAGAGGTAATCAGTGTGAATTGCATGCCAAGATGATAACAGAAAGAGAGAGAGAGAGAGGGGGAGCTGGCACAGCCCAGACAAACACAATCTATGCTTGCTCTCTGTCTCATTCAAGGCAAGATCATATTACTGTGTGATAGACAAACAGTGGACTTGTTTTCTTATATTATTGCAAACCTGTTGTGACCATGCTATTATTTATATAATTGTTGCAGATGATTGGTATACTTTGATGCTTTGTAAGTAACATTTTACATTAGCTTAAATTATACTAAATCCAAAGCAATTATCACATTAATCCTCATTGATTGACTATCATGTATGACTAGAATTTGCATATTATAATTCATGATATGAATAAATGTATAGCATATTAGGGTCGCTGGAATCATTGTTTAACTGAACTAAAATTTAAAATTGTGAGTTTTAAAATTTGAATTTGATAACTAGAGAGAGGCATCCTGGTGGCTGGGAATTGTCACAGGATATACCTCCCCAAAATGAATAAGATTGAATAGTGCATGTCTACTAAGATCCATATAGATTTATAAGAATACACCTCTAGAGTATATAATGCAGTATATATTCTGAGATATATAGAGTTATTTGCATGTTGCTACCAAAGCTTTATATACATGTATATATATACATACATGATGATGTCAATATTGAAGTATTTTTTATCCTAATTCAGTTAATGACTGTGATTAACAAGGTGGTATTTCTTTATAAAGCCATAAAGTCAAATTGAATCTAGTATCTTTTTGGATACCTGGTCAAATATTGTCAAGGTGACATCAAGCAGGTGGAGGAGGAAATCATTATTATAATATAAATCTTTCAAAGTGAAGCAAAAGCATGCATGATCAAATAGATGTCCATGATGAATACTACATGTTATTATTTTAACATATACTTTGGTTTGGTCCAAACAACCAGAGTTTGATGACATTGGCAATGTTGTTTACACCTCAAAGTTATGATAGAGCACAGAAATTTGATCAGTTTGAAACAAATATTACCATGATTACTTAATGAAAAAAATTGTAATCAAGATACAGATATTCTTGTCAATAACATAGAAGAATACTAAAGACATCTAATTTTACTATGATTACAAAACAGGAGAGAACATTTTTTGAAAGAACATGAATAAAAAAACACTTTTTTCCACGCCAGAGTGAGTTCAGGCTATTGTAATGATGAGTTGTATGGAATGGTCAGAGCTCCTCTCTGTGTGCCCCTCCTCACTGATATTGTCCTCTATATTAAACATATACCAGGGTATCCTCATGACAATTATAGACATGTAGTGAAACGGTATGGACTTTGACCAGTTAATTTGCATGTAGGATCATGATCAGGTCAAACTGAATATGCAAAGGGTCATCAAGCTAAAAGGACAAGAGAGTGAATAGCGTGGCACCTGGGGGATTAAATCTTACATTTAAAATTGTAATTGGCCCAAACTGAATATGCAAAGGGCTGTCAAACAAGAGGACAAGAGGGATTATCCCGTGGCACCTGAGGGATTAAGTCTGCCAGTGTGATATTGATTACAAGCCTTGCTTACAGGTAAGTCTGTGAGCAGTTTCCTTATATGGGGGCAGGTAGGGCTTTGCATTTAATTATCCTTGGTGGCAGGAGGGGAATGATTGGCCCAGCTGGAGTGACTCGTCTCCTGCCAGCTCCACGATGAAGGTCACAAGATCAACATCCAGGTCTCAGCCCATGAAAAAGGTCACTGGCATGTTTTGATTGACCCAGATCGATGCCGTGTATTGATTTTTCTTTTCTTCAAAGTTTTCAGAGCTTTATGATTATATGATGATAGATTTGTGTTATTTCTTAAAATATAGGAAAAAGAATGACTTTTGTTCAGTTTAAGACTACTTTTCAAATATCTATGGTATTGTTCAGAAACAGATTGTGTATGAGCAACTCTTTGTTTGACCTACAAAAATGATCTGCCTTTGTCATTTTGCAGAAATAGCAAGGTGATGACAGAGAACTCAGAAACAAATTGCTTTAAATAGTGCCCTCTTGTGGTTATATATTTGCAAACATGGAAATAGTCAATAGCACAGTGTATGAATAGAATTTAGTTATCATGTGAGCAATACTGGCTGATATAAGATGATATAATGGAATGACACAAGGTGGGGTGGCGCAGAGGCTGGTCCTGCTGCTGAGAGCAAATAGAAGCATGGTCCGGGCCTAGTTGCCTCCGTTACAGCCCACATATTGTACTAGCCCAGTCATTGATGGTACGTAACATTCTCCTTCACCACCCACAGTCACTATGTGTTGATGACAGCAGTGCATACATTCGCAGCAGTATAGAACCACATTTGGAATCAGTCCGCTCTGCATCCTCCCGAGACGCCATTACTTGGTGCTTTGACGGCTGACGTGGAATATTTTATGACAGTCTGGCCAGCTACAGCCCTTGTGACTCTGTTGTTTTGGTTCTGACGAGAGATGAACAGGAAGGAAACAAACTGACAGTCAAGTGGGCAGGCAGGCATAGTGTCGGGAGTATTATGCCGGGCAGCAGCCACAACCTCAGGCTCCATGGTGAGAAACCACTCACCAAATGAAGCAGTGAGATACAAATATAAAGAATATAGAGCAAAGCCAGGGTAGAAACATGGAGACAGATTGCCAAGTGGTGATAAAGGTAGAGTTGGCCACAGAAAACTGCCAGGGAGAGACTCAGGGGTACAGTGAGGAGGAAGAAAATGCCACAAAAAAGGCCTTGGAAGAGGATAATGGTAGCAAGAGTGGAGGAGAGTCTGAGAATGGTGATTTTCATATGGAGGAGGATGTGACAAAGCCAAGTAGTGTCATAGAAGAGGATGAGAGTAGCAAGGAGAGTGACTTTGTGGAAGAGGAACGAGGGATAGAGGGAAGTAACAGCGAAGAGGAATCTGGTAGAAGAGAACAAGGGGCAGAAGAACAAGACCTTAAAGAGTACGACCAAGAAGAAACTGTGCAAGGTGATGGTGTCCAAGAAAAGGAGTGTGAGGAGAAAGAGACCAAAGGGAAGCAAGGTAGGAAGTGGCCATGGCCGAGATGTAGGTCAAAACAATATTGGTGGCAGGGAGGGGAGATCCCAGTCTACTCCAGACCAAGAGAGGCTGCAGGCTGCCACGGCAACCACATCTCAAAGATTAATGTTATCTTGTCCTCTCAGGCAAGCTTTATTATTTTCCTTTCCTTTTTCAAGGTGATGATATTAGTTTTTTTGGTGATAAAACATGTTGGTGTTACACTGTTGTTGAAATATGAATGACCTTGAACTTGGGATGCCATCAATCGTGATCCTCACCACAATATTATGAATTGAGTTTTGACTACAGCTTCTCAACTCACACAAGACTGTACCCTGAGTTACTGCAGTCTGATGCCACAGACTACAAAGGCCCAAAATGGCAAAAATAACAGGAGAAATAAAGCTACATATTCATGTCACTCCTCCCTTTAATTGCATCTGCCATATTGATCTTTTTGTTTTTCACATCACATTCATTATTTTAAATATTTAATGTAATTATTGTAAATGACAAGAAGTGTGTGTCATAAAAGCTTTCAATTGGGCAGAAATTATTGGCTGATGTCCAGGAATAACATGGACCACTTGTCTGCCTGTATTGACTCAATATTGGACAGTATTAATCCATCCTATAATCAAGATATTTCCACATTCCTTCCCACTTGCACACACACTATTTCATATTATTGAACAGATAATTTGTCAGGTATAGAGAAAGCATTGACACAAATAGAATAAAAATCACACTCAAATGGAATATAATATATGTAGTAATTTATTATCATTTATAGTCGAAACACTTTGGTTTCCAATTGGTTTGTGATATTTAATCAAATATACCTCATTATTGAATGCAAGCCTTGAAGTCCAAAGATTGCCTCATTTAATAACAAATATTCAGTTTCAAATGATGATATTGACCTCACCGACTTTCAGTTCTCTACAAAGGAGTTAGTTCCACTTTGAACTTTTGTCATTGATTTTGCTTCTCTTTGAGAATTTGCCTACAACACAAAACATGGACCTTTGTTGCATAAGTGGCAGTTCTATTTTAATAATACATGTTTATTTACATAAATCTTACAATTCTAGAATGACACAAAATTGGAGAGAAACCCAACTGGGCTTATTTTCTCCGTTATAACTAACTTGCTTAGTTTATGAATTGTAAAATATAAACATTGGTACAATTAAACAAATAGTAGTACAATAAGAAACAGTGTTACAATAAGAAACAGTAGTACAATAAGAAACAGTGTTACAATAAGAAACAGTAGTACAATATGAAACAGAAGTAGGATATAGGATATTGTTGCCAGCCAAACAATGGTCTGCTGCTGGCTGGACATATGAGGGTAGAACTAACTTGGCAGTCAGTTGTGAAAATGAGGCTATTATCTGTAAAAAAAATAATATTTACCAGGCTTCAAATGTGGAATCTATTCACCGAAGGCCATCATAATCAGACGAGTCCCAATGCCTGTGTAGTTACTAATATTTGTGTACACAACTTTATTCATTACCTCAAAACCGACCCCACTAACACAGTAGGACTAAGGTAAAGCAATGGATCTCTGCCCTAGTTGGTTATATAAGTGGGGGATGGGAGGTGATAGGTTCTTATCTAAGTGGTTATATTCAGATTAGTGTATGGTAACAATTTTATTGTGTTTTTTATTACATGGCAAATTTTAACAAAAGGATGTTTTCATAATCTGCTCCATCCTTTGTGAACATGATAACTTGAGAACAAATAATCTTTGGTTCTTGAAACATACAGTATACCAATGGAAACTTGTGTAAACATCTTGAAACTATTTGCTAGTTGGTGACCTTGGCCTTAACTTCAAGGTCATGACCCTATCTCTGAAAACCTTGTGAACACAAAAGTTGACAACAAATAAAGATACCTGTACCAAACTTAAACCATGGGGTAATCGGTTTCTGATCGGTATTTTTTTTTTCACAATTGACATAGAAAAATATAAATATATATACATATAAAACATTTGGAGGAATGGGATTTCATTGAAGTTTTGTGAATATTGTTCTCCATAAAGAAAGATGATCAGTGATTCTCACAAAGAACTCAAGAATAAACAAGTAACTGAGTGCTTGGCCTAAGTCATAGCAGAAGACAGGCTAAGTAGCTTTGTTGATTCTGTGAGTCTATTGGAGTCACCATGGGAAGGTGGCAGATTGAGAAGAAAGTTGAGGAGTGAGTGCTCTGCTAGTAATTACCTGATGACTGGAATGGTACCTGGATACTGAGATCTGATGTGGTTCCACTGAGCATTTAATCATTCCCCAACGAAATGGGGGGGGGGGGGGGGGGGGGGAGCCTGCATAATCACATGATGATTAGAACATGGTGCCAATCAAGATGTCTTGTTGTGCAATAAAAGCACAAAAACAAAAAGATTAGCTTTGAAGGTCATCTAAGAAATCAGCTGCACATAGTGTGGCCTGGTATGAAACCTGAGTCTTTTTTTCCCTTTGGTTAGAGACTCTTTTCATTATCTTCAAAGAATTCAGGACTGGTAGAGAAGTATTAGGTAATCAAATTAGAAGAAAACAGTTGGGTGCGATAGATCTTTCTGCTCAAAGAATTAGATGCAAATGGTAGATTCTTTTTGACAAAATCTATGGAATAGGAATATGAAATTTGGAATTTCCAGAGTCGTAAATACTTGTCTTGCCCACCAAAATATCATCCAATCAGAATTGACCAACATCAGGTCATGAATTGTGATCAGCTGGCTGATCGAGATGCTATTCAATCAGTACAAAGCAGAACCTGTATGGATAGTCATTTCTTCTTTCACCAATCCATGCACAGCCTGATTTGTATATCATGATGTGTGGCCGATCCTGAATACACCTTCTTTACCAATGACGGCAGGGACTGATATGAAAGAGAGGTCCTATTATGGAAGGTAGGAGTAGATGTAATTACATGAACATAGGAAATCCATTTTTTGCATCCTGTTTTAAGGTCTATAATCCACAATGAAAAACTGGGACAGACTTATGTTTTTTTTGGCTTAAATATGTTCAAAGTAATGTTATTTGTTAATTTAGTACAGAAAAAGTAAACTTAACCAGCTAGTCTTAAATTTTTATTACTTAAATTAAACCCGTTTTAACGGTAGTTAAAACGGGTTTGACTCAGTTTTTGCAGCTGGCCACTTATATGAAGTATTTATATTTTCTTTATTTAATGCCATCCAAAGAATAATCAAACTTTTTTAGGACATTTTAGATATAATCATGGCATAAAATATGAATTATCACTAAAAGATTTGGATATTTAATAATCTCACACAAACGAGTTTGTCCGCCATGTGTGCCGAAGGCAGTTACGTAAATACACGAGACCACACGAAGTTCTCTCCAGATGCTTCAAACTGATTGTGGATTATAGACCTTAAAACATAATAAAGGTTGGTTCCAATGCAAGCTCATACAGCCGTGATATTGATATTCACAGTTAGAAAGTGTTCAAAATTTGAGTTTATTTGAGCTTATGGAGTTTATCTTATTGCCCTTAGCAAGCAACTTTCAGCCAACAAATTTGCAAGGTCTTTTTTCTGCAGTTTTTACCATTTAACTGAGAAGAACAGGCTGATGGCAAGAAGTAGTTGAACCCAAAGTTCAGATTCTGATTAAAGGGGATGAACCATGGAGTGAATTAATACATAACCCACCAGGTAATTAACTAGTGCATGGGGCTTGAGCACGGCTCTGCACAGTAACCTCAGAGCTTACCAGGTGAATGAGAATTGCAACCTCAGTGACATTCATAACATGGAAAAGTTTATTGACCACTCAGAGTGCCAGAAGCATAAAAAGTTCAACATTTTGTTTCAGTGCTATTAAATAGTGTGAAGCAGGTTTTGACATGGTTTTTGACTGCTTCCATAATTCACAATTCCCTTTTTCTGTGAGTTCCGAATTTTACACATTGATTTCTTCCAGTTGAATAGGTCACATATACATAATTTCTGTCCAGTTCCATTATTCACAGATAGCTTTGATGAAGCTCTCTTCAATTCACACATGACAATTGTCAAGTTCTGTTATTTTATACTTATATTCACATGTTCAAATATCACAAATCATTTGATACAGATAGTTTTAATGAAGTCCAATTCAAAAAAGATATTAATGAGAATATTAGAGGTACAAGATTGTGTACAAGAAAAGGCAAATGAAACTGGAAAAATAGAAATGTGCTTATATTTTACACATGATCAATATCACTCATGGTTTATTTCAGTTGCGTGTACAGGCTATATCTATTCATTCATGATAATCGCGATGATAAATAGGAAGATACCAAAGTACAAAGTACACATCTTTGAGGAGCGGATACGCTGGCTGCTTGTGGTGACACTAAATTGAGCCACAAGTAATCAAAGTCAAATAGAAGTTAAGAATTTACCTCAGGTTAATCCTCAGCATTGTTGCTTAAAAAGGAGAGAATACATCTTGAAAATCAACTCTTTTTGGTCTCCAAGTAAATATAGACGTTACGCCAGGGCAAGGTGGTGGTAACGAGAATATACAGCAGCAAATGAGAAAGAAGCATTTCATTGATTAGATAGACAAGGAGGTGTGATAAAGTAATTATACCAGCCCCACACTGATGTTACCTTGCCACCTCCCAAGGCTTTATGAAGGAAATTTTTTTCCAGATTAAAATAACAATAAAAAAATGTTTTACTTTAAAAGACACGTTGAAAATCAGAGAAATGATATAAGCATAACCAAGAAGAGAATGAGTGAAATATCAGTTTCTCATAACCATTTTATAATGGAAAAAGTCTTGTTAACGGGCACTTTTAGTGCTGAGAGCATTATGGAGATGGGTAAATGATAGGGATTTATATATCACTGGGTAATGTCATTGCCACATGATACAGCATGTACACAGTGTGACTGTGCCACCGACTCCAGCACTTGTTCAAGCAGCCTTTATATTCCTACAGCAGAGAGATGCTGATGGTTTGAGATGTGGCTCCAGTGCCTAGCTCACTGAGACTGGTCTGATGTCATCATGGTCAGTCAGCCAATCAGATCATGCCAATGTAGGTCTCCATCAAGCGGGTCGTGTTAGAAGCTTGTGGCCTAATAAAGTGGGCCTCGCGTATATGGATCAGTACAAGCATGGATAAATCACTCTTTGCTGTATGTAACAAACAAAGGTGAGCAGGGATCTTTTTATATTCATTTATCCACTCATTGATTTAAACAAGGCTGTGCGGTCAGTCACGATTGATTTTCTGGGGGTGAGGCTCTATCAACATTGGGCATGTTGCAAGTGTCTCTGCTCAGTCTGGATCCAAGGCAACCACTGTGATGCCAGGGCAGAGCCAGAATGCACACTGTCTGAAGGTGGAAGCCTGGGTACACCTGCACTCGCCTTCGTCTTGGGAACTGGAAATTATGCAGTCTGCTACCAAAGGATTGTAGCCATAAAAGTAGATGGCACTGCTGGTGCTGATCTTGTTGTCTCAAGTCTCAGACCAGAATGCAGACAGTTACCAGTTTAACAGGCAGGGGGATTTAGGTCTGGGATATTTCCTATTTTATTGACCATTCCACTGTTTGAACATTGCATATATGCCAGCAGAGCTTCATGTTTGTAAATACCTGGATCCTGATGGCATGACCACATCTGCACACCGAGGTACCCTAAAAGCTCAGGTTACTCTTTAAAAAAAAAACCATTATCCATTTTAACTTATGGAATTGACTGTATGCTTCAAAGCACTGAAAAATGTGCCATGCAATCAATGAATATTTTATTGGATTGGAAATGAAATGAAGTGTAAAGTACTGTGCACAGGAAGTAAAGGTCGGTTAATCTGAGTGCATTTAAAGATATTAATATCTCAGTTCTGTGCCCTGCTGGAAAGGTTAGAGAACAAGATTTTTTGAGTTATTCATGTTAGGATATTATTTGAAATATGAGATGATAGAATTTAAGGGCTTACAATTAGAATTGCCTGAATAGGTCATCTCATGATGATGATGAGGGTCACTTTTCCCACAAATTCTACCACAAGGCAAGTAAATGGTCATATTTTGTTCATTTACCATAATGATTTGAGGGGATTCTATCATCAGCTTAGAGTTGCTTGTCCAATCTCAATTGGGCAGTTGTGTATGATATAGAATTTTGAATGGTTCTCAACTTGCCCATCACAAGAAGAAATCAAAGTGTCAAAAAGAAATAGATGTAGTCTTTAAATGTACATATATCTGATAGTGATTTGATAGACACCATGCTCTGTTGGTTGTAATATCCGGTGGCAGCAATATTCTGTGATCATGGAAATTGAAGTATTCCACATTGTTAAGAGGGTAAGGCTTTAATTTTAACAGCCAGTATTCCCTAATGATGGCGTTGTAGATCTGGCGGAGTGTGTGTTCATGCAGTGATTGGCATGATGTCCAGGTGATGAGAGATTATAGAGGACTTCCTGCACCAAAATAGCTACGCCCATATGTTACCCAATGGCCTTCTTTAAAGCTATACCCCCACAGGATTATCTGCCAGGGATCATTGTAATCAGAACAGATTATCACCATAATTATTCTGCTCCTCATCATAAATTGATGTGACACAGAGTATGATTATGGGAACATTGCCACAGTATTTGAGAAAGATATATATATATACAGAGTAAAAGAGATGAATGGAGAGATATAGAGAGAGTTAGACTAGAGGTGTGTCGGAACTGACGGTGGAAAGCAGCAGTGTAGCCCCTGTGAGGGCCAGAGAGCAGAAGAGTATAGCCCCTGTGAGGGCTGCCGCCAGCACAGATGTCATCACTGGCGCGACACTCATACAATCATCATCACAATTTCAATCACATTGTGCGACCTGTCACTCGGCTTTGTGCCTCTGCCAACTACCTCCTCTGCTACCTGTGCACACCTTGGTATCTAGGTTTGTTCCTTTTTTTTGTTATTTAACATTTCAACGATATATGACTTTTTTGGTAATTGTATTTTGTTGTGTAAATTTGATGCACTGATTAACAGTTTGAGAGTATTTGGGTTGCATGGCCTCCAACAGTTGTGCATCAATTTGTTTTTTTCATAATCAAAATTAATTTGCAAAATTAATTTGTACAAGTTAAGCCCAATATAAAGTTGGCTTTCAGATATTATGCAAACATATTTACATAAAACACATAGAAAGCTTGTGCAGTGAATCATGCCGTGAGAGGATATTTTGGACACAGTAGTGTTAATAAATATGGATACAATTGAAGGGGGGACACTGTTATAAAAAAGTGTTATGAATAAGTGTTAGGACAAGTAAGGGAGGACACTGTTCATTGTCTTGTTTATTGCATTTGGCACTATGACAGAATAGCTTGGGAATGAACATCAGGCCACCATCACAGTTTACCTGTATACAACTGGCAATTTACCATATGTAAAAACTGCACTCGCATAGCATACATATGTGGGAAGACACAATAGTCCTGATTGTCACCACAATTGGTATTCCAGTCAGGGCTGCCGCTGATCCTTTTGATGTAAGTAAGCAGTGGGTTGTAGCACCACAGCTGGCACCAAGGGATCCAGGAGATTATCTACTCCCCACTATCTATGCTACAGCTGGCACTACATTCCCTGATATACTACAGCTGGCACTACATTCCCTGATATACTACAGCTGGCACTACATTCACTGATATACTACAGCTGGCACTACACTTACTGATATACTACAGCTGGCACTATACTCTGCTATACTACAGCTGGCACTACATTCACTGATATACTACAGCTGGCACTACATTCACTGATATACTACAGCTGGCACTGCATTCCCTGATATACTACAGCTGGCACTACATTCCCTGATATACTACAGCTGGCACTACATTCCCTGATATACTACAGCTGGCACTACATTCCCTGATATACTACAGCTGGCACTACATTCCCTGATATACTACAGCTGGCACTACATTCCCTGATATACTACAACTGGCACTACATTCCCTGATATTCTACAGCTGGCACTACACTTACTGATATACTACATGTGGCACTACACTTACTGATATACTACAGCTGGTACTACATTCCCTGATATACTACAGCTGGCACTACACTTACTGATATACTACAGCTGGCACTACATTCCCTGATATACTACAGCTGGTACTACATTCCCTGATATACTACAGCTGGCACTACATTCCCTGATATACTACAGCTGGCACTACATTCCCTGATATACTACAGCTGGCACTACATTCCCTGATATACTACAGCTGGTACTACATTCACTGATATACTACAGCTGGTACTGCATTCACTGATATACTACAGCTGGCACTACATTCACTGATATACTACAGCTGGCACTACATTCACTGATATACTACAGCTGGTACTACATTCACTGATATACTACAGCTGGCACTACATTCCCTGATATACTACAGCTGGCACTACATTCCCTGATATACTACAGCTGGCACTACATTCCCTGATATACTACAGCTGGCACTACATTCCCTGATATACTACAGCTGGCACTACATTCCCTGATATACTACAGCTGGCACTACATCACCTGATATACTACAGATGCCACTACATTCACTGATATACTACAGCTGGCACTACATTCACTGATAAACTACAGCTGGCACTACATTCCCTGATATACGACAGCTGGACTACATTCCCTGATATACTACAGCTGGCACTACACTTACTGATATACTACATGTGGCACTACACTTACTGATATACTACAGCTGGTACTACATTCCCTGATATACTAAAGCTGGCACTACACTTACCGATATACTACAGCTGGCACTACATTTACCGATATACTACAGCTGGCACTACATTCCCTGATATACTACAGCTGGCACTACATTCCCTGATATACTACAGCTGGCACTACATTCCCTGATATACTACAGCTGGCACTACATTCCCTGATATACTACAGCTGGCACTACATTCCCTGATATACTACAGCTGGCACTACATTCCCTGATATACTACAGCTGGCACTACATTCCCTGATATACTACAGCTGGCACTACATTCCTGATATACTACAGCTGGCACTACACTCTGCTATAATACAGCTGGCACTACATTCTCTGTCATAGTACAGGTGGCACTACATATAGTACAGGTGGCACTACATATAGTACAGGTGGCACTACATATAGTACAGGTGGCACTACATATAGTACAGGTGGCACTACATATAGTACAGGTGGCACTACATATAGTACAGGTGGCACTACACTCTGGCACAACCTTTTCCTTGGTGCAGCTGGCACAGCCTTTGCCTTGGTGCAGCTGGCACAGCCTTTGCCTTGGTGCAGCTGGCACAGCCTTTGCCTTGGTGCAGCTGGCACAACCTTTTCCTTGGTGCAGCTGGCACAACCTTTTCCTTGGTGCAGCTGGCACAACCTTCGCCTTGGTGCAGCTGGCACAGCCTTCGCCTTGGTGCAGCTGGCACAGCCTTCGCCTTGGTGCAGCTGGCACAGCCTTCGCCTTGGTGCAGCTGGCACAGCCTTCGCCTTGGTGCAGCTGGCACAACCTTTGCCTTGGTGCAGCTGGCAGAACAGAGCATCCATATCTACTTGTGCAAGTGTAACCTCATCAAATGGACTTTATGGGTGACAATCAATGTTCCTAATATGAAACTGATTTACCAGTAACTGTTTTGAGGTCTTTTTCCACTAATTTAAATATGAGTTGACTGATTAAATCAAGCTAATGGCAAGCAACATTTTTAACCATAGTTAAATAGGTGAACTGTTTACGACAGCTGGTGACGAGAGAAGCAAGTAGAGATGATCTGTTTCTGATTCCGATTACCTGACATTGATTAGTGACCTGGCTATAAATAACAAGCCTGGCAGTGTCATGGACATTATGGTAATGGGAAGTATTTGTTTCATATTCATGACTTATGATATGTTATGACTAGCTGGTGTATGTATTGGATGGCAATTAACAATATATATCCTCCACCATGGTTACCACTTTCCTCATTACCAACGAGAAATAGACAATTAACAGCATTGACCTGATTTACTGGAAATATAACACACCCAAGTTAGACTTTGTTAATGATACTCAACTTCTTAATTTTCTTTTCTGTTTTTAGCAAATTTTACCTTGGAATGGAATTATTTCTTTGTCTATTCATCTTTTTATGGGCAAAATGTAAATAGTCATTAGAAGACTGCAAGATCCTTGTTTAAATGTCATAAATTTATCTTTAAATTTTTTATGTTAGTCCTGAACATAATATCAAAGCACTTGTGATCCAAGATGTTGCAGTGATGCAGAAATTATCAGGAAAATTGTAATTTGTCAAATATTATCCAAGCTTTGGTTGTAAAAATGACCTATATTCCTTGAACTATTAATTTGTATATCAACTCCATACAGCCTCTTCCACGCTCATTTGTGAGAATATATGCAAATATCTTAATAATGTACCAACTTAATGAGTATTATTAGGCTGATATTGGCTCAGATGCAAAGTGGTGAAATGTCAGTCACATTCTAGCAACCAGGGTTTGAGTCCTGGTCAGATAGAGGACTCAAATAGAATGCCCAAACCATTGTCTGACAAAATGCATTAACAAGGACTGAGTGATCTAAAAGAAAGACTGAACCATTCTTAGAAACTAGATCTTGTTCTTTGGCAGGCTTCTTATTTGACCAAAGTTGTATTTTAAATGCTAAAAGAAGCCAAAATATTTGCATCTACAGTAAGGTGAAGATGTTGGCCACAGAAGTGGTGCAGCATTTGCAGGCTTGATACATGGACTGTACCAGGCTTCAAGTTAATATTTCCATTGATGCAGATTGAGAGCTTACTATAGACTGCAGTCTGTGTGTGTGTGGTGGTGGGGGGGATCTGAGTGGTGTGAGGAGACCCTGGATGTAGGGTTGCCCAGGGGAGGGGCACGCCACCCTCTGATCACCAGCCTCCATGCCCAGGCCCCACTCAATATCCATCATACCTGGCACACCCAGACAAGATGGCTCTAATCATTATGGCTGATAAGCACGTTTGTTTTTTGTTGTTGTTGTTGTTTTTTTTTCTGGGGGTGGGGGCTCTCTAATGCATGTCATGTCTTTTATGCATGACAAGATAGATGCCTGGCTCAGACTGAAAGTATTGGATAACATGCAGCGTTCTTACATTACCTTTTTGTGTGACAAAATAAAATATTTGGCATTCAGTCTTTATTTAAATATTGCGTGGGAAAATACTTTTTTGATCATGTTTATATTGGGTCTGCTTATTTGTGAATATATTAAACACTGAGGTTTGTATGACAGGACAAATAATTGACAGATTGCAGATTATGATAAAAGAGCTCATGAATGCACCTCAGAAAAAAGAACACTTGGGGGGAAAAAAACTTGACGATAGATATTGATACTAGCAACATGTGTGATTCTATGAGAACAAAGATAAAGCTGAGATTTGATTGAAAATAAAAGTAAATATATTCATAATGATATTATAAGGAATAGATTTTGTGAAGATTAGATGATTCGTAATGACAGATGTTATGACCAATATTTTTCATGTAAATTGATGTTATGACCAATATTTTTCATGTAAATTGGAAGAAGTTTCTTTGAAAAGGAACTATCTGCATATATATATATATATATATATATATATATATATATATATATATATATATATATATATATATATATATATATATATATATATATATATATATATATATATATATATATATATATATATATATATATATATATATATATATATATATATTTATATAATCAATCATGTCATGGTTTATCATTGGAATCATCTTCATTTATATTTAGAATGATACAGAGAACAAAATTAATTTCCAAGTGTGGAAATGACATCCGGTCTGACTTAATAGTTGCTACAATTTAGTATTTATAAGAAATGCCAGAAATGTTTGCCATCATGATTATATAATAAGGTAAACAGTTGGAGCCAAACATCTTGGTTATACCTAAGAGTAATAAGCTAAGTGTATTACTCTAAGGTGGTACATAAAGTGACCCACTAAATGGTCATGCAATATGGTCACACGGTATGGTCATGTAATATGGTCACACAGTATGGTCATGTAATATGGTCACACAGTATGGTCATGTAATATGGTCACACAGTATGGTCATGCAATATGGTCCCACAGTATGGTCATGCAATATGGTCACAAAGTGTGGTCATGTAATATGGTCACACAGTATGGTCATGTAATATGGTCACACAGTATGGTCATGTAATATGGTCACAGTATGGTCATGTAATATGGTCACAGTATGGTCATGTTATATGGTCACACAGTATGGTCATGTAATATGGTCACACAGTATGGTCATGTAATATGGTCACAGTATGGTCATGTAATATGGTCACACAGTATGGTCATGTAATATGGTCACACAGTATGGTCATGTAATATGGTCACAGTATGGTCATGTTATATGGTCACACAGTATGATAATGTAATATGGTCACACAGTATGGTCATGTAATATGGTCACACAGTATGGTCACAGTATGGTCATGTTATATGGTCACACAGTATGATCATGTAATATGGTCACACAGTATGGTCATGCAATATGGTCACACAGTATGGTCATGTAATATGGTCACAGTATGATCATGTAATATGGTCACACAGTATGGTCATGCAATATGGTCACATAGTATGGTCATGTAATATGGTCACACAGTATGGTCATGTAATATGGTCACAGTATGATCATGTAATATGGTCACACAGTATGGTCATGCAATATGGTCTCACAGTATGGTCATGCAATATGGTCACAAAGTGTGGTCATGTAATATGGTCACACAGTATGGTCATGTAATATGGTCACACAGTATGTTAATGTAATATGGTCACACAGTATGGTCATGTAATATGGTCACAAAGTGTGGTCATGTAATATGGTCACAAAGTGTGGTCATGTAATATGGTCACAGTATGGTCATTTAATATGGTCACACAGTATGGTCATGTAATATGGTCACAAAGTGTGGTCATGTAATATGGTCACACAGTATGATCATGTAATATGGTCACACAGTATGGTGATGTAATATGGTCACACAGTATGGTCGTTCAGTATGGTCATGTAATATGGTCACACAGTATGGTCATGTAATATGGTCCCACAGTATGGTGATGTAATATGGTCCCACAGTATGGTGATGTAATATGGTCCCACAGTATGGTCATGTAATATGGTCCCACAGTATGGTGATGTAATATGGTCACACAGTATGGTCATGTAATATGGTCCCACAGTATGGTGATGTAATATGGTCCCACAGTATGGTGATGTAATATGGTCACACAGTATGGTCATGTAATATGGTCCCACAGTATGGTCATGTAATATGGTCCCACAGTATGGTCGTTCAGTATGGTCATGCAATATGGTCACAGTATGGTCATGCAATATGGTCACAGTATGGTCATGCAATATGGTCACAGTATGGTCATGCAATATGGTCCCACAGTATGGTCGTTCAGTATGGTCATGCAATGGCTCTGCTTGACATCATCTGGTCATATTTATGCATGATCAGCATGATCATGACCATATGATTAAGTGAAGATGTGATGAACTATTTGGCATGAGCCCATGATCACATAATTATGTCTTCATCAGAGCAGGTTTTGGAGCAGGTAGGCAAAGCTTATCTTGTTAATGAGTTGTCAGTTTATGAACCCAGGTGCTCTGAAACATACTCTTGTTACCTTTGATGCCTCAGCAACAAATGAAGTTTGATACCTTTCTAAGAACCTTGAGGTAGAATGCTCTGAAGTGCTTTACAGGCTGTATGTAATTATACATACTGACTTCCACTTGCGAGTCATTAGCACAGATTGGTGTCTGAAAAAAACATTTCCATGAAAATGATGCATCCATTTCTAGAACAGCTCTGAAGGTCATCAAGACTATTAGTTGTAACAATTTGACTATGGGAACTCATTAAGTGACTGTTAAATGTGAAAAGAACACGTTTTCAGGCTACAGGCATATATGTCAAGGAAAACAATGTTCAAAGAGTAGGAAGGAGACAATAAATATACACCTGTAGCAGGTAGATGTGAAGTAGAACAGAGACAGAAGTGGGAGAGGTTTGCACCTCGGCAGACCCCAGTCATCTGACCAGACATACTTTGTGAGAAATCTGTAGGCATAAACAAATAAGTAATCTATAGATGCCAGAGCGACATAACTAGGGGAAGGAATTGCCTCTAATAACACACACAAGCCCTCATAATTAACAGGAATATTTCATTTTTGCCATCTCCATTTATTTCGCTATCCAGTCAGAAAAAAATTGTTTATGTGTAAATCTTATAGTTCATGATATATTTTTGTTATCACCATGATGGTTGTTCAATTGAAAATATCGATTTTTAAAGATGAAAAGATGTAGTGGAAATTTAATTTTTTTATGAAAAGGGGATCTGAAATATGACAAAAAGAGTTTAATCTTTAAAGATAAGTTCCACATGGTGTGCTCATTTGATCCTAGTATTGCCCTGTGCCCTTCTGTTTTGCCATCTGAAAGGTGGTTTTGACTTTTATGAGGTTTTTTCAATAAGAAATAATGACATGACAAATGCAGATGACAGAAGTGCTGCATAGAGTGCATGTGTACTGAAGCCTGCGGTCGTATATATACATAAACACTTTGGAAAGCTCTGCATGCACTTATTATCATTGGCAGGACAGCGACACATCCTCTGTTAGGCAGGCATATTCCATCATTGTGCAGGCTTGTAGTTCATACACCTACATCATAGTGCAGGCTTGTAGTTCATACGCATCCATCACAGTGCAGGCTTGTAGTTCATACACCTACATCATAGTGCAGGCTTGTAGTTCATACGCATCCATCACAGTGCAGGCTTGTAGTTCATACACCTACATCATAGTGCAGGCTTGTAGTTCATGCGCATCCATCACAGTGCAGGCTTGTAGTTCATACGCCTACATCATAGTGCAGGCTTGTAGTTCATACGCATCCATCACAGTGCAGGCTTGTAGTTCATACGCCTACATCATAGTGCAGGCTTGTAGTTCATACGCATACATCATAGTGCAGGCTTGTAGTTCATACACATACATCATAGTGCAGATTTTTCAATGGACAAGCTAGTATCTTGGCTGGCATTTTTTGGGTTCGTCCAAGATATTAATGTATATTTCTAACAAGTGATGTTATGGTTGGTATGTTCTTAAATTGTGGATCTTGGTTATCCAGTCTATCAGGCATTTTCTTTCATATGATTCCCTGCTCTCAGTGGAAGAAAGAATAAATGACTACTCATAGAGATTCTGTTTTGTATGTGTTGATTGGATGATGCTGAGTGATATCAAATATAAGGCAATAACAGCAGAGGTGGTAGGAAGCTTGAACACTAGCATTACTACCAATGTATTGCAGAATATATTTTGGTTTCAAAAGAGGCTAATCTTGGATTATGCAACTCTCCAGACTCAAACTATGGAATCCATAAAAATAGACCACCTTTATTAATGTGTGCTTGTTGCGTAAATTGCAAAGTATAAGTTTAGCAGAAAGGGCAGAAGGGCTTAAACAGGACTTATGTTGACCTTAATCTTTAAAAAACAATACCAGAAATCATTTAACAAATCCTTGATTAATAAAAACTTAAATAAACTTCAACCTAAGCAATTTTTTTGGTTTTCCGATAGGTGTTCTTATGGCTGTGCTAGAAGAAATATTAGGTTTGTATTACACAGTATGAGTAAAGATATTTGTCAGTGGGATTATTTGCTCTAGTAGGTCGGTACACATGTGATACATGGGGTTAGACAAGAAAGCTGACGGTCTGTGAATCCCTAATGCTTTCGCCTCCCATTGCAAGATATTATTGATTAACTAGTAAAACCTTCACAAAATGTATTGCTCACTAAATTCATATGTGTGATATATTACTTGTCTGCATCAAAACAGGTAATTTTTTTAGATATGTTGAATTTGTGAAGATTATCATGGAGAGAAGATGTCTATAATTAAGCTTTACTCAAATGTGAGAAGAAAACCCCAGGTCGATGGACTCAGTCTCATGAGCCTGGATGGTAGGAAGTCTGTCATGGTTGGCTGAGGCATGCGACTATTGATTTTGGTACGATGGTGATTCTCTCCCGGAGGATCCAGTAAGGCAAAGATGTGTATGTGCTATTTTAAGAATCAAGTATTTTTTTAAACAAGTGCAATTGATGATCCCTTACATTTATTTGAAAAATGAATTAAGGAAAGAGTTTTGACGAGGTCTTTTTAGGTCATTGGAAAAGGGATCATCCGATGACTGGCCTTGGGAGTGAGTAAAACAGATGTCATCAGGAACCTGTCACTGTGTTCAATATCCTGCTTCATACTTAACATGCACATTTCTGTTCAAGAGAAGAAACTCCTAGGAAAAAAAGCATTTTGATGGCTTTTTTGGCTGTGTAAGACCGTAGGGAATTGACCTATTTTAGACCCTTTGCTGGTTTAAATATAATTCATTTCCAGTTGCTCAGGACACACACCATGTTTGTTCCATTGGAAGTCTGTTAGAATCAATCTTTTTTCAAGGCATTCACCTGAAATTTACCAAGGATATTTGAGTAATTTTATCTTTATTATTTATTGGGGGCTCTTCTCCAGGTAAATGGAATATATGTATCACTGCTATCTCCTCTCGTCGAAAAAGATCAGCAGTAACCTGAAACTGACATTCTCTCAATCAAAGATATCATAATCACTTCTGGTCTATATCTGTTGTGAATGTGAGTAAGACCTGCACTAATGATGTCATTTGATTGTCTTAATTGTGTGAGGCAAATGAGGTGTAAATGAAAGCCTAAGTGTTAGCTGCACTAGAATGGTGCACACTGTCAGTAACCTGAAGCCCTGCAGTGAAGGCAATAGCCATCAGGCTGTACTCAGAAATGAAGCTAAGTTTGTCATCAGGCCATACAACTATTTGATGATGCATAACAATGACCACATTTGGTCATGTTATGGCTTCCTTATGACAAGTTTGAGATAGTTTGTCACACCTGAACTTTGTGAGATTATTTGATTGGATGTATTTAAACTAACCTGAAAATTTGGCTTCATTGTCGACCTGTTTGAATTCACCTGTTTAAAGGGTTAAAGCCACATCACCTGAGCTACTACTGCTGCTGACAATATCCAGCAATTGCCGACAATATCCAGCAATTGCCGACAATATCCAGCAATTGCCGACAATATCCAGCAATTGCCGACAATATCCAGCAATTGCTGACTATATCCAATGAGTGCTGGCAATGTTTTGGCCTGACCTGTGTAAACCAGACATTGATTTGACATCTTGGCTATCAAGCCTGAATGAGGTCCTCTGGGGCTCACCTTTCCAGAGAGACAGGTGTTGTACATTCACAAGCTGCCATTAAACAAGAACCTATTGAATTGTTTTCATATAAGCTGAGATTGATTTACTAATGATTTATTCCAAAGCTTGTTAATGAAATACATTTTGCAAAGATTTTGATTGAAATGTCAAGAAACATTTAGAACTAAAAGCCCAAATTCATCAATATTTAGTGAAGATGTCTGCAATAAGGATGACGAAAGGAGATGGTGGGAGAAAGGAAGATGGGTTGTCTGTCGTAGGAGTTGATTACCATCTATGTCATGGTTTTGAGAAGCAAGCCTCCGATCTCTTCCGCTGCCTTGAACCCACCTTGCCAACTCTTGCCCCTCCCCAGTGTCATCCATCAGTTTTTCCAAATATAGATCACAGGTCTGCTAGTAAATCTGTGTATCAAAAGGATCACATACTTAAACACAGAGGAATGGATCAGATTGACATCTTTTGTGTGACCCTCTGTGGGAAGTTCAAACAATTTAATTCAACATATTTGGGAAATAACCTTCTTATCTAGATTTTGTTTTTAATATGCCTGACTAGAGGGACATTTGGGAAAGAAATGAGAGGCAGACATCAGAATTTAGTTCAGAGTCATCAAGATATTAATAAAAAAAAATATTGTACAGCACTGATACCAGGTAGTGTCTGTTCATAGTACTATTTATGATTAAGTGACTGCATCTTGAAAAAACCCACTATCCAAACTGTATAGATTAAAGGACAATAGCCAAATATGGACAGTTCATAAATGATTGGCTTACACCATGTAGTGTCATTGATAGGGCACCAGTACATAGATCAGTGTTGATTGCTGTACGGTCTGCTGTGGTGTGATAGGGAAACAGTCAATAGATAAATGTTAGACTCTCTGTATGGTGTGCTGTCAAGTGTCAATTTAAGCATGCTTTGCTGAGTGGGGTCATAGCTTCCTATACGACCTGTACTCTGAACATAGAGGCTACTTCCAGCTGGCTGGCATGAAATACAGACACTTCTATCTGCAGTATCCTGCCACAGGCTGCTGCAGTCAGGTCCACCATCTTTTATTGCTGTCTGGCAAGAAGAGTAAAATTATCAGCCTCAATTCATCAGTGTGCTGTTTGGCAGGAACATGCTGCAGTATGAATTTATTGCCATAAATCTTGTCCTTTGAGAATCATGAAGTGTTGTATTATGAAAATTTGTAAAAAGAGAGAGACTTTGCATTAAATGGCTTAAGAGTGCAGTTTGTACACTGCCACACATGACATGGTTTTGAGAGAAGCCAGTAGATATATTTTGACATTTAATCTTTTATTCTACATACATTTATTATAAATTGCTTACCAGAAATAGATAATTTATCCAGTTCAGATCATCCATACAGGTGTGTACAGAATCAACACCAAGACAAAAGCCTCAATCACTTAAAGAGAGTGAGAGGTCATAATAACCGAAACAAGTGAGATAAATACCTCACCTTCCTTGGCTACCTCACCCTACCTGGCTACTTCATCCTCCTCGGCGACCTCACCCTCCCCGGCTACCTCACCCTCCCCTGACACCTCACCCTCCCCGGCTACCTCACCCTCCCTGGCTACCTTACCCTCCCTGGCTACCTCACCCTCCCCTCACACCTCACACTCCCCTCACACCTCACCCTCGCAGGCAACCTCACCCTCCCCGGCTACTTAACCCTACCCGGCTACCTCACCCTATCCGGCTACCTCACCCTGCCTGGCTACCTCATCCTCCCTGGATACCTCACCCTCCCTGGCTACCTCACCCTACCTGGCTACCTCACCCTCCCCGACAACCTCACCCTCCCCGGCTACCTGACTCACCTGTCTTACTCTCACCTTCACCTCTGTCATTGATACGCTTGTTTCACCTGGTGCATCTAAGTGTGGCTCAGCACATTCAGATGTGGGAGAGCTCTGTACCAATCAGTGCAACAAATCGGAACCTAACTGGTTAAATTGCATCATACTCTATGCTCACAACAGAGCTGGGTGCTAAATTGCATCATTCTGGACACTCGCAACACTGTTACACATTCAACTGTAATCATATTTGTACAATTTTGTAATGATTTTAATATCATATTGATGCCTTTTGTGAGAAGTAAAGAACTCATCATATGACAGAATCACCCAGATTGGTTCAGAGTTGGTTCAGAACAAAGGTATGACGTCATACCATCCAGATATGTTTCGATTAATGCCCAGATTGGTTCAGAGCTCTCCCACCCTGACATTGATTGACACAATCTTTGGAGGCAACATGTCAAAAGCAAATACAGGATATGGCCCTGACCTGTGCCTTGTGATGGTAAATGCCAGCTCTTAAGGGAGAACAGAAGAGGGCAATATAATGTGGTTTGTGCTGAGATCAAGCAAGGCTTTGGCCTTGTCATCCCACACCTGTGCCAGCCTTTTAGTGTCTTGCTAAAATATTCACCACATATATAGTTTGGCCATGCTGATGAGCATAAGAACATCTAATGATATGATTATTATCTCTTTGTTTATCTGTGCATGTCCATCTTCTTGGGAATTGTCTATTAGTAGTAGACATGGCCTAGGTAAATATATTTGACTGTTTCATGCACTTCTGTATTTGCAGATGATGAGAATGAGGAAACCGGAGGTCAGCCAGACAAGAACGAACTACAGAACACATTGCGGACGCTGAGTGCTAAGCTGGAGGACCTCAACACGTGTAACGACCTCATCACCAAACACGGGGCTGCCCTACAGAGGTCCCTCAGCGAGCTTGAACAACTCGACAATCCCACAGACGCAGCACCCAAGATCAAAGCTGTCAATGAACGCGCTACCCTCTTCCGTATCACATCCAATGCTATGATAAATGTAAGTGATGAATATTCATGAGGTCCCAATAATAGGTGCTGAAAAAGAAGGCACTGTGAGCAAAGAAATATAAGGATTTCACAAAAATGTTCGCAACAAGAAAATATAAAACATAAAATATAATAGTTTATTTATTTTTCATCAATTGTCGCAATGGTGCAGCAACATAATATTGGCTTATTGGTGTCATTTGAAAATGTTTTGCTCAATATTTGTTTGCATCCAAAAGAGTTTGTTAAACTAAATTTGTTAAACTGAGAACAAAATGACATTTTCCTGAAAACAGCTGTGTGCTCTTGCACATTTATATACATTGATCATTTATTATGAGGATGAAAATAGAACTAGGAATTTTGTGTATAACATAACATTAATTGAGGCCTGTAATACTATTGTGGTGAGGGTTCAAATAAGGGTCATCATGAGTCAAGTAGAAGTGGGACGCTGTAAGTTCCTCCCACACACAGTCTGATTACATATAATGCCGGGCACTCCCAAACTCAGACTCTGAAGCACACATATATCCCAGACCAATATAACACCAATATCAAAGAACATTTTTTTTATGTTTCAAATTTGTCAAAGATTGATTAAACTCAAGTGACTGTGTTGTCATGGGGAAAAAAGGTGATTTGTGTTTTGGATAAAAGAGTACAAATATTGTATGCCGAGATTTGAATTATTTGTCTATTGGGAATTTAATCGGAACAGCCCCAAAGTTATTCAGTGTGCAGAGTTATGGGGGTGTTGCATGTTCAGCAAACATCTGCATCTGTGTGGCTGAAGGATGCTTGGGGCCCATGGCATACACACATATATGCTGGAGGCAGGCCAGTTGTAATATTAGTCTCAGCACATCAGCTGCTCCAACCCATAACAACCAACACCGGCCACATCAAGACATTCAAAAATGGATCAAAGATCTTATGGACATTGAAGTTGTCATCATAAGTGTTAAATATTTGATAGTCAACATTTTTGTAGCTGGGTGAGGGAGGGCATCTGGAAGCATTTAAACAATGAGTAGTTAATATTGTGAGATGATATTTTGAGAAAAAAGGCATTGTCGTGGTGTTTTTAGTGTTCTGACTGGTTGCAGAGTGAACTTACCCCCTCTGGTGAGGAGATGGTGGATGACTGACAAGTCAGACAAAACCTCATGTCTGCCAGAATCTTGAGGCACACACGATCTATAAATTAGATCTTGAGAAAAAGCCCACTCTTGAGTGTATTTTTCGCAGTGCTGTCTGGATCTGTGTCTATATCTGATTGTTCCATAGAGGAAGTCAGACTCCCTTGCTCCCCATTGACTTGATTACTGGTGTCATGATCAGGTGTTTGCTTCTGTTTCTTTTATTTTTTGCCCCAACGGTGAATTTTGTTTGTGAACATTAACGCTTTGGGATATTGCAAAAACAACATGAATAAATTATGGGCATAACCAGATATTGCCATAAAATATGACCATTGGGTGTTTAGATGATGATATGATTTGATAAGTATGATGATAATTAGGGTCAGATATTAACCAGGATATGGATATATTAAGCATATCTGTGTGGGAGGTAGATTGGATGGCAAGTACTCTCTCTCTATGGAGGTGTCTACGGGGTTAATGCAGAATGTTCATTTGATGATTATTTGAGGACATTTTGATTGTCTCCAGATTAAGTAATAGGTGCACAACCCAGGTACTGAAGATGTTTACAAAAGAATTGATTTTTCATATAATTAATTAAGAAGACTTTTGCCCATAAAGGAGTAGGAATAATCGAGGGAGTTCTGTAAACAGAATATAGTTGAGTATCCCTCCTCCTGCTACAAGTGATCATTGTGGATGTGATTTGTGAGGTAGAGGACAATATGCCAGTGGTGTGGCAGTGTGGGGGTGATGGGGTAGGAGACTATGTAGTGATATGACCTGCTTCCCACCAGTCTCATCACAGAGTAACACCAGGCTACTCTTAATAACTGCACAGTCAAACCCTCACTCATATGGTCATGACAATTGTGAAAGGCTTTTCACTGGAATTTTGATTTGAGAATGATCTGAGCCCAGGAAAATAAAGTGACCAAATGTAGATGGCCCTCCATGACCTATTCAGAATTTTTTTTACTCCTGCATTACCCTATTTATTCCTACATGACCTTAATTACTCCTACACATTAAGTAGCCCTGTATGACCATATTTAGTTTTACATGACCTTAATTAGTCTTGTATGACTTAATTTAATCCTGAATGACCTTATTTAGTCCTGTATGACCTTTTTAAGGTACAGCTTCAATTACTCACCACTGGGCCCTATCATATATACATATGGACGCAGCTGGTGCCATATTAGGTCTTGTGCACTTGCACTGCGGGATGGATACAGAGGCTGAGGGAGGGAAAAGTACAGAGCCCGCAACCAGGGTCAGGATATGAGGACATATTATATTATCATTATTGTTTCAAGCTCACATTCACACTGCATAATATCTCCATCTCATGTTTATCAGAAGCTCAACATGCTGAGATTAGATATACAACACCAGTGTGTAGCATTTAGGAATAATACGGCACTGAAGGCAGAACATGCAACCTTGTCTCATGCGGTAAGCTTGTATGCTTTGCTTAGAATTCACAAAATAGGCTCCTCATGTTCTATATTATATGTAATTGCTTACAATGGGTCTTAATTGGCAGGAGTTTTGTGCTCATTTCATGATAGGGTTCTCTTTATTGTTAAATATGATGTCCAAGTGTGGAAAATAACATTGTGCTTTTCGACTGTGACTGTTTGCAAGAAAAATATGATTTGGTAATGAGAGTGGTGCCCCATTTTAGGTGTGCACAACTTTACCAACAGCACTAAAGACTGATTGGAGATTGCCTTTTTTCCCCATTTAAAAACTGTTTTCACAGGAATTGTTTAAAAATGTCCGAACTGGTATTGTACTTCTTCAATCATTAAAAACAGTTGAGGGTTCGCACTTCCATCTGTCCCACCATGGCAAAGAATTTTGCCCCCTAGTTTGACTGTGGCCAGAAGAAGTGCATGGGCTCTGGTCAGTTTGTAACTGCTCAAAACTCATGAAATATTATTAAAGAAGGATAATTGACCCTGAAGGCCAAAATAATGTTGAAAAGAATAAGTAGAAAGAAGGTAATTTAATAGATACTATATGGTTGAACAGGGCCCATCAAAATGGCCAGTCACCAAAAAAACAAGATGGCAGCCTACAATTAACTTTTTGTTATTTTGGTTAACTAGTGGTAATAAAGTGTTCAAGTCAGGTACAATGTGTATGGTCTGAGGAAATGTACGAAAGGAAACAGTGATAAAACTTAATACTAAATACTATTCATATGAACACATATAAGACATGAAAAGAGGATTTTGAGCTGTCCTCTTTTTTTCTCAATTTCGAATCATCTTTTACTGGTGGCAGCCATCTTGTCAAGGGGATTATAGGACTTTGAAATGGGGGTTTTGTTTGCCTTTAAAGCAGCTGGTAGTTTCTTTGTGGTATTGGATTATTGATAAAATAACACTTCTCTATTCTCTCTTCTTGTGGTGTGATCTTGCAAAAAGTCTGACATAAAATGCATTCAAAATTCATTGCGTTTGAATAAGGTGGTCATATAGATAGAGTTAAGATAAAATGTTTTGACAAGATCTCATACATTATGCATGAGGAATGATATGTATTATGCATGAAATTTGAAACCAATATTGACATTTAATCTTATGAGCATATCTGTATATGACTTTAGAGTTATGAATAATTGGGACAAAAAACAGTGAATTTATCTGGAGAGACAATCTAGCAAGCACAACAAACTTAACCAATAGCCATATTGTATTTTCAATATTTGGCAAGTGTAATGGATGAGGGGGAGGGTGAAAAAATCTATACAATCTGTATGCTTCTGATCCTTGCATACCATATTCATGAATGGCATAAGTTTAGGGAACAGCAGGTGTGACTGAATCCATGTATGATGTGTTTACAGGCTGCAGTGCAGAGCTGGCATTGATTTGATTGGCCTTTTATTGTTGATAGCTTAATTATCAGTTGTGTCATATATATGTGATAAATATTTTATGGAACTGACTATTTGAAAATTGCATCATCATAACTGTATGGGATCAATGAATGCATGAAATATCCGACAAGTTTGAGAAAATATATGGTTTATTATGTACCTGAGCAACAGGGGAGGGTATATGGTGTAAGAAAACAAAAAATGAGGCCAAATGTTGTATCTTGTAATATGTACGGAGATTTCACCTTTTCCTTAGAAGACATATATCTACTTATAAATCCATCAAGGTTTAGTCCAATATGTCAGGCAGTCGCTTCCATGTAAACAGCCTTTGGGTTCAAATCCTGGTGTACATACGACAGTTCTTGCCCACCAGTGGGGCACAGGAAAATGTCTGCTCACCTTCAGCATGTCCATCTCTAGTAGGTGTGAACAGAGATAGTTGATTCAGAAGAGAGCAATCCATGAAATAGAGCAGAAACACCAGAGTATGCTTTAAAAACGCAGTAGTAATTATTAAGTATCTTACATTTCACTGTAATCAAATTAAGCAAAAATTCAATGTAATGTTAAGCAGCTGAGATAGTATGATGGAGAAAGCCGCAAGACATTTTCAGTAACTCCCTGATACGACCATCCCTGTGGGTACCGGGGCCTGACTCACTACCTGCTCATCCCCCCTGAGCACTTATATTTAGGCCGCCTGATATTTTGAGAGTGGAACTTGCCAGTAACAAGCGTCTTACCATCCTGTTGGCGTGTGAAAGAGAATAATGTTGGAAATCTTTGGTTGGTTTACCCGAGTATTTTGCGATGTTGTCTTTTTAGTCATGCTGCTTTATTGACCAAGCTGGAGTTAAATTTGATGTAGGGGAAGTTAATAGAAGTTTATGGTCATGGTCATTGAGTAAATGAGAGGAATATGCTTTCAGAATGTGAGTATTTTTTCCAACCCCAGGTATGTTTTTTGCCCCTCCCTCCCCAGATAGATGTATACTAGCATATGGCTGGCTGAGGCAATGGTTAACCAACAATATTGGATCTTCTAAACACACAATGGTGTTGGCCCATATCAGCCATTGTTATTTGACTTCAGAATATGTTATATAAAAACATAAAACAAGCACTAAGATACACAGAATGCTCTGAAAACATAACACATAAACTTGTGAAATTGTATAGACCTATGCAATATATTTGTTGCTCTTTGATAGATTATGATGAATGTAAAACTGCTTGGTAATATCTCAGGGTAATATACTATATATAACACTAAGGTAATATGTGGTGTTTATGTAGTACCTCGTATAAGTATTGGCAAATTGAGTTGACCAGTAGTAATTTAATTGGCCATAATTTGTGCCTTAATGTCACAATACAAAATTAGACAAATTTCTTGTAAAAATGAGAGTTATTTATCATCTCAGTTGTTTTGAAAGGAAGCAAGTCAAACTAAGTGCTTTACCATATATATGAGAAACCTTAGCTGTAAGCACTTGATAGAACTCTACCAATAATTGGGTGGTGGAAAACAAAATCTCAGGGAGTGCAGATTGTAAACAGTGTTCGGGTATCAGATGGTATTTGTTGCAGACATTCAGAGATGGGGTTTTCACCTGCCCCAGATGAACTTGCCAGTGTGGAATGCTACACAAGTTGAGTAGTAGTAGACTGGCATCCCGAGGGAGAGAACCCAGTCACTGTACCACACTCCTCACCAGCAATATATTATTCATGGATATTTATTGCATGGCTTGCCATAATGTGTGTCATAATGGAAGCATTATTAGTTTTTGCTGAGAATTTTTGTGTTGCCCATCTATTTTGATTATTATGTACATATCAGTTATAACCTTTGTGGTATGATATTATAGAAAACTACTTAGAAATGATTCATGTAGGCAAGTGAAGTTTATTTTTTTTCTGGGAGATGTATGAGGGTATCTGAGGATCAAGTTGCCATGCATTAAGTCAATATCAGACCTCTGTGGTCCACATTATATCCGTATAGGAGTGTGAGACATGTGGTGAATCATCAGATATACCAATAAATACATCTTTTCTCGTTATGTGAACATCCAACCTACTTTTTGTCCCTAATGGATATATTAATGGTATTCTGACATGTTCTCTATCTTAAAGATATTCTTTACATAACTCAATTTGGGGCACCAGGGAAGGTAATAGATAATGAGTACACTTGATATTTGATTTGCTTAATTATGTCCCAATATAAAGTGGAACATTTTACTATCTATTACCAGGGGCGTTACGCAAACCCAGTCTTAGCACTCCTCTACACTTTGGTAATTTTTTTGGCACAGTATGGTATCTTTCCAAGCAAAGTTAAACATCTCTCATACTTTCCCTGTATTATATGCAGCCCTCAGAAGTGTTTCTTATTTTCAGAGGTAAATGTTAAAACGTCCTTCCAACAACATCTAGCCATTCAAAATTTCCACATATATTCGCCTGCCCTTTGATGTGTTCACCTGTTACATCTAATACAGCACAAAACATAGGCAATAATGTCATTGAATTTCAATTTGGCACATGACTTCTTATGCGATTCGAGTCCTTCAATAGGTGGGACATCTTAGGAATTTCTGATTGCCACCTATGGGGTATGCATGATCAAATATTGCCATACAACAGCTATGAGTAACCTGATGAAGTCATGCGATGGAGGGGGCGTGACCTTAATTGGCCACATTTATGCATGATTAAATTGATGCTAAGATCCTCCTGGGTGGTGTGTTTGGAGCACCATATTCTCAGGAAAGGGAAAATATATTTTATTCTGTGTATTGTTGATGTTGTTGTTGTTGTTTTCGTGGGTGGTTTATCAGAGGTTGCGTGTTTGTTATGCAGGCGTGTGCAGACTACCTTGATCTGGCCCAGTCACAAGGCAAGAGGTGGCAGAGAATGCTGCACTATGAACACGAACAGCGCCTCCGCCTTGAGGAAATGGTAGAACAGCTCGCCAAGCAACACAGCAGTCTGGAGAAACAGGCCCGCAAAAGTGTGGCTGCACTCGCTGCCAACCACACCCACAAAGTAGACGCCAATCAAAACAAAGGTAAAGTCAAACTCATTCAGCATTATTTTTCCTTTCTGTCTTCACTTCTCCGTATTTGTCAGAAGTAAATCTCATATAGTATTTTCAATAGGATGAATTATTGATCAGCAGGACACAAAGCTGTCACATTATTTGAAACCCTTTTTACCCTCAGCCCCTGATGTAATCAGGCTGAGGGTATTGCAGTACTCCTGGCGTGGGTATGTATGTATGTATGTATGTCTGTATGTATGTCTGTAGCGAACATCCTTGTCATCGCGATAACTCTAGAACAAATGATGGCAGCTTCATGAAACTTGACACACATATGCATCTGGTGAAAACCTCGGACGAGTTCGATGGACGGTGACCTTGACCTATTTTTCAAGGTCACAGGGACAATTATGTGAAATCATCCTTGTCATCGCAATAACTCAAGAACGAATGATGGCAGCTTTATGAGATTTGACACACATAAGTATCTGGTGAAGACCTCAGAATTTTTCCTATGAAACATGACCTTCACCTACTTTTCAAGGTCACAGGGACAATTATGTGAAATCATCTTGTCATCGCGATAACTCGAGAATAAATTATGGCAGCTTCATGAAACTTGACACATATTAGCATCTGGTGAAAACCTTGGAGGAGTTTAATGGACAGCGACCTTGACCTACTTTTCAAGGTCACAGGGACAATTATGTGAAATCATCCTTGTCATCGCAATAACTCAAGAACAAATGATGGCAGCTTTATGAGACTTGACACACATAAGCATCTGGTTAAGACCTCCGACTTCCTTTGATGGAACATGACCTTCACCTACTTTTCAAGGTCACAGGGACAATTATGTGAAATCATCCTTGTCATCACGATAACTCGAGAACAAATGATGGCAGCTTCATGAAACTTGACACACATAAGCATCTGGTGAAAACCTTGAAGGAGTTTGATGGACGGCGATCTTGACCTATTTTTCAAGGTCACAGGGACAATTATGTGAAATCATCCTTGTCATCGCAATAACTCAAGAACGAATGATGGCAGCTTTATGAGATTTGACACACATAAGCATCTGGTGAAAACCTCCGAATTTTTATGAAACATGACCTTCACCTACTTTTCAAGGTCACAGGGACAATTATGTGAAATCATCCTTGTCATCACAGTAACTCAAGAACAAATGATGGCAGCTTTATGAGACTTGACACACATAAGCATCAGGTGAAGATCTCAGACTTCCTTTGAACGAACATGACCTTCACCTACTTTTCAAGGTCACAGGGACAATTGTACCATGAAATCCCCATCATTGCGATAACTCGAGAACAAATGATGGCAGCTTTATGAGATTTGACACAAATAAGCATCTAGTAAAGACCCCAAAAGAGTTTGATGAATGGTGACCTTCACCTACTTTTCAAGGTCACAGGGACAATTATGTCAAATCCACAACATTGCAATAACTCAAGAACAAATAATGGCAGCTTCATGAGAATTGACACACATAAGCATCTGGTGAAGACCCCAGATGAGTTTGATGGATGGTGACCTTAACCTGCTTTTCAAGGTCACTGGCCCATCATCTCAATAATTCTAGACTAAATGATGACAGTTTCATGATACTTGACACACCTAAGCTATCAAAGGAAGGTTTTTTATCCCTGCATCAATTTGCCTTGGTGCAGTGACGTTTTGTTCACAAATATTGTGTGGAGCGAATGTTGTGCAATGAGTTACCGGGGCTGAGGGTTGATGCATCTCTGATGCCTATGTTTTGAACTTAAATTATATTGACAAGTTATCATATTGAATTTGCATCCAACTTTCACCAGATTTTTATAACTAATACATTATAACTTTCCACTAATTCTACAGGACTCAGAGCAAGTAAGTTTACAGGACGGCTAGGTTTTTAAAGTGATGCTTTTTTGTTTCCAAATTTCTTTAAATGATATTTTAACACCACATTTATACAATTTTGATGTGCATATATGTGCACTAGCAGAATTTAACCTGTCACTCCATTTACATATGAATACCTAGAATTGATATTAGAGTGAGATAAAAGTTAGAGCTTTCTTCTATATTTTGCATGAGCTTTCAAGTAGTATGCTATTTTGCTGTACATATGAAATCAATCTCAGCATGATTTAAATGCAGTTCATATTTGATTAGAAATATGTGTGGCCAAGTGGACGTTTAGTATGATCAGTTTGTTTCTTGATAGTTGTGTTTACCTTCGTTCATAAAGTGATTCACTGAAAGCCATACACAAATATTCCACATGCCCTGTAGGCTATTGTATGGGTTAGCAATTTTTTCTGAATCGGACCATGTACAGTTGGAATATTGTAGACATAACATGATTGTCTGACCCTGATTTGTATCAGATTTTGGCATTTTTGCTCATTATTTGTACCAAGTAGACAGGGATGGGGGTTGTGTTCCTGTCCTGGTGTATTGAGGGTGGCCAGGTGTGGTCTGTCATCCACTAAATGCTGTATCCAATGTTGCCATACTTAACCAAGTTATCTCAAGCAGAATATCCCATGTCAACACACCTTGGCCTTGACATTAAGGATTCAGAATTTTGGTCACTGGCCCAATAGGATAAGCTGATTGCAGATCAACACGTTTTGGTGCTCGTTGTCATATCACTGACCAAGAGGTTGACCAAAAGGCTGACAAAGAGGCTGGCCAAATATTTTGATCACAATGATAGGAACCAACCATTGTAAACAAGGAAGTCATTTTTGTTTTCTTGATGGAGAAAAAAAACAACCTATAAAAATTCTGTCAAAGGTGATTCAGAAGTAGGAACAGAGTAATACCTCAGTCACATTTGCGCCGATTTCAGTAAAGATGCCCGGCCGATGGGTATTTTTTACAAAATCGGCAGGCATTTCAGATTGCCGTGCGGGCACCGGGAGATCATCGGCCACAATTGGGCATCTTTAAGACATCGGGCGGGTCATCGGGAACTTTTATCTTGAACATAAAAGTTGCCGGCGTTTCCCCGATGTCTTATCAGCAAATATCATCTTAAAGTGCACGGCAGGGTCCCGGCAGTGTCCAGCAGGGATATCGGCAGATTATCTTAGGGCTGCCGGTGGCATCGTGTGGTGAAAATAGGATTATATTTATTTCATGTGTTCATAGACCATCGTCAGATGATCGTGCGGGCTCCCTGTGATATATCATAGACGTCTTTAAGATGTCTTTCAGACGTCTGTCAAATGAGACAGACGTCTTTAGGATGTCTTTCAGACGTCTGTCAATGATTCAGACGTCTTAAAGATATCCTGCAGACGTCTGTGTCATTCAGTCTTGCACGTGCCGTGTGGTGCCCTTTAATAATGTGACCACAGCTACGGCATATCTCAGATTGTTGCTTATAAACTTCCCGGCGCCCGCCAGACTGTGAAGTCGGCCGATTGTTACTGCCCGGCCGGCGCCCGGTGCAAATGTGACTGAGGCATAAAGAAAGGATGTAAGGGTAAACTGAGGCTGCCTGCTGCTACCAGAGAGTGGAGAGAGCTGGTGGATATGTGCAGGTTATATGTCAGCACACAATTTTGGGGCCATGTGGGGGCCAGATATCCAGCACTTGACTGCACACACCCCAGCAGACAACCTGTAAACATAGCCAGGCCTTCCTCGTGGCCTAACTCACCACAGACAGCCTGTAAACACAGCCAGGCCTTCCTCATACCCAAACTCACCACAGACAGCCTGTAAACACAGCCAGGCTTTCCTCATGCCCAAGCTCACCACAGACAGCCTGTAAACACAGCCAGGCCTTCCTCATGCCCTAACTCACCACAGACAGCCTGTAAACACAGCCAGGCCTTCCTCATGCCCAAACTCACCATAGACAGCCTGTAAACACAGCCAGGCCTTCCTCATGCCCTAACTTGCCACAGACAGCCTGTAAACACAGCCAGGCTTTCCTCATGCCCAAGCTCACCACAGACAGCCTGTAAATACAACCAGGCCTTCCTCATGCCCTAATTCACCACAGACAGCCCATAAAAACAGCCAGGCCTTCCTCATGCCCAAGCTCACCACAGACAGCCTGTAAACACAGCCAGGCCTTCCTCATGCCCTATTTCACCACAGACAGCCCATAAACACAGCCAGGCCTTCCTCATGCCCAAGCTCACCACAGACAGCCTGTAAACATAGCCAGGCCTTCCTCATGCCCTAATTCACCACAGACAGCCCATAAAAACAGCCAGGCCTTCCTCATGCCCAAGCTCACCACAGACAGCCTGTAAACATAGCCAGGCCTTCCTCATGCCCTAATTCACCACAGACAGCCCATAAACACAGCCAGGCCTTCCTCATGCCCAAGCTCACCACAGACAGCCTGTAAACATAGCCAGGCCTTCCTCATGCCCTAATTCACCACAGACAGCCCATAAACACAGCCAGGCCTTCCTCATGCCCTATTTCACCACAGACAGCCCATAAACACAGCCAGGCCTTCCTCATGCCCTAATTCACCACAGACAGCCCATAAACACAGCCAGGCCTTCCTCATGCCCTATTTCACCACAGACAGCCCATAAACACAGCCAGGCCTTCCTCATGCCCAAGCTCACCACAGACAGCCTGTAAACATAGCCAGGCCTTCCTCATGCCCTAATTCAACACAGCCAGCACATAAACACAGCCAGGCCTTCCTCATGCCCTAACTCACCACAGACAGCCTGTAAACACGGTCAGGCCTTCAACATGCCCTTCATTCATTTTTACCATTTTTAGGCACTAAATAACCTTAGTGGTTGATGTGCCTCTAAGCAACCATTCATTCATTCATTCAACATGCCCTAACTCACCACAGACAGCCTGTAAACACAGCCAAGCCTTCCTCATGCCCTAACTTGCCACAGATAGCCTGTAAACACAGCCAGGCCTTCCTCATGCCCAAACTCACCACAGACAGCCTGTAAACACGGTCAGGCCTTCCTCATGCCCTAATTCATCACAGACAGCCTGTAAACACAGCCAGGCCTTCAACATGCCCTAACTCACCATAGACAGCCCATAAACACAGCCAGGCCTCCATGTACACAAACTGTCATAGATATATATATATATATATATATATATATATATATATATATATATATATATATATATATATATATATATATATATATATATATATATATATATATATATATATATATATATATATATATATATATATATATATATATATATATATATATATATATATATATATATATATATATATATATATATATATATATATATATATATATATATATAAAACAAGAGAATATGTCTGCCTATCTCATTACTATCAAGCATTAAGAAATGTTTATGCCTACCTGGCATTCCTTTATTAGTTTTCATTAACATCATGAAATGTAAAGAGTTCCAATTGATTGGTCATTCCTTTAACTGGGAGACTAAGTACCACAGCCAATATCAATATTTGGAGAAGTCATGAACTGTGTGATGTAATACTGCCAAAGCCATGATTACGTCCTGATAATATTGTGTATGCCCATGTAGGTTATCTGCAAGATCTTGGCTAAGTGACACTGAGTTACCTTACATAGATCTACCTGATATTGATTGTATATGTTTATACTGTACGCTGTAGAATAGGATATGTTGTATTGACTCGTACTGGAATAATGTCTTTGGAACTCTCATCATATTACCATTGTTTAATATTTTATGGAGCATTCACATTTACAGAAAATTTATTCAGCTTTTTTTGGGAAATGTTTGCCTTCAAGGTTGATATCAGGCCTAGAATCAGAATTTCTTCGCTTTAATGACTGTAATATAATAACTTTATTAACAAAATTTGTTTCATGGACAAAAGGAAGTTTAAAACTACTTTAAAAAGCTGAGCACATGATGAGCATCAGACTCACTTCTTTGGAGAAATATGGTATGCAGATATGATAGTTGTGATAGCACGTCCGTTTTTAATAGACCAGGCCAGTCATAGCACTCAGATTCAGGTATTGCATAGCAGTAGAAGATTGGAATAGAAGACTACAATATGGATAAACTTAATACAGTCAATGAATACAAAGAAACTAATGGTAGGTCCATCATTGAGCTAATATTTTGATATCAAATTTATCACAAAGGTACTTATATTTTGGTTATTATGTGGTTAAGCATCTTGAAAAAAGGTGTCTGTCGGGTATGAATTTGGTAACTTTAAATAACACATGGAAAACAGAGAACATGTATTGGGAGGGAAATAACTTCATGAGCAGCGGGTTTGGAACTGGACACATGATAGGATAGGATTATAAATTGGTTGAAATTAAATGATGTTGGTGGTAAGAATTTTATGTGTGGCATTGGTAGGATTTTGATTTATCTGGGATTTAGATACCATCTATTACAATGGAGATTATCAGGAACTTTTTGGCCATGGGTGCAACTTGATTAGCGTGTTTGGCACTGTTTTGGAAGATTCCTTTATAAATAGCTAGCACAGATTGCAGCTGCTACCAGTCACGACTCATGTTTCATTGTTTTGTTTGTGATTCATTTTGTGTGAGTGTTAGTGTGTTTCCTGTGCTTTGATCAGATGATTATATTAAACCTTTAAAACCAAAATAAAAAGGTTGAAATCTAACTCCATACTGTCATTAAATAATCTATTGATTTGACAAAGGTACAAATATGACAGTTACCTTTCTGTATTAACACACACTGTCCACAAGTTCGTATTAACTTTGTGGATGTATCAGTGATAAAGAGCAACTCTTGGAATGTATTGGTTAAATGTGTGCTTTTATTACTTGCAGGGAGTCCAGTGTCAGATGAAGAAGATGATGATGAGTTTTATGATGCTGAAGATGAACAAACAGATGTGTTAACAAAACAAACAGAATTCAATGTATGCTTACCACCTCCTCAAGGCCACAAGTAAGTCCTGTCTTACATTGTATGGCTACAAGTCTCACCATATAGAAATATACAGGTGTATTGTAAGGCTACAAGTCACACCAGATATAGATATATGGTTGTATTGTAAGGCTACAAGTCACACCAGATATAGATATACAGGTGTATTGTAAGGCTACAAGTCACACCAGAAATAGATATACAGGTGTATTGTAAGGCTACAAGTCTCACCAGATAGAAATATACATGTGTATTTTAAGGCTACAAGTCACACCAGATATAGATATACAGGTGTATTGTAAGGTTACAAGTCACACCAGATATAGATAAACTGGTGTATTGTAAGGCTACAAGTCTCACCAGATATAGATATACAGGTGTATTGTAAGGCTACAAGTCACACCAGATATAGATATACAGGTGCATTGTAAGGCAACACGTCTCACCAGATATAGATATACAGGTGTATTGTAAGGCTACACGTCTCACCAGATATAGATATACAGGTGTATTGAAAGGCTACACGTCTCACCAGATATAGATATACAAGTGTATTCTTAGGCTATAAGTCTCACCAGATACAGATATACAGGTGTATTGTAAGGCTACACGTCTCACCAGATATAGATATACAAGTGTATTCTTAGGCTATAAGTTTCACCAGATACAGATATACAGGTGCATTTTGAGGCACCAATTCTTACCAGATATGAAAATAAAGGAGCATTGTCAAGTCTCATCACAATGCACAAGCTTTGGTGTTTAAATTGTTATTGTCTTGGTGCTTTGTTTAATGGTGTTGGCAGTCATATTATGCTGATGCTTGTTTCCTGTGTTTGTTATTAGACGTACAGGAAGTGGTATAAGTGTTGACAGTATCAGTGACACGCTAGCCAACCCTGCAGTATCCAATAACTGGGACAGTAGTGACTCGGACTCGGAGAATGCTGACCGCAGAGGAGAGGCCAAGGTCATCTCAAAGAAGCAGAAAGCCATCGTAAGTGGCATCGAAAATAATTTAAAGCTGTCAATTTTATCATAAAATTGCTTTCACTCTGTTTCATTAAAGACCATATCAAAACTTGTGAATCAAAATTTGCATATATTTTTAAAGAATGATAGAAGATTGAAGTATGGTGTTTAAATTATAGGGGGACTTAACATTAAGTTATGTGGAACATTATTTATCTTTGTTGAAAATACAAATGAACTTGCTCTTTTTATAAAGGTTTTTTTTCAGATTCTCGGACTGTTTTTGAATAATAATAATAATAATAATAATAGTAATAATATTTATGGATTATAATTGAACCGACAAGCTGGAAATTAAACGGACAGCAAAAAAAAAAATAATAATAATAATGATAATAATAACTATTTATGGATTTCTTTTGTTTAAATTTGTTTTTGACTTTGTTGAAGGATAAGCATAAGAGGACAGCGAGTCAGGACAGCATGAAGACAGTGAACTCTACAGGACTTCCAGCCAGCAATAGCAGCAGTGCCATTGTCAAACGCACGAGACGGAAAACCATCCCAGAAAAACCCAACTACAGCCTCAACTTGTGGAGTATAATGAAGAACTGCATCGGCAAGGAACTCACTAAAATACCCATGCCAGTATGTTCTTCAATAAGCCAGACAATATTTCTAACAATCACAAAGACAGGATTTCTAACAACCGTTTTCAGTAAATTGTAAATATTTTAACTGATAGTCTAGCAAATTTAATAATAATAATATCTTTATTCGCACATAAAACATGGCAATGTAAGTTTTACAATCATTTGTTTCAAAGAGTGATTAAAAAAGTTACTTCAATCATCTCGATTAATACATTTGATCATTTAGTATAGTCTATTGATGATGGGAAGCAAAGCATTTTTAAAGAATTTTTTTCTATTTGAACAATTAAGTACCTTAAGATAATTTCAGAAAAGTCTGTAGGAATTTCATATAGTGTAACTGTACATTTGCTGTATCATGATAAATATGCCAAAAAGATTGCACTATAATTGGTTGGTTTATAAGTAGAATTATGTTTATATTACAGGTAAACTTTAGCGAGCCTTTGTCGATGTTACAACGTTTGACGGAGGACTTTGAGTATTCAGAGTGCCTGGACATAGCAGCGAGGTGTGAGGACTCGTGTGAGCAGCTCGCCCATGTGGCTGCATTCACCATCTCCTCCTATGCCATCACCACACAGAGGACTGGAAAGCCATTCAATCCTCTGCTCGGAGAAACCTTCGAATGTGACCGCAGAGATGACTACGGCTGGAGAGCACTCTCAGAACAGGTGACGTGTATAAGTATAGGGTATATCCTTGAAGGCCATAGCATAATAGACATACCAGCAAATACTTCATTATTAATGTTCATTAGAAGTTATGGCTTATTTGAATTTTGTGAAAATAATTGGTGAGTGGAAGTACCACTTTCATATTTCCCAATTCTGATTTGTTTTGATGCAACTAAATATAGAAATATTTTTAATTGGCAAGAAAAATGTGTGTTGTACTGATGAGGATCCTATGATATTCACCTTACTGCTGTCACTCAAATGTAAAGATAAGATCATAATTCTGTTTGTAAATGAATGTTTTGTTATTGAATCAGGTGAGCCACCACCCTCCCATGGTGGCCATGTATACTGAGGGGCGGGGATGGAAATTCTGGCAGGAATTCACAATGTCCAGTAAATTCAGGGGGAAATATCTCCAAATTATTCCATTAGGTTTGTATATATATCTGTAAAATTTTTGATGAAGTAGTAAAAAATTATCTAAAAACAAAACAACTATGCTCAGCTACATTGAATCAGTAGCAAGTGCAATTATTAAGATAGAATACTTTGACATAAAAAAAGGAAAATAAAAATGAAAAGCAAACATAAATATTACAAATCTTACAAAGCATATATAAATACATATTGTGATGTTTTGCAAAGAGAGTAATTTGTTGGCGGCAATATAATAAATTCCATGCTTTGGATAGGCAATAGTGGTTGTCAGGAGAAGTGGCATCCAATATTGAGAGTGTTGGTTATGTTGTAGGTATTGCCCATTTAGTCTTTCCAAAAAGTGGCAACCACTACACTTGGCGGAAGGTGACCACCACAGTGCACAATATCATTGTTGGCAAGTTGTGGGTGGATAACCACGGAGAGATGGACATCCTGAACCACAAGAATGGCGACAACTGTCACCTCAAGTACTCCACATACAGCTACTTCAGCAGGGAGACACCCCGCAAGGTAAAGTTGATATTACTAACAGATATTACTTGATATCATATAGGTATCACTTGACATCATAAAGACATCACTTGACATCACATGGCCAATGCTTGACATCATATTGTAAATGAAGAGAAGTTTTAAATACTGTTTGTACCATGAAATTAATTTTCAAGAAAATGGAATCCTGCTCAATTATCAAAATTATGTTTCATAATTAATTCCAACCCCAGATTTAAGTTACAAATCCTGACACCTGTATCCGTAACCCATATATGATAAATGAAGCATGAGTTTATGGTTGCCATTGCTCTAGGTGACGGGTGTAGTGACAGACTCATCTGGTGCCGCTCGTCATGTACTACAAGGAACATGGGATGATAGAATAGAGGGCGCCAAGGTGCTAAACACGATCGAGACTCAGAAGGGTAAAACTGTCTATGAAACCGGGCCAACCAAACTCATGTGGGTCAGGAAAATGCCCACGTAAGTTTTACTTGATTAATTGTAATGCTTAAAATGTAAGATTCTGTGAACAAAACATTTTTTTTATTGTTTTTCATTGCAGTTTAATTAAAAGTCGAAACCTTTGGTAATGAATAAAGAATAGAACAATTGATTCAATACAATTGTAGAAATGGTATAGAAATGTTATTTAAAAGATTTTGTATTTCCAGGCCTGAATTAGAGAAATGCTACAACTTCACTCAGCTGGCTGTGGAACTGAATGAGCCAGAGGAGGGCGTAGCACCCACTGATGCCCGCGTCCGTCCCGACCAACGCTTTATGGAAACCGGACAATGGGAGGACGCTAATTCTGTGAAAGTGCTGCTAGAAGAAAAACAGAGAGCAGCCAGGAGGAGACGAGAATCGGAGGCTGCAGAGGCTGCTGCAGAAGGTGTGTACAGTTCACAGACACTTTGTGGTACACAGTCCACATATATTTGCAACATTAAGGCTTAAACCTTTAGATTATTTTGTTATTTCTAAATATATGCAGAGATTGTTTAACTATGCTGATTATGTCAGACTATGTCAGCATAATTTCTGCAGTGTGGATGGGGGGGGGGGGGGGGAGAATGTTTCTGTTTTTCTGGCTGTCCGTCATCTTTAATCTTTTCCTTTGAAACTACTGGTCAGATTTCATTGCTAATAGTAGATTAGGTCTTGTATTTTACAAATATTAGCCAATGATAACAAAGTTAACAACGCAATTTTCAATATGTAACATGCATTTTGATTGTCTGAAATTATCTTATGATCAAATGTGCTCTAGGAAAGCAATCTACAAACATTTCCAGAAAATGTACACAAACATTACAAAAAAAATCAATGATCAGCATCGCTCTAAGGCCATTGGCCAATGTTTTATAATAGAATTAATTGAAATAATTGTTGTCACAAAATATAAATATAATGCAGCCAATTGATGGAAATTACATGACAAATGTTGATTGAAGCACAGTACGAAGAAATTGTTTTATTTTCAGGTCGTGAATATGCTGGATGGGTACCAAAGTGGTTCCGAAAAGAAAAGGACCCCCAGACTGGCAACCTTATCCACATGTACACGGGAGATTACTGGGAGTGTAAAGAGAAACAAGACTGGTCAAGATGTCCCGATATATTCTTATGATGACCCCTGGTGACTTTATTAGGAAGTGCTTAACAAATTTACACACACATAAACATAGCAAGGGCAAGCTAGCCCTGCCAAGCAAACTGGAGAAAGCAGGGGCAACTGGCCCATACACACTACCCTGGGCCAAAAGTCTTATGAACAAATTTGGGCAAATTTTACCTCCATTTTTTCAGGGTACTATTATAAGCATTTGTTTGGGATAGAATATTTCTCCTGCAACATCCACATGCAGATGCTAAATTGACTGTGATTGGCCAGGGGTTGCGTTGTCATTGCAACGACCCAAAGAATGTATAATCAACTCTAAATATTCAAATGTGATGACCTGCAGCGTGATCTACAACTGGGATGAAATCCTCTCGGCATGGATGCAAACTCCATTCCCACATTCACAATGAATATGCAGTAACACAGCGCCCTCTAGTGTGTGAAACCACATAGTATAAACTTTTACTAAGTGCCACAATTGAACTATAAATGCAATTGGCTGAAAGCTTGTGTAAATATATGATTGTAAAAGCAATGCTTTATTATCAAGTATGCTGATTAACTTGTAAGAATGGCAAACAGAGTTGTAAAAACATACAATAAAGTAAATTTAGTACACAAATATAACAGTATTTAGCACCAGGGGACAGCACTGAGTAGATTTATGAACTTGTGACCCAGTGCAACGTAAAAAAAGTCATTATCTAGGTGCATCTGTGGAGGTTTAATTATTGACTTGGATATGAAAATATAGGATCACTCCAAATTATGTACAGCAGAAATGGTGTAAAAATTATATATTACAAATATGGAACTGTACATAGCAACAAGGGAATGGTTGTAAAATTACTTCAGTCAGTTGACAGGGTTTATATTTTGTACATTTCTAGTCTACTATGCATGGTCTTGTTCATTTGGAATGTGCACTATTCTATTCCGGCAGAAAAAATTAACAGCTAACATTTTGGAATCAGTATCTATTGTGACAAATATTTTACCAATATTTTAATTGTGTAAGATGAAAAATAACACGCAATTCCTCTCTTTAAAGGTATGGTGTTATTTAAGGTTTTTTTCATAAATGGAAAAAAAAGATATGCCACAAGATCAACTGAGTTTTAAGATTGTATTGTCTAAAATATGTGCCTATTAATTGTTTTTTATGTTCTGTCACAAATGAAAGATGTAAAGTGATCCTAAGAAACATTGGGGAGTTGGGAAAATGTTATCATTATAACCTTAATGTGTACTCTGTATAGCTGAATCATCTTTACATCTGCTTCCTGCTAGATAAAGTATGATAAGATCCTAAAATTGATCAAGACAAAAAAACTATTTGAAATTTAAAATATAAGGAAATACTGAGGGTGACAAGTGTACTTTGAAAGTTTAAAATCAGTCAGGATATATTGTTGGTAGCTGCATTCAGAAATTATGAAATGATCTCCAGAAAAGTAATATTCATTTAAACCTATATGCATGGATTCCTTTATATCCACCTTTTGAGTCTGCTTTTTTTAAATTGAGAAAATGCAGGGCTATATGACTGATTGATAACTTATATTATATATTTATCATGTTGAAAAAGTTGGCATGACCATATTTTAGTGAATGAAATATCTTGTGGTAAATGCAATAGAATTATGTTTGACTGAAGACATTTAGTAACAACGATTACAGAACTATATAGACCGTGTGTCTCCACATGATGGGCAGTATAGACTAAACTTAGTGGGAAAAAGTGTGTTCAAATGCTGAGTTGTATTACTGCAATCTACTATAAGACTTTGAATCTACTCAGATGTCTAGATCATTGATAAAATAAGCATTTTGTGCATCACTGCTTAGATAAGCTGACATTTAGATGTAAAAGGTTGCCTTATTGTTGTATAACGGTGAAATGGAGATTGCATGCCAGAAATAATTGTCAAGAAAAAAACTGGAGTGCAATTGTAAATGTAAAATACCTTGGGAAGAGAGTAGAAGCTTAAAGAGATCATTGAAGGTGGCAAGCACCATTTATATTGACAGGTTCAGCTTGAAACAATGAGAGTGTGCTAATGTTCAAAATGTCCATATGTAGATGAGGGTGCTTTTCAGAAGATGAAATTTGCCAAAGAAAAATTCACAATTGATCAAATCAGAAGCAGTTTAATGATGACAGGTTTCTTTTTTGTTCTGGCTAATTTTGCTGCTCTGTCAGTTGTAATTACGAATTTACAAGCTGGCCACTTTGGAACCTAGCAAGATGGTCCTGTTGCCATGGTTATATACATGTATGAGTGTTAGGTTTGAGTAAATTTGGGTGATTATTGAATATTACATATTTTTTTATTGGCTAAGAAAAAGGGAACTTGTGATTGGCAATGTTGGCAGTTCTCTTTTTAATGAGATAAATTTCCTTATTTTTCTTGATTGATAGTGAAACAAGATCTAGTTTTCACTGATTCTATTTTCTGACAACACAGCATAATATATTGCACAAAAAACTATCAGGACATAGGACACAGGAAGGCCTTTGTGAGCTGTTTGGTATGTTTGTGAATATGTACTGGGATGTGTGTATGGAAACAAATGTATACTGGGTATATATTATATGTATGAGTGATGCTTTGGAGCATTGTAGTATATGTATTTGCACTGTGAATGCCACTGATATAATGTAGATTATCCTTATTGCTCAATTATGGGAACTGCTTGCCTTTGTGACATAGACTGACTACCCATATGTCCATTCTGTTCATATCTTAAAACATTTATGATTGAAAGGATAAGTTGGTTCTTTAAGAAACAAAGGGAGTCAGCCATCTTAGTAAATAGTACTGTAAGGTTCAGAGTGCAAGTGAAGTGATGATCTTGTTGCCAGATGATGGAACAGGAAAGTAGCAGATAGTTAAAGGAAGCTAGTTTGTTAACCTTCTCAGCTTTAGCGCATATTGCAACAGTAAAAAGAATTTATATTTTGCACATGACCAGTGTCTTGTTTACTATTTATTACAACAACAAAAAAATCAAATGATGAAACTTAACTACTTGGTCAAATTGCATAGCTTTATCTACCATTCCTGAGAATTAAATTACTCAATTACTTCCTTAGATATGACTTACCGGTACTCAATTAACAATTGTAATTAGCAATATTTGTGAAATTGGTAAGCAGCATAGACCAATTGCCAGTCTCCGTATTGTATTTTTCCCCTTTGAAAAGTAAATACTGGAACTGTTCAACTTTACCGGAACCAGAACTGTACAACTCCTTTAGATTTAATCATTGATGATGGAGACTGGCAGATGGCCTATTGCCTCATATCCTCAATGCTTAATTAGCCCTTGACAGGTGGCACCATCTATTGTGCATTGGGAGAGTAACCCATCAGTGGCTGCAGTTCTAGTGATGGTCACTGCCAGATGGGCCTCTCACTGCCAATATCACCATAGGGAACTGTCGGGTGGGTTTCTCACTACCAATATTATTACCATAGGCAAAGAATACACAACTATACCAGATATCATATACACATAAACACACCATATACATACACATACATAAATATCACAATTTCAGAATATCATCAAGGTTCATTCTGTGAAATTACTATACTTTTGAAAGTGGCATACATGTTCAGCATTTTGAGAAAAAAAATACATCAGGGCAGAAATTTTCAGTCAATTGAAATCAAATTATTTTGACTTGATTTCTATCTTCATATTTTACAGGGGTGTTTGATCTTGTTATGAAACCCTATTAAAAGCTTTTAATTATGTGTATGTTACATCAGCCTATTTACACTTCAGAAATCTTATAACTGAATACACCCAAGTGTTCAGTGCATTGATGTGTGAGAATTAGTCAAAGCGTTTCTGTATGGAAAATATACTGAAGTTCTTGATCAGTGAATGAACAAGTCTTAGTGTATTGTTATGCACAAAACTAAAGCATATATATGGGAATCCATTTTAAATTCAAACAGTATAAACTGCACAGATCTTTTGAATGATCACTACTTTATGTAGAACAATAAATAATCAATACTAAGAGAGGTGATAAGAAATAAGATGGTATTCTTTGTGATATTTTGATATCACTTCAAAATTTTGTGATAACAGATTTTTTTTTAAATCTAAATCTCACAAATACTGTCCCAAATATTGAATATACCACATTTCGTCCTGACATTTGTGGGCATTGCTCAATTCCATATTAATGTTGAAAAAGTATGGTTCATTGTGGCAGGAAGAGTGTTTTTCCTTCTTAATTTGGGTGATTCCCATTTATATGCTTTTTAAAAACACAGTGAAAAAAATGTTTGGTTGCCACAGTCAATTTGTTTGTATATAGCTGAGAGATTTGTAAGTTGTTTGACATAATATGAAAGTTGTACCTCTTGATGGAGAGTGGTTTTTTCAGTAAGGAAACATTAAAAGACATATCCTATTGAAACTGAATATTGTCTCAATGAGAGGAGTGCCCTTATTTTTGTTGATATGGCAATCACTTCTTAACTATCATGCTTAATCATGATTCTCGCCTGAAATATAATTTTATCATATATTCTGTAATTGTAAATTTTTCAAATTGGCTACAAGGGGCGTTGGTAATTATTTTTTTTTAAATATGAGGTAAGAATAGTTTGCCATACAACATTCTTTGAATACTTTGTAATATATGCATTTGTAAAGTATGATTCCATTCAAAGTTCTGTGGATAATTGGTTGATTTTGTGATATGTTGACAAGCATAGGGTGTCCCAAAATGCAGCCTTCATCTTGTGATAAAGATGGTACCATGCTAAATCAGAGATGCGCGCTGCAAGACAATATTTAATTCTGTATACTTTATAAAAAAATACTGTTCAAATGTGTCATAAAATGAAACAAGAACTTTTTCACAATGTACTGCTTACAGGTTTAAAATTTTTATTAAAGTGGAAATAAACTAATAACCCAAGCTTTGGATTTTGCATTATACAATGGACTCAGGCTGATGTTCTGAGACACCCTGTGGGATTGTATTGTGTATATTGTCAAAGGAAAGCATTTGAAGTGTAAATGCTTGAATATAGGTTAATTATCAAGACTTCTAAAGCTGGATGAGGGAGAGGTCTTGGGTTTGTATTGTAAATAATTGTATATGAGAGAGAAGTATTGTTACAAAATAGAATAATAATCCAAGCAAATGTGTAAATTCTGTTAATTTGTCATATGTTATATCCCCAGTCAAATAAAAAGAAATTATCATGCTAAATGTGTTATTTTTCATTTTTATCATACATTTAATTGCATAAATGCCATGTAGAACTTGATTAATTAACAATAGAAGTCCACATAATGAATTAATTTAATTCCATAAAATATATTTTGCTTCAAAGTTGTAACTCTAAAGAATGCTTTATTTTGCAATATAAAGTAAATCGTATAATATAAAAGGTTTAGGATTGACATTGTTCTGAGACGTGTGTATAAACAAATAGAATACTAAAAATGGAAATCATAAAAAATTTCAATGTTGCATATTTTTGCTTTATGTGGTATATTCCATATAAGGGTAATATTGAAATGATATATTATGTAAGAAGATGCCCAGTGCAATGCAATCGCCACATGTAAAATCACAAAGCTTGTGTCTTACAGGTCTGATCAGATAAATTCAATGCTGGGAAGAATGCTCACATTTATCCAGAATCCACATTGCAATACAAATGTCGACTTTTTTTATAATAATAATAATAAATACTTATAGCACGCTATTTCAGACTATGTCTGCTCATGATGCTTTTGCAGATAATGTTTTGTGTATAAATAGGTTTTTAGCTTAGATTTAAAACTACTAAGTATATTCCAATTTTTCACTTCCAGGGGCAGGGCATTCCAGGTCTTTGGTGCATATGCTGCAAAAGCCCTGTCTCCATACATTCTCAAGTCAGTTCTATGTACAATATATTTATTGTTAATCTATAGACCTAAAGGACCTTATTCCACTCTTAGGTATCAGTAACTGTGATCAGCACTCAGGTGCATAGCCATTTTGCACCTTCCAAGTCATTATGGCTATTTTAAAATCTATTCTTGCCTCCACTGGCAGCCATTGTAAGTCCATCAATTTTCCTGTTATATGGTCATTTTTCTTCATTTTCCCCACGACTCTGGCTGCACATACAGGAGAGTGTCATCATAGTGACGTCAGACAGGAAAGTGTTGTCATAGTGATGTCAGACATAATGACGTCATGGTAACATCATAAATTATGTTAAAATGACCATGTACAATACTGCTGTTACCTTTTGGTAAGCTCCCCCCCCCTGTACTGCTTGAAATAAGAGTTTCTGGCTATTTTGACTAATAATAAAAGAAATGTATGCTATCCCAGATGTCCCTTCGACCTTTCTTAATATTTCATCTCTTTATCTTTTTCTTTCCAATGAGCACAAGATCAAGCCAATCGGTGCAGTGGATGCCATGTTTGAACTAATTAATGACTTTATCATTGCTATTCATATTATCTATTCATATTATTAATAATTATTATTATTATTATTGTTATTATTATTATTACAAGTGAACCGACAATAATATGAAATGGCAGAGGTGCAAAATTAATATAAACCATAGTTTTGTCAATAATTGGAGTAAAAAGATTTAACTTGCAATGGTGAAAGAAGTCTTGAAGTTGCAAGCAAGGTAAACACAGTTGCGTGAGTCTACGAGATGCACAACTCTTTCAACTGAAATTACACATACAAAAGACCATAGTTACGTCAATAGTTGGAGGAGAAAGATGATTTAACCTGCAATGAAGACATCTTGACATTGCGAGCAAGGTAAACACAGTTGCGTGAGGCTACGAGATGCACACTTCTTTCAATTGAATATTACACACAAATGACCACAGTTTCATCAATGATTGGAGTAGAAAGATGATTTAACTTGCAATGAAGATGTCTAACACAGTTGCATGAGGCTACAAGATACACAATATTACACATACAAAAGACCACTGATTCGTCAATAATTGGAATAGAAAGATGAATTAACCTGCAATGAACACGTCTTGATGCTGCGAGCAAGGTAAATACAGTTGCGTGACGGTGTCTTGCACCCAGTAGGAATCAGGGCCCAGTAGGAATTCCTACATTGTGCAACTGCCCAAAGTAGGAATTCCTACTTTGTGCAAATAAGTAGGAATTTTAAGATATATCAATAACTCATATGACTGGATGTGGCTAATATAATTACAATGTTTATTAGTTTTCTATTAAATTTTGTATTTAGAAAAACAGACACTTCCTCTGGCTTATTTGGACATTGTTGGCATTAAAGAATATGGTTACAAATTTTGATTGAATAGTACATTATAATAGAGATATGACATTTTTGGAAATAGAAATGTTGATTGTCATTTTACTTTGACAAAAAATGTACAAACATTTTTTTTTTTGAATATTTGTACAGTAATTGTAGATCTACATTTACAAGCCCACACCCAGATATCTACCTATTTACCAATGTGAAATATACATATCACTGATAAAATCATATTTTGTATGCACACAACTAATATCAGTGCATGCTCATATCATCATTATTATTATAACAGTCCTATGTTCATATTGCCTAAACCTCCTCATTCTTGTTCCTGACATTTGGATTCTTGACTCTGATATTCCTACTTATTTGCACAATGTAGGAATTCCTACTTTGTCCTGCACAATGTAGGAATTATTCCTACATTGTGCAAGATTCCTACTTTGTGCATGACAACGCTACAAGATGCACACTTCTTAAACTTCTTTTACACGCATACAAAGATAAAGATCTACTATCGATGCAAGCAGTTTTTACTCAGTTTTGACAGATTTTGTGAAAATCTGGAGTGAAAAACATGAAAATGTCCGGATTTGGTTGTCGGTCACTGTATACAAATGACCACAGTTTCTTCAATAATTGGAGTGGAAAAATGATTTGAACTGCTGTGAAAATGTAATGATGCTACGAGTAAGGTAAACACAGTTGCGTGAGGCTACAAGATACACAATATTACACATACAAATATATTGACTACAAGATACACAATATTACACATACAAGTGCCTTCGGCTGGGAAGTGATGCTGTCCCTCACTGTTGTAGCTATCCCTCACCTGTGCAGCTGTCTCTCAATTGTGCACCTATCTCTCACCTATGCAGCCATCCGGCCCTCACCTATACAGCTATCTCTCACCTGTGCAGCTGTCTCTCAATTGTGCACCTATCTCTCACCTATGCAGCCATCCGGCCCTCACCTATACAGCTATCTCTCACATGTGCAGCTGTCTCTCACTTGCGCAACTACCACGTGTGCAGCTGTCATTCAGTTGTGCAGTTGTCTCTCACTGTTGTAACTATCTCTCACCATTTGCAGCTATCTCTCACCATGTGCAGCTATCTCTCCCCATGTGCAGCTATCCCTCGCCATGTGCAGCTATCTCTCACATGTGCAACTGTCTCTCACTTGTGCAACTACCACGTGTGCAGCTGTCATTCAGTTGTGCAGTTGTCTCTCACTGTTGTAACTATCTCTCCCCATGTGCAGCTATCCCTCACCATGTGCAGCTATCTCTCACATGTGCAACTGTCTCTCACTTGTGCAACTACCACGTGTGCAGCTGTCATTCAGTTGTGCAGTTGTCTCTCACTGTTGTAACTATCTCTCCCCATGTGCAGCTATCTCTCACCATTTGCAGCTATCTCTCCCCATGTGCAGCTATCTCTCCCCATGTGAAGCTATCTCTCCCCATGTGCAGCTATCTCTCCCCATGTGAAGCTATCTCTCCCCATGTGCAGCTATCTCTCCCCATATGCAGCTATCTCTCCCCATGTGCAGCTATCTCTCACCATGCGCAGCTGTCTCTCCCCATGTGCAGCTATCTCTCCCCATGTGCAGCTATCTCTTACCATGTGCAGCTATCTCTCAAACTGAGCAGCTATCTCTCCCCATGTGCAGCTATCTCTCAAACTGTGCAGCTATCTCTCCCCATGTGCAGCTATCTCTCCCCATGTGAAGCTATCTCTCCCCATGTGCAGCTATCTCACTGTTGTAACTATCTCTCACCATTTGCAGCTATCTCTCACCATGTGCAGCTATCTCTCCCCATGTGCAGCTATCCCTCGCCATGTGCAGCTATCTCTCACATGTGCAACTGTCTCTCACTTGTGCAACTACCACGTGTGCAGCTGTCATTCAGTTGTGCAGTTGTCTCTCACTGTTGTAACTATCTCTCCCCGTGTGTAGCTATCTCTCAAACTGTGCAGCTATCTCTCCCCATGTGCAGCTATCTCTCCCCATGTGAAGCTATCTCTCCCCATGTGCAGCTATCTCTCCCCATATGCAGCTATCTCTCCCCATGTGCAGCTATCTCTCACCCTGCGCAGCTATCTCTTACCATGTGCAGCTATCTCTCCCCATGTGCAGCTATCTCTTACCATGTGCAGCTATCTCTCAAACTGAGCAGCTATCTCTCAAACTGTGCAGCTATCTCTCAAACTGTGCAGCTATCTCTCCCCATGTGCAGCTATCTCTCCCCATGTGAAGCTATCTCTCCCCATGTGCAGCTATCTCTCCCCATATGCAGCTATCTCTCCCCATGTGCAGCTATCTCTCACCATGCGCAGCTGTCTCTCCCCATGTGCAGCTATCTCTCCCCATGTGCAGCTATCTCTAACCATGTGCAGCTATCTCTCAAACTGAGCAGCTATCTCTCACCATGTGCAGCTATCTCTCCCCATGTGCAGCTATCTCTCCCCATGTGCAGCTATCTCTCACCATGTGCAGCTATCTCTCCCCATATGCAGCTGTCTCACCATGTGCAGCTGTCTCTCCCACAGCTATCTCTTATTTATACAGCTATCTCTTATTTATGCAGCTATCTCTTATTTATGCAGTTATCTCTTATTTATGCAGCTATCTCTTATTTATGCAGCTATCTCTTATTTGTGCAGCTATGTTTCATGTCTCAATACAGCTATCTCTCACTTATGCAGCTATCTCTTATTTATGCAGCTATCTCTTATTTATACAGCTATCTCTTATTTATACAGCTATATCTCATTTATGCAGCTATCTCTTATTTATGCAGTTATCTCTTATTTATGCAGCTATCTCTTATTTATGCAGCTATCTCTTATTTATGCAGCTATCTCTTGCTGTTGTAGCAGTCTATCACTTGCTATCTCTCACTTGTGCAGCTAACTCCCAATTGCATGATCATGGTGGCTAAAAATATCTGCATTTCACCCATATAGGCCCCTTTGTACAAAACCTAGCAGGGCCTCAATAAGTAGGTCAATAAATAGGTCAATTTATCGATGGTTGAAAACAAAGCTCTAATACAGAAATATAGGCATATTGGAGGTAATTTTCATTTCTAATGTAATTCTGACAAAAAATAAATGATAACTATGCCATTCATAATATGTTAAAAGCGCAACCCTTCACATAAACTTGCAAAACAAAAGTGAAGTGGAGATTAGTTTAGTGTCATTTCCACCAGAGGGCAGGCAACGTGGTGACGGAACAGCGAGATGACACACTCTTATCAGTGGCGACTTTAGTTGCGGCCAATACCTCACACAGCAACTTTTTTTTTTTTTTTTTCAAATCTCGTCACCCTTCCTCTCTGATCACGTTCATGCTTTTTTTATATATGTATGTAACAAATATATTGACATTGCAAGCAAGATAAACATGTACATGATGACGTCATACAGGAAAGTGTCATCATCATGACATCAGACAGGAAGATGTCATAGTGATGTCGGACATAATGACGTCATGGTAACATCATAAATTATGTTAATATGATCATGTACAATACTGCTGTTACCTTTTGGTAAGCTCCTCCCTCTGCATTGCTTGAAATACCAGGTTTTGGCTATTTTGACTTATAATAAAAGAAATGTATGCTATATCCCTTCCACCTTTCTTAATATTTCATCTTTTTCTTTTCAATGAGCCCAAGATCAAGCCGATCGGTGCAGCGGATGCTCTGTGTGAATTAATTAATGACTTTCTCATTCCTACTATTCATATTATTAATAATTATTATTATTATTATTACAAGTGAACCGACAATAATATGAAATGCAGAGGTGCAAGTCAATATAAACCCTAGTTTTGTCAACAATTGGAGTAAATGGAGAGTCTTGACGTTGCAAGCAAGGTAAACACAGTTGCATGAAGCTACGAGATGCACAATTCTTATATTACCATTGCTTTCAAGTATGAGTATGAATAATTGATAGACCTAATAATAATTACATATATATATATATATAAAAAGCATGAACGTGATCAGAGAGGAAGGGTGACGAGATTTGAAAAAAAACAAGTGTTGATTTTAAAAAATCAAGCTCGCGTAAGTTTGCAAAATCCCAAGGCAAAAAACCAAACAAATCTTCTTACTCTACCACGCACTCACAAATCACTTCTCAAACAAAAGCGACATCTGACGGTGTAATCAGAATTAATGAGGCAAAACATGGCCGCCATGGACCGATAATCGGGGTAGGCTCCATTGACTTACGGCTTAATCATCTTGAAACCTCTAACATTTAGCCCTAAAGGCAAAACAAACGCGAGCGAAAAAAAGTTGCTATATGAGTATTGGCTGCGATAAAAGTCGCCACTGATAAGACACACTGTCCACCAGAGGCACACGCAAACTATTACCTCTGGCCAACCCAGATTAGTATTCATCCGGTGATAGGTTCACCCAAACTCCACCAGAGGGCGACCTGGTGAACCTATATAAATAGTTTGTGTGTGCCTCTGGTGGACAGTGTGAGGTTCACCACGTCGCCCTCTGGTGGAGTTTGCTGATAAGAGTGTGTGATCTCGCTGTTCCGTCACCACGTTGCCTGCCCTCTGGTGGAAGTGACGCTAAACTAATCTCCACTTCACTTTTGTTTTGCAAGTTTATGTGAAGGGTTGCGCTAATCACTTATTTTTTGTCAGAATCATGTTAGATGTGAAATTTTACCCACAAATTGCCTATATTTCTGTATAAGAGCTTTGTTTTCAACCATCAGTAAATTGACCTATTTATTGACCTACTTATTGAGGCCCTGCTAGGTTTTGTACAAAGGGGTCTATATGGGTGAAATAGCTGCATAAATAAGAGATAACTGCATAAATAAGAGATAGCTGCATAAATAAGAGATAGCTGTATAAATAGGAGATAGTTGTGGGAGAGACAGCTGCACACGGTGAGAGATAGCTGCACATGGTGAGAGATAGCTGCACATGGGGAGAGATAGTTGCACATGGGGAGAGATAGCTGCACATGGGGAGAGATACCTGCACATGGTGAGAGATAGCTGCACATGGTGAGAGATAGTTACAACAGTGAGAGACAACTGCACAACTGAATGACAGCTGCACACGTGGTAGTTGCACAAGTGAGAGACAGCTGCACATGGTGAGAGATAGCTGCACATGGTGAGAGATAGCTGCACATGGGGAGATAGCTGCACATGGGGAGAGATAGCTGCACATGGTGAGAGATAGCTGCACATGGGGAGAGATAGCTGCACATGATGAGATATAGCTGCACAGTTTGAGAGATAGCTGCACATGGTGAGAGATAGCTGCACATGGGGAGAGACAGCTGCACATGATGAGATATAGCTGCGCAGTTTGAGAGATAGCTGCACATGGGGAGAGATAGCTGCACATGGTAAGAGATAGCTGCACATGGTGAGAGATAGCTGCACATGGGGAGAGACAGCTGCACATGATGAGATATAGCTGCGCAGTTTGAGAGATAGCTGCACATGGGGAGAGATAGCTGCACATGGTGAGAGATAGCTGCACATGGGGAGAGATAGCTGCACATGGGGAGAGATAGCTGCACATGGGGAGAGATAGCTGCACATGGGGAGAGATAGCTGCACATGGGGAGAGATAGCTGCACATGGTGAGAGATAGTTACAACAGTGAGAGACAACTGCACATCTGAATGACAGCTGCACACGTGGTAGTTGCACAAGTGAGAGACAGTTGCACATGTGAGAGATAGCTGCACATGGGGAGAGATAGCTGCACATGGGGAGAGATAGCTGCACATGGGGAGAGATAGCTGCACATGGTGAGAGATAGTTACAACAGTGAGATAGCTGCACATGGGGAGAGATAGCTTCACATGGGGAGAGATAGCTGCACATGGGGAGAGATAGCTGCACAGTTTGAGAGATAGCTGCACATGGGGAGAGATAGCTGCTCAGTTTGAGAGATAGCTGCACATGGTAAGAGATAGCTGCACATGGGGAAATTTGTTATCAGATATTTGTTTTCCACTTTCCTCCATTTTCAAGAATGCAAGCAGAAGATTTGCCATCTGATCACTCATCCTCTTTGGAACTTTAAGAAGAACTGATTATATTAGCTGACGACTGAAATATGAACTGTTACCCTATCGCCGTAGACGCAAGAAATAATAGACTAACAGATTGGGTACCAGTGAGTATTTCCAATTTAAAATGGCGGCCAAAACAGAGAGCTTGTTACGTCGGAAATAATTTATGATTTAGCTACATTTGATGACTATATATTTATATTTTATCAATTGTATTATGGTATGTATAATCATGAGATGGTATGCGATATTGTGTGAACAAAAAGGGGGTTAAATCTAATTAGATTGGGGTAAATTTGAAATGTACTTAACTGGATGACCCAACTAAGAATATTTGTTGTGGTGTTCTACTCAGTACATCTACATCTATAAGTTTTCTCCTCAAAACCATTGGCATCCCTCCGAGAGTGCAAAGTTGCAATGAGGGTTGCAGCTGGTACCCACCAGCTGCTTGTCGCCAACATTTATACTCTGGCTGTTGTCGAAGTGAGTGCTCAAGTGTCCAGACTGCAAAACCCGTTTATATGGAATTATGGTCAAAATCACCACGATATCAAGTGGGCCGCGATATTGACTGTCACATTGAACTGCGGTCAAGCTGCTCAATCTGGGCAATTTATCAATGTACATTACCTACAATTGTAAATTAGAGAATATGTGAGCCTTAACTTTGGCCCGTGTGTAAAGTACGGATGTCCGACAACAACGGAGAAATGCAGTTTATTTATGAAATGCAGTTTATTTATGTTTTGAAAGATTAAATGGCTGCCAAACTTGAATGTGTAGTTCTAATGTTGGGCCTGGGTGAAAAGTGAGAATATTCACAGAATAATATGCCGAACATGAGGTCTAATTACGGCGGAAAGTAGCTTATCAATATTAAGATTTGCAACTGACACTTTCAGATAATTTACATTGATAAATTATCCAAATTTAGCCAGTTGGCCGCGGTTAATGTGGGAGTTCAATACCACGGTCCACTTGACCAGGTACCTTTAAATGCAGTATCTTTAATATTTTTAACAATGAGGCAACATGCCTGAATGACCATAGAGAAATAATATCAGAATATCTTAATTCTTATACATTCTCTCTGGGTGACCAACCTGGTCGCACTGTACTAGAAGTTAGAAGCTGAATTCATTGAGGAGAGTGGAAATGACATTTGCGATTCTGTCAGCTATTTTCAGAAAGAAATTTTAACCAAAATCAACTTTGAGAATGTTTAAACCCCTTCATCTTCTTCTTGTGAATTCAGTACTGTTTGAAATATTTTTTGTGAATGAATTTGGTGCCAAGATATAATTGAAAATCAATGTTTAAAACAAAAAGCCAGATTTTTGACAGCCAATCACAGGTAGAAATGACCAAAATCTACTGATCCAACACATAATTATTTGGCCTTGTTCACACGAGTTCAAACTCCTTAACCTCTAAAGGACTAGCCTATCTAAATTTTGTTGATTGGCAGGACTAACCAATTTTTTCTGGAGTAGTGTATCTTCAGGAATACTAAATTAATAAAATTAATAGCCATGGCTATTTAATATGCTTAATAAAGTGCTGGGGTCAAAAGTTCATGATTCAGTCAGTCTGACGTCATTATCATGACTACATTGTATCAAGTTGCAGCCCTTCAAAATGTTACAAATGACATCATCAAGTCAGAACAATTGCCGTCCTTCCCATCCGTTAGGGGTTAAATTGTTTCTGTAGAAATATTATTTGTCCAAATGTTTTACACTGTCGTTTCTAACTTTTTATGATATTTTTTATTTGTGCAAACATTGGAAAGACATGACTAAAAGGCTGCAAAGAATATCCTCATATGGCCTTTAAAAGAAAAAAAAGCTAATATTTGAACATGGTGAAGGTTCCATGTCACAATTTGCATAAAATTTGGCCTAAGATCATTTTTGGCCTAGGATCATTTTTTTTTTACTCAATCATGAAAAATAATATGGAACAAAAATCCCTGAAATATTTTTTACTGTCTTGCAATGACCGCTCCTTGGACAGACTCAGGGTGTTAAACATCAGACACATTTGGATTTTAAATCTTTATTTTTTTGCACAAACTGCCATCTGATACAGATGTCTTGAAATTAAGTGGAGAAGATGGTTGCGGGCTAAGGTCATTCTGCACCCTCTTGCTTGCCTTAAGATGCCATATCAAGTTCACCCAAAGCTCTTTGGCATTCTTATCTTTATGGTAGTTTGAAATATACCAGTAAGTCATGCTTTTATTCTGTAACCAGTACTATTGAATTTTTTCTTTTGCAGTTGGTGCAATTATTTTTCTGAGTGGGTCAACAAAATAGATCACAACATATATATAACCTTATGGATCATTCATATACTGACAGTAGCCAAGCTGGTTATGACAGAGAGTACAAGAATATGGTGAGCAACTGTTAAATTTACTTGAATAATGGTTTATTCCTGCCAATCAGAAATTGGTGAATCTTAATGACTTAAATATGTTGCAGAGAGACAGTTGAACTATTTGAGCAGAAACTATAACTAGCCATGGATGTTCTCATCAGCTTAGAAAAGGCTTCTAGATGTACTCTCCTCATTCTAAAACTCAACTAGAAACTTTGATTGAACATTTTGATAGACAAGTGCAATATTTGTATGAATAATCCAGCTTTTTATATCAATATGTTTAATTCCACCACAAGGGGACACCACAAGCACTAGACCACTCGTATTGCCACGTGCCCAAGCCACCTGTAGGACGTAAAGCTAAGAACATTGCTGACCTGCATCCAGCCCTTGAAAAGGATCATGCTTATGTGAAGGGAACACCAATCAAAAAGGAGGAACCTGTGAAAATAGTCAAGAGAGAAACCAGAGGCTCCAGAAGGAAGCAGAAAGAATCTACAAAGTAGATAAGGTAGGATTGGCTTTTTTTAATAATAATTTTTTATGATTAATTTTCCTATTGAAAAAGTCGTACTTTCTTGGGGACTTCTCTCTTTAGTTATGGTTAATTTTTAGTGTCTACTGTAGAAAGGATACGAGACATGATGCACCAGAGTAGAAGAGAGCTGATCATCACAGCAGATGACTTTGGTTATTGTGAGTGGCGGAATCTGGGCATATTGACGGCATTCAAGGCTGGATCAGTCTCCAGGGCATCACTCATGATGAATGCACAGTTCACACAGGAAGCAGTACGTCTTGCCCGATGCCACGCCCTGCCACTAGGTAAGCATGTTCAAATGTTTGAGCCAAACATCTATTTAGTCTAGTATAAACATGACCCAAATAGGTCATATATAGAGATGGTATGATTTGATTTTGTAACGCAGCTGTATTTTGTTATATATACACCTCCTGTGAGGAACAAAATGATCATGCAGTGGTTATGGACAATCATATTTGGTCAAGTTTATGCCTGACCAATTGAATGGTGGGCTCCAAATTTTTAACATGATAAATAACCTTGCCATTAGTGCGAGCTATGTTGGTAGATATTTGAAGGAAATTTCAGCCATTTATTATTGTTGATTTATTAATTATCTCATATATACCATGGTCGAGATTTGTGTGTTGCCTGATTTTTTTTCTCCAACATGTCTTTAATAACCTTTAGGTCTACATTTGAACCTGACAGAAGGACGTGTGACAAGTGATCGTGATGATGTACCCAGCCTTGTGAATGAAGATGGATGGATGCTGGGGAAAATGGGCTTCAGGCTTGCCCTGAAAGCCGGCCAGATAGACCTCAGCCAGGTAGGGTATAGACTGAGTACAGACCAGACAGACCTCAGCCAGGTAGGGTATAGACTGAGTACAGACCAGACAGACCTCAGCCAGGTAGGGTATAGACTGAGTACAGTACAGACCAGACAGACCTCAGCAAGGTAGGGTATAGACTGAGTACAGACCAGACAGACCTCAACCAGGTAGGGTATAGACTGAGTACAGACCAGACAAACCTCAGCCAGGTAGGGTATAGACTGAGTGCAGTACAGACCAGACAGACCTCAGCAAGGTAGGGTATAGACTGAGTACAGACCAGACAGACCTCAACCAGGTAGGGTATAGACTGAGTACAGACCAGACAAACCTCAGCCAGGTAGGGTATAGACTGAGTACAGTACAGACCAGACAGACCTCAGCAAGTTAGGGTATAGACTGAGTACAGACCAGACAGACCTCAACCAGGTAGGGTATAGACTGAGTACAGACCAGACAGACCTCAGCCAGGTAGGGTATAGACTGAGTACGGACCAGACAGACCTCAGCCAGGTAGGGTATAGACTGAGTACAGACCAGATAGAACTCAGCCAGGTAGGATATAGACTGAGTACAGACCAGACAGACCACAGCCAGGTAGGATATAGACTGAGTACAGTACAGACCAGACAGACCTCAGCAAGGTAGGGTATAGACTGAGTACAGACCAGATAGACCTCAGCCAGGTAGGATGTAGACTGAGTGCAGACCAGACAGACCTCAGCCAGTTAGGGTATAGACTGAGAACAGTACAGACCAGACAGATCTCAGCCAGGTAGGGTATAGACTGAGTGCAGACCAGACAGACCTCAGCCACGTAGGGTATAGACTGAGTACAGACCAGACAGACCTCAGCCAGGTAGGGTATAGACTGAGTACAGACCAGACAGACCTCAGCCAGGTAGGGTATAGACTGAGTGCAGACCAGACAGACCTCAGCCACGTAGGGTATAGACTGAGTACAGATCAGATAGAACTCAGCCAGGTAGGGTATAGACTGAGTACGGACCACACAGACCTCAGCCAGGTAGGGTATAGACCGAGTACAGACCAGATAGAACTCAGCCAGGTAGGATATAGACTGAGTACAGACCAGACAGACCTCAGCAAGGTAGGGTATAGACTGAGTACAGACCAGACAGACCTCAGCCACGTAGGGTATAGACTGAGTACAGACCAGACAGACCTCAGCCAGGTAGGGTATAGACCGAGTGCAGACCAGACAGACCTCAGCCAGGTAGGGTATAGACTGAGTACAGACCAGATACACCTCAGCCAGGTAGGGTATAGACTGAGTACAGACCAGATACACCTCAGCCAGGTAGGGTATAGACTGAGTACGGACCAGACAGACCTCAGCCAGGTAGGGTATAGACTGAGTACAGACCAGATACACCTCAGCCAGGTAGGGTATAGACCGAGTACAGACCAGATAGAACTCAGCCAGGTAGGGTATTGACCGAGTACAGACCAGATAGAACTCAGCCAGGTAGGGTATAGACCGAGTACAGACCAGATAGAACTCAGCCAGGTGGGGTACAGACCTCAGACACACCCTGATTGCATACCAGAAATAAAGAAGTAAACTTTTACATTTTTCCTGGCATGATATTTGTAAAACGCTCCAGATATAGATATTGTTATTAATATTTCAGGTGGAGAGAGAGATTGTGAATCAGATAAAGCGCTTCACATTGGCTGTAGGCTCAGCCCCTCTCTATGTGGACGGACATCAGCATGTACATGTACTACCAGGTAACAAATGCCTGTTTTTGACATTGTTTCTGGTAATTAAATTGCATTTATCTCTGCAAGAGCTGTATTGAACATGAGGTTTCATTTCAAGAACTCTTTTCCAGATAGGATAATAAATGGGGTTACATTCCTTTGCAAAGGATAACCCAAATTTTGTTGAGAATTTATGTTACCTTGCTCTTCTAAAGATTTACCTAAGCAAGTTACCTGGATGAAATAAAGCTGTTCCTGAGAATAATCTCACAGTGTTTTAAAACAAAATGATAAATTTCATGATTTATATGATTTATATATAAAGAGATTTTGATGCAATATTTGACCAACTTTCAGCCACCTCATTTTTAGGACTTTCATAGCTTGGCTACATCATGACCTGAAATTGGTCAATTTTGCACAAAATTAAAGATATCAGTGAAATAAATCACAAAATCAAAAGAGTCAGACAAACTTCCCTTAACAATTTCCTTAACTATTATCTTTTATAAAAACTGAGAATCTGTCACATTTTATTCAAGATGCAATACTAACGTAAAGTATTTTGGATATGAATTATAGTTTGATATTCTGTGTTCTTAGAAAATCAACAAATCTGAATATAGGAAATGTTGTCAATGGCAAAAATAGTAAACATGAAAATATTTTCTTTGACAGTACCTTTTCGAGTAATAGGCATAGTTAATAATTATATTTTGATTTATCTCTATTTTTCTCCTTTAAATTTTGAGGTGTCAGAGATGTGTTTGCATCGGCACTTAAGGACCACAGTATTCTGCACACCCGCTTACCAGTAGAAGAATGCACAAACGACGGAGCCTGGACCGACTTTCTTCTCCAAGTGTGTAATGATGCTTGCAATGCCAGAACAATATTCGTTGACAAAGGAATAAGGTAGCAGCTTCTGAAAATCTTACATTTTACATTTATTGTGTTCTATCTGTACTTGCATTATATCTACCTAGTCACACATCTTTTAGTTTCAGATTTTAGCTTTTAATAGAGTTTTAACAGAGTAATTTAATAGAGGTATTATTTTATCCTTTTTCCTGGGGGTGTAGAAATGAAATAAGAATAAAAAAATAAATAAAATAATCTTATAGGATCATTAAGCCTTCAAATTCACTCATTTACAAAAAAATATTGATTTGAAAGAGTGGATCAGTGTTCTTTGTTAATGTCTGGAAGACATCTATTATGATATTATTGTAATGTGTTGTGGTTGCAGGTTCAGTGATGGCTTTGCTGGTTTATTAACTATGGGAAGGAACATGACAGTAAAAAGACTCACTCAGTGTATTCTGGCAGGCTTTGAAGTTGCAGAGACCTCTAGTGGTCAAAAACAATGGCACAGTAGTGATGGAGAGCCAGACACCGGCCACTCTTTTGTCAACTGTGATAATGCGTGTGATTTATCTCAGGGTAATAAACAACAGACAGTTAATGTTACAAATACAGGGAATTTAAAATCCAATATGGATAGTGAAACGAAGCTTAATCTGAAAAGTGGTGATCACCCTTCCTGTGAACCACCCAGACAAAGACAGTTTGATGACAAAGAAAAAGATGGAGAAGAGGCTCGATGCAATATGCGATCCACACAGACAGATTCTGTATCAGAGGTTAATGTTTCACAGAAATCAAGAGAAATGCCTGCAGGACCTAAAAACGGAAAAACATCTGAGAAAAATGAGTCTGGGATGACAACAGCAGTGGTGGAGCTCATGGTTCATCCAGGATATCCAGCTCAGACTAATGTGGGAGGCTGTGGACAAGGCCCAGACGAGTTTGCCATGTCCTCAGATAGACTGCATGAGTTAAACATTCTCATGTCTCAAGAAATATTGGATTTCTATAAGTCAAACGGTCTACATCTCAAACATATAACATAGCACGATGATTGGATACACATATCTCCAAGCTAAGCATGTTACTGTAGCACATTATATGTAATCATGTCATGAGACTCGTGGGAACTCCCCCTCGTGGAACACTTCACTATACAATCAACCAAATGCTGCAATTTGTTGTTGCAGCAGTGAATGATATTAAGATAATCATTTTTTTAATGCATGATTTGGCAAAGTCATGCAGATAGTGTTTATATACAGGGAATCTGGGGGAAATGGGGTGAACAACATTCACAAAATATGGATATTTTCATATATAAAGACAATTTTTTTAATACATTGGAGTGTAATATATGTTTATTTGACCCAAATTGAAAATAGATTGGAATCAGACAAGTTGTCCAAATCTTTTTTTCAACACAAAATATTGATAGAAAATTATTAATCCATGTATTTTCTCAAATTTGATTTATTTAGATAATGATTGAAATTTGAATATTTTAACCATATCAACATGATGAATTAAATTCAAGATTTATATGAGAATAATATGTTTATTTAACAAGTTTCAGTCATTTTTACTATTGAATGATTTGCAGGATGATATTAAACAAATTGAGGGAATTAAAGTAGTTGAGAAAAATATATTATGAATTTGGAATGTGTAATTGTGACCATCAGCTTGGTTCCAACTGTGATCACATGGCTTTACACATGGTCCTCTTGCCCAGACTATGCAGGACCAAATGGATGTTTAGTCAAGCCAAACACTAAGAATGGGGAAGACAATAAATTAATTGTGAATGGGTGTACTTTGTTCTCAAAATCAATTGAACACCTGTCTGTGATTTGCCCTATTAATATATTAAAAAAATATGTTAAAACTTTTCATTTGGGTGCAGATAAAAAGTTCAGAACTTTTGGAAGGTATACAATTGAAAAGGAATGGGAGACTCATTCCATTAACAAAAATGGAATATACTGTGTCCAATTTCAGAGCTAAATGTCATCAGAAACAACTATTTGTCCACAGATATGATTACACAATTAGGCAGAATGGCTTTGTGAATGAAAATATACAGTTATAAGACTTCTTCCACAGGTAAAGAATGAACCTCTCTTTTTGAAACACTGCCATGATGTGGCATATGATTTGCTCTTCACATAATGTTAGTTAAGGTCATTAGTATGGTACATTTACTATTATCATATAACAATCATACTGTCATCCTAGTAAATTATGCTTACAAAGTGGTACTATTATGGTACTTTCACTGTTATTATATCACAATGTGTTGAAGAGAAAGAATTTTAGGAAGCTTTCAAGAAAATTTGTAAAAACTTTATACTTCTAAAAACAGGAGGAATCTGTAAATAAGTTCAAGATTGTATAAAATTGGTCGATGTTACTGAGGCCTACATCTGGCCTAAACTGATGATGTACAAATATTACAAAAAAATAAACAATTTTAAATGTGAAAATATATGAGTCTTGTTCAATGGAAATATATATTGACATTTTAAAAGCATGTCTGAAATGTACATGTATACATTTGCACTTCACATGATATATTCATAAAGATAATTTCCAAATTAAAAGTCTAAATCCTGTACTTTCTAGTGTCCAATACCCACACATATACTGATAGATGGAAATTAGGTTGAAACAGAAGAAAGAAGTATCTAAAATAGAATTAGTATTAATAGAAATATATAGAGTAAAATTGATAATATTGTGCAGCAAGGGTTAGTAAATCATATCAACAATGATTGGTTCGCTCCATGGTCCAAACCCAGCTGAGGTGTATGCCTGAACTTGCAGCTTATATTGGATTCCCACTGCCAGTCCATCAATTATGGCATTGGTGTCTATCGCTGCTATGTGGTAGTATTCTTGTGTGGCATCACCATATGGCCGGAAGCGAACGTTATAGTAGAGTTCACCATTCTGCTCAGAAAGTGGTGGCTGCCAGTACAGACGCACAGCAGTCGGGCCAATCACACGCACCCGCAGGTCAGAAGGGGCTCCTGTTGGAACTGGAAAAAAAGAAAATTTAAAAAAAATGTGAATATGCACTTATAACCATGTAATAAGTATATTGTTCAGAGTTGTCATTCATTCGCAACCTTCAATATTGCAAAATTGGGTAAAAATATAAAATGGTAAAAATGTTCCCAAACAAAAAGCAATGATCAACATAGCTCTAAAGCCAATGGCCTATGTTTACAAAGAATAAAAATCCCACTTGGTCTCATACGCTGCCCTTATACTTGAATGAATATTCATGTGTGGATGAATAGATGTTAAAAATGTGGCTGATTTCTCAGAAGAAACTTATAGTAGGTAAATGGACTTCTCACCGGAGTCTGGAGTTCTGATTAAAGTGATCATGCTCGGCCCGTAGCCTTGGGAATTTTTGGCAGACACTCTAAATTCGTAGATTATACCAGAGCCTGCAGAAGAAGGATTTTTGGTAATTTTATGTTAACATCAAAGTGAAGAGTATAAATATTTGAATCAATGCTATATTTTATTAATATATATATATATCCATAATTTTAATGATTCTATGATATCAGTATTTTTGTTTTAATCAAAATAAGGAGAAGATGGATAACAGCAAACCTAAGTCATTAACGACATATTGGCGAGCGTCTGCACCCAGTGTGATGTCCACGGCATCCTCACCGTACTTGTCGCTGTCTCCGTACGTGAGTCTGTAGCCTGTGATGTCTCCGTGTGGTCGGAGTGGGGGGGACCAGCGGACCGTCACTGGAGGTGAAGAGCCCTCCCCCAGCCACAGACGCATGTTTCTTGGAGTACTAGGACCTATGATGTTCGAAACAAGGATGAGAATGATTGGATAATTTTTAAAGATATGTATTTTAGGCCTTTTCTTGTGAGCTCAATTTGATGCTATGCATTAACATGTAATTGTTGCAGGAATAAGGAATTACTTTCTGTCTGCGCTTTTTAAATATTTAAAATTTTTTTTGTCAACAATGTACAATTTATCTTGGTTGAGATGCAATATCCCAACTTGAAGCAAGGTGAACATATTTATTTTGTCAGGGAAATATTTATCCTGTCAGGGATTGTTGAATATTTATGCTTGAATTAACAGTCATGCCTCAATGAACACTTCAAAGAAATAAAATGACATGGACTTTTTTCAGTGTTTATGAGAGCTTTCATTTTTACAACTGATGAGTGAAATTGGACAGGAAAACATATTTGAAAAAGTTTTTGTAGTTTAATCAAGATCCTTAAGCCTTATTTTTCCTTCTCAAAGTTTTGATTTAATATTTGACTGAATGAGGAGATTGAGCACACACAGAAGTAATAGCAGCCAAGACCCTATTGTTTGTCTTGTTTTGCAAAAAAACATATTATATCTCTCTTTGACCTTACCATATATGTAGAGTATGGGATCTTTTATAGGACTTGGTAGTCTGCCCAATTAACTGCTGATATTTCTGTCAGCATTGAAGCACTTTTCTTTCAAGGATACTTACTTATTAAAAACATATTAAATACTCTTCAGTTTCTTTAAGCATATTAAAATTGCATTACTTACGGCTATTTGCAGCACTAATATCCACAAACAGAGGTAACAGACCCAAAAATAGAACAGTAAACTGCATGTTGAGATCCATATTGAAGAGTGTATTCCTTCTCACTCTGCCGGTGGCATATATTAGCCCTGCATAATGTTCTCTTGCCCCCAATACTGATGCCTAAATGTCACCACCAATGATATAATGGCGGTGACATATGTAAAATTATAATGAGTTGTAGGATGCCCATTATTGCATATAATTTGATAAATTGCCCCACACATAATTGTGACTATCCCATCGAGTCTCTTACTTATTTCAAAATCTCTGAACGATATAAATCATGAAATTTATAAATTTGTTTCAGAAAACTATGAGATTGTCTTGAAGAGCAGCTTTACTTCATTTACGTAATTTGCTTTAAAAAAAATGGCCAGGGACTGTGATCTTTGTCTTCCTCGTCTGCAGGATACTTGCCTTTCTCACATTTACAAATAACTGTTTTGGTCAAATGCCATCTTATAAAACTGTCATCTATGGTGAATCAGCATATAACTATATCAGCATATAATATAACTATGATAAATGTGTTCAGAAATCTATAAAACCTCAATGTATTGCAAATCTGCACCAATCTTATAAAAAATGTGGTATATGCATAAAATGGATAAGTAAAATAAGATAATTCCATTATAATCTAGAATTATTTTTTTGTGTTGTCATCTGTAATATAAAGTACCATTGTTTGGGTAGGTGGTAGCATCTTATTATAATGATTGTCTTTATCCAATTCAATCCCATTATTTAATTTACATATTCTTTGTTTTTTCTTTTATGGTTTATTGGTAAGATATCAGATGCACATCTGATAACTAACAATTCTTCTTTATTTATTATTATTTTCAATGTTCCTGTATATATTTTCTTTTGACCTCACAATATGTATCATAGTTCCCTCTTGAATCTTTTGAATGAGCTTTGTTTTTCATGTAGGCTGATTTTTTTTATTCATGAAAGTTCCTTTTCGCTTTTAATTTTGATGCATTTGTAACTTTTTTTTTCTATCAGTCCGATATAGTTTCTCTTTTTCTTCAAAACAGCAAATAAACGTTTTGTTCTCAAGTAATAAGAGTTCTAGCCTTGCCTGCCCATGTGAATATTTGTTTGTAAAGCTTCGTATGATAGATACTGTGAGTTTTAATTCAGTAAATGTTGCAAAAATGTGTAACATTATTGTATGATATCCATCATTATTGGGTGCTGATCAAGCTGTTTGCTTTACCTAAAATATCAAAGAGTTTATTTGTCTGGGCCGAAAGTTTGTTCACAAATTTATCAACTATTAAGGTTTTCATATTTATGATTTTTAAAACCAAATGCACTATTAAAAACAAATCTTGTTGATTTTCTTCCATTCAAATAAGTCCCATACACCACTACCACAATATGTTATTAGTAATGGTTTGAGTCTTCATAATATTCTCTTATGACATTTTAAAAAATAAAATGTTCTCTGAGAGTTGAATAGGATTTGCAAACTTTATTTTGTAATCTTTTTCAAAATTCCCTTTAAAATACTACTCCTTACGTTTAATTCCTAAGTTTAAGAAAGATTTGACAATTTCAATATCTTTGTTATAAATCATCCATGAACAGGAGAGTGCAATCTGCCAATCAATTAAATTTGGTTCCCATTCTAACCACCAGGCGGCGTTTGCTGGTTTGAAAAGCGTGACGTCAAATGTAAACATGGCGACCATGCTGAGGAATGGTTGAAGTGAAGGAAGTGATTTGATCAAAATAACCACGATAACTTTGAGCCATAGCGATATTACACATGGTCAATGCACAAGAAAGGTTAATGATATATGGAAAAGATCAGGTGAGTGAAATCCTTTCTGATACATCGTAAAAAGCAACGATACCAAATGATATGAAATCAACTGTGTTCAATCTCGCTGTCACAGTATATCTCAAGCCATACAGCAGGCAAGGCCAGGAAGACCCCCGCCTTCAATGCAGCAGGCAAACTCATTGACTTGGAACCCAAACCATCTCACTAAATTTCTTTCCTGTGCTCTAGTGCAAATTGTTTTGACACAAATTGATGCTTGTAAAAATTCATTGAAATGACAATGAAATAACAATGATATATATTGCAGAATTTAATTATTAAGAAATATAAGGATGACAAGATTCACACATTGTTTACAAGTACTGTGTTGCTGTTTTTTTTTACTGTTAATTGTAAGAAGTAGTATTTGTTGGAAATGCCTTGTCTTTATCTTATCTCAGCTAATCTCATGTTAGGGATGCTTAGAAAAACACCGATACGAAATTTAAACCCAAGTAAACCCAGCAACTTGGATGATGCATTTGACTTGGAAGGTGCATTTGACTCAGTACTCATCAATTGAAACAGTAGCACTGCTGACAGGTATTGGAGGCCATTATGGGATTGGGTAATCAGGAGCATACTGTAACATCGATCACAGGTGCCATGATAGAGGACACACCCAATCCTGATAAACCTAGCCAGCCAATGGTCAAGTCCATTAATTTATCACCTCCTAACCTTGCAGACTGATTTCTAAAGATGCACATACCTGTAATTAAATGCATGATTAAAAATAGAAAAAAATATACTACTGATAGTTAAATCAGAGACAGATTGTAAATCTATATGTCGAGTGGAATATAACCTTGGACTGTTAACAGGATCAAGCTTGTGCTTTGTTGACATTGGTGTTTTACTGTGAGAAAGGTGTGATGTGATTGCAATTGTACACTTGTGCTCATTTCCTATAATGGGATTATAGCATCCTAACCCACATTAAGGATTCTGCACAACATTCTGAGTGCATATATTATCACCATGGACCTTATTTTTGCATTGTACAATGTTCAGGCCAAGATATTTGAGAACATTGAGGAGATAATTGATGAATTACGTCTGTGGCCAAATGCTGGAAATTGGTGTTTGGTTATGTCACAACAGCACTTAATGGCATCCCGGGAGACATGAGAAAGACAGTGTTCACTTAATGTGTTTAAGCAAGTTAAATGTCTGATGTCACATTAAGGTGGACAGAAATAGTACAATTGTACAGAACATATTTGTATTTTAAGGGCAGGGATCATGTCTTTGAAAAGTAAAATTGACAATAGACTTTAGATATGGATTCAATAACAGCTTTCAATTCAATAACAGCTTTATACACACACACACACACACACACACATACATATATATATATATAATATATATATATATATATATATATATATATATATATATATATATATATATATATATATATATATATATATATATATATATATATATATATATATATATATAAATACATGTACTTGTTTTTATGAATATTTCATATTTATTAAAATTTTAAACAATTTATCATGAAGATCTGTGATCATGAAGTACATTATTTATAATGAAATCACAGTATTATACATATTCATTGTATGGGGAGAAATATGAATAATTTTGTGTATATCAGTTCCATGTTTGGTCCTGGACAATCTTTGTGTATAACTAATTCTATGTCAGATAAATTTTCCATATCCATAGGGAAGACATGAGCCTGGAATTATGGAGTAGCACTAGACAATGATACATATCATGTAGTTCTGCTCAAGGGCACAAAATAACTTATTGGCTATATGAGTGTTTTCAGAAAAAAATATATGGTCAAAACATTTTGTTCATGAAGGCAATTATCCATAAATATATTCAAATTGCCATCATAAATTTATGTTTGAATCCTGAATATATTCCAAATTATGATATATGACATTCACACAAACACACACACACACACACACACATGAATGTATTTATAAAATATCAACATGGAAACAATTGCATGCAATCAGCTCATGTTCATTTTATTAAAATTAACAGCTGGTGATTAAAAATCTTATTGTTTGGTCAATGCCTTATCTCAAATAAGATGTTTGTTTCCCATGATAGAGCAAGTTTGTAGATAAATAACCTGATATTTGGCAGTATCCTTTATATGATAATATGAGTTAGCAATGGTCTATCAATGTAGGTGCTTAACACTTTGCACAGCACTTGTTGACCATTGGATTATAATGTAACACTTTGAGTTGAAACTGGTAAGCTGTATAGTTGATTTACAGCTGGGCACATAATCATCAACTTACTCACACCTTCCACTGTGAATGTTTGTGGCTTTCTACACCATGGCCAGATAGAGCCATGACCAGATATAGCCATGACCAGATATAGCCATGATCAAATGGAGCCATGACCAAATAGAGCCATGACCAAATAGAGCCATGATCAAATAGAGCCATGATCAAATAGAGCCATGACCAAATAGAGCCATGACCAAATAGAGCCATGACCAAATAGAGCCATGACCAAATAGAGCCATGATCAAATAGAGCCATGACCAAATAGAGCCATGATCAAATAGAGCCATGATCAAATAGAGCCATGATCAAATAGAGCCATGCTCAAATAGAGCCATGACCAAATGGAGCCATGACCAAATGGAGCCATGACCAAATAGAGCCATGACCAAATAGAGCCATGATCAAATAGAGCCATGATCATATAGAGCCATGACCAAATATAGCCATGACCAAATAGAGCCATGATCAGATATAGCCATGATCAAATAGAGCCATGACCAAATAGAGCCATGATCATATAGAGCCATGACCAGATATAGCCATGACCAGATATAGCCATGATCAAATAGAGCCATGACCAAATAGAGCCATGATCAAATAGAGCCATGCTCAAATAGAGCCATGACCAAATAGAGCCATGACCAAATAGAGCCATGACCAAATAGAGCCATGACCAGATAGAGCCATGACCAAATAGAGCCATGACCAGATATAGCCATGACCAGATATAGCCATGACCAGATATAGCCATGACCAAATAGAGCCATGACCAAATAGAGCCATGACCAAATAGAGCCATGACCAAATAGAGCCATGATCAAATAGAGCCATGACCAAATAGAGCCATGATCAAATAGAGCCATGACCAGATATAGCCATGACCAAATAGAGCCATGACCAGATAGAGCCATGACCAGATAGAGCCATGACCAAATAGAGCCATGACCAGATATAGCCATGACCAAATAGAGCCATGACCAAATAGAGCCATGACCAAATAGAGCCATGACCAGATATAGCCATGACCAAATAGAGCCATGACCAAATAGAACCATGATCAAATAGAGCCATGCTCAAATAGAGCCATGACCAAATAGAGCTATGATCAAATAGAGCCATGACCAGATAGAGCCATGACCAAATAGAGCCATGACCAGATATAGCCATGACCAGATTGAGCCATGACCAAATAGAGCCATGACCAGATATAGCCATGACCAGATATAGCCATGACCAGATATAGCCATGACCAAATAGAGCCATGGCCAAATAGAGCCATGACCAAATAGAGCCATGACCAGATAAAGCCATGACCAAATAGAGCCATGATCAAATAGAGCCATGATCAAATAGAACCATGACCAAATAGAGCCATGATCAAATAGATAGATAGAGCCAGACCAAATGGACATATAGAACAAGGCATGGCCAGATGAAATCTGGTAAAGGGAGTTTAAATAGAGCCATCAGACAAATCTTTTAAATTCAAGTCAAATTTTAGCAGCTATTGGTCATTTCTTCATAATCTTGATTTTGAAGACATCTTTACCATTTGCCAGATCACACTACATTCTGCTTGTTATTTCCTGGGGTGTTTACTCAGTGTGACCAAATTAGGACATAATTATGCATGACCATATACAATATCTGATCTTAATTCAAGAATAAAATATAATTAAGACTCTCAGATTAGACTTATTGATATGGCTAATGACTTTGCTAATAAATTTTACTATTGTACACAACTTCGTGATATGCTAAATATGATATGATCATTGGCTGATTTACTGCAACACATTCAGCTGACAAATATTTCCAATTTTGTATCAAGTGGCTTAATGTAAGTTAAAAGCTTTTTTATGCACAAAGTGAATTGTTTTCTATTTTTGGTACATTGAAGAATAATTTCTATTTAATAGGAAATAAGCATGAACAGTTTGGGACAATTGCCAAGCTGGTTTGTGTAGTTTGTTGTGTTGCATGATCTGAAAAGATATATAAGGCCAATTTATTAGTGATTTAACATCAGTCGCAGGTATGTTGTACAGGCTTTAGATCTACATACAGGTGTGGCAAGTCTTAGTCATGAAAGGCAATTTCATCAGATATTACATATTGATGTGATTAGGGTTCAAATGCACTTATTCTTTGAAAACAAAATTGCTAATTTTGTTATATCACAGCTTCTGACTAATTGTGTATCAAAGTTTAGAATAACATTTTAAGTGGAGGAAATTAATTTGGGTGGTTCATACATCTTTTCTACCAGACCAAAGCTTAATGTATGCATTTCAAGGAATTGATCATTTATTTATCAAATTTAATGAAAATTGCATACTTGAAAAGAGATTGAAGGAATTGTTTATTTATGCTGACTACAGATAGAAGTATTATCCACCAGATATTACAGGTATTACAATAGTGGGTAATTGACATGATCCTCTGGGTCGGGCCATTAGATTTCTGTATTCAAAACATACATTGTAGTAAATCTGATTCCTGCATTCCTATCAATAGATTAGCCCGACCAATGATAGATTACAGAATATTGTTGACAGCAAGTAATCTCCCACTTTAAGCAGGTCATCTATCTGTGATGGATTGTATCAGCTATTCACCCATGTGACACTGGCTATCTATCTATGAGACACCATGCAGATGATTATCTATCTGTAGCATACAGTGCTCACTGGTCACCTATCTGTGGCACATAGTGCCTCTGGCTACCTATCTGTGGCACACAATTCATACTGGTCACCTATCTGTGGCACACAGTGCATGCTGGTTGCCTATCTGTGGCACACAGTACATGCTGGTTACCTATCTGTGACACACAGTGCTCACTGGTTACCTATCTGTGGCACATAGTGCCTCTGGTTACCTATCTGTGGCACACAGTACTCGCTGGTTACTGGTTATCTTTGGCATACAGTGCACACTGGTAACCTATTTGTGGCACACAGTGCACACTGGGCACCAATTTGTGGCATACAGTACACACTAGTTACCTATCTTTGGCACACAGTGCATGCTGGTTACCTATCTATGGTTTACAGAACTCACTGGTTACCTATCTGTGGCACACCGTTCTTACTGGTTACCTATCTGTGGCACACAGTGCTTACTGGTTACCTATCTGTGGCACACAGTGCAGACTGGTTACCTATCTGTGGCACACAGTGCTTACTGGTTACCCATCTGTGGCACACAGTGCTTACTGGTTACCTATCTGTGGCACACAGTACTCGCTGGTTACCTATCTGTGGCACACTGTACTTACTGGTTACCTATCTGTGGCACACTGTTCTTACTGGTTACCTATCTGTGGCACACAGTGCACACTGGTTACCTATCTGTGGCACACAGTGCAGACTGGTTACCTATCTGTGGCACACAGTGCTTACTGGTTACCCATCTGTGGCACACAGTGCTTACTGGTTACCTATCTGTGGCACACAGTACTCGCTGGTTACCTGTCTGTGGCACACTGTACTTACTGGTTACCTATCTGTGGCACACTGTTCTTACTGGTTACCTATCTGTGGCACACAGTGCACACTGGTTACCTATCTGTGGCACACCATGCTTACTGGTTACCTATCTGTGGCACACAGTGCACACTGGTTACCTATCTGTGGCACACTGTGCTTACTGGTTACCTGTCTGTGGCACACTGTGCTTACTGGTTACCTATCTGTGGCACACAGTGCACACTGGTTAACTATCTGTGACACACAGTGCTTACTGGTTACCCATCTGTGGCACACAGTGCACACTGGTTACCTATCTGTGGCACACCATGCTTACTGATTACCTATCTGTGGCACACAGTGCACACTGGTTACCTATCTGTGGCACACTGTGCTTACTGGTTACCTATCTGTGGCACACCGTTCTTACTGGTTACCTATCTGTGGCACACAGTGCACACTGGTTACCTATCTGTGGCACACCATGCTTAATGGTTACCTATCTGTGGCACACAGTGCACACTGGCTACCTATCTGTGGCACACTGTGCTTACTGGTTACCTGTCTGTGGCACACAGTGCACACTGGTTACCTATCTGTGACACACATTTTGCATATGTTACTTAATAGTATCTGTAATTTGTTGTACACAATGTCAAAACCTTCACTTAACTGAAACTCTAAAATCATTATCAGCCATAAATCAAGGCAAATGACATTCAGAGGATATCAAACCTCAGACTCAGACACAAAATTACATTACATATCTTATGAGTTTCTTTTCTAGCCTTTAGAGTATATTCCAAATGCTAATGCAATGTTTTATGTCTCAGGGAAGTTAATATATACATATAACTATACTATAAGTTTTTAATAAATGATGAGAAATGAACAATCACTCATCAGGAACATCACATGATCTGGATGAATATTAGTAGACTATTCAGCTGACAGACAGAGACCATTGTCTCCTATTGTCTTAATTTTATTTAAACACAGATCAATATCATTCAACATGTTACTGCAGACTCTGAAAATGCTCTCCAGAATAAATTATGTTAGGGAGTCAATAGGGACGCCAAGAGCTATTAAATGTATTGACTTTGGCAGCATTAGAACACATTCATTTTGAAAGAGTCAATATTGGATTATGGTTCAGTAATGGTGGCTTTGTTTGCTGTTTAGTCAATTTTAGATAAAGTTAAAAGTCAGTTTCCATCTTGAAGATGTCTCTAGAAAGAAGCATTTAAACCCCTGAGAGAAAGTGAGATCCAAAAAGGACAAGGGAGATATTTGATTTCAATGGAAGTTTACAAGTTATCTGGTCATGCATCATATGGTATTATCTGATCACGCATACCTTTGACTGTAGAAGTGAAATTAGCTATGTACCGTGCATTCATTACAAGTAACTTCAACTACTGCCCAATAGTCTGGATGTTTTGTCGACGGGGTAATGTTAAGAAAATGGAGCACTTACAATTAAAAGCTCTGCGTTTTGTATTTAATGATTTCACATCTAGTTATGATGAACTGCTTGTGAAAAGTAAACAACCTTCAATATCCATACATCTTATACGAACGATGGCTATTGAAATATATAAATGTTTAAATGAAATGGCTCCAGACTACCTGTGTGAACTACTTACAAAGCATGATGTTCCATATGGGTTAAGAGACAACAATAAGTTATCAGAAAAGAAGTTTAGGACAGTAACATATGGTAAAAAGTCATTTGTTTACTTAGGGTCAAAACTTTGGAACAATATGCCAACATCAGTCAAAAATGCAATGACTCTGCATGAGTTCAAAGAAAAACTCATCGCATGGGATGGACCCTGTGACTGTGCCAACTGGACATAGCCCCTATTTTAATCGCTCCATGATGTAAATAGTGTATATATTTTAATAGTCATTCAATAGCTTCAAGCTAATGTTTTATTGTTGTAAAAAAATGACTTTAAATAAATATTTTTGTATTTGTATTTGTAAAGTAGGGTCACACAGTGGGCCTGTCTGACCAAATAGATGTTTGGTTTAAACTGGTGATAATGGCATCAACAATGTTTAAATGACATGACAAATAAATGGAAGGCTAATATGAATATCTTCATAAAAGTTGAAGTTAAAAAAATAGAATTGGGACAATTTTCATTGAAAGCAGGAGATTTATTCAATATCATTTACATAGAATATTGAAAATGAAGAATTGATCCAGTCCGGTTCACAGTTTCCCAGCAATCCTTCCTGCAATCCTTCCTGCAATCCTGCCTGCAATCCTGCCTGCAATACTGCCTGCATTCCAACTGACTGCCTTCTCAGGTCTCTGTTGGTGTCATCCAAACCTTCCAGACAACTCACATATCTTGAGTGCTGATTTTCTGATGTGATTTTAATCAGGAAATGTTTTATCAGTGTTAAGTATAGATTTCAGTGTCAGTTTTTGATCCTATGTTTAATTAGATATAAAATATTTGAACAAAATTAAACTTTCTTGCCTTTTCTTTAAAAAAAGATTCTGCCTTTAGAAAACAATAGCAGATAATGGAATTGGGTGGAATATTGCCAGATGTTAACAGTCAAGTGAGTAGTGCTTGAGTTAGTTTTGAAAGCTGATCCACAGTTCATCTGTAGTCATATGCATACAATCGTTGGATGTTTATTGTTGCAGTTTATTGTTTCCATAGTTGACATGGTTCTGTTGTGAACACCAAGCAGGAGTGTGTGGTGAGGCAAGCATGGCCATGATTAGAGATATCTGGCTGTCAGATACATCTCTCCAGGTGGGTGAGATTGGGGCGACAAACCTCCATGATCTCTGATAAAAGGGAAGGAGATGGAAGGAGGATGGAGGGAAGGGAGAAGTAAGGGTGGAGAGAGTGGAGGCAGGTACACTAGCTCCATGATCTCTGAAAAAAGGGAAGGAGATGGAAAGAGGATGGAGGGAAGGGAGAGGTAAGGGTGGAGAGAGTGGAGGCAGGAAGGGAGAGGTAAGGATGGAGAGAGTGGAGGCAGGTACACTAGCTCCATGATCTCTGATAAAAGGGAAGGAGATGGAAAGAGGATGGAGGGAAGGGAGAGGTAAGGGTGGAGAGAGAGAGTGGACGGTAGGCAAGTGTGTCACAGATGTTACTGTCAAGGCCTGTGTTATATTATTATATGGGAATATGAAGAGAGTAAATCTTTGAAACCTGTATACCGAGCCGTTTTCCTCGTCCTCAGCACAGATCTTGTGACGTCATTGAGTAGGTGCCACATAGCCTTCTCTAATAGACATTTTTGCTGCGATGAAGGTCTTTGCATTATTTGTAAGGCGGAAAGTAAGTGACAGGCAACCGCATCACCCCAACTGACATCCTATTGAAATATACAAACTCCCCCCTCCAAACTATTAGACTCGCGACACGGTAAATGTCACCCTGTGTTAATTGATGACAGTCTCTAATGAATCACAGGCAGATTATCTTTGAAGGCAAGCACATTCTTTTTGATACAACCTCTCACGATATTTATTAATTATACATTATTATTTTATATGGGTTCAGATATAATATGATTTATCAACCATTTGGCCATAGGCTTAAAATGAAGGTCTTTTTGCAGTTGAGCATAGGCTAGAAAATGAAGGTCTTTTTGTCGTTGAGCATAGGCTAGACTGTTTTTTTCAACTTCCAGGTGACAATTTTTGTAAAATGTGTATGTGGCTCAGTTGGTGAGATGTCTATCTTCCATGCCAAAGATCCAGGGTTTGAATTCTGTTTGGAACAAGTACATTATGCTTGCCAAAATAGCCCAATTAGTAGAGCATACACCTTGAGACCCAGGGATATCCGGTTTGAATCCAGGCTCTATGAATAAACATTGTCTGGAATCAGCACTATGTAAATGCTACCACTACCATGATATTTACCTTACCAATTCTCATGCCTCATATAAGCAACTTATATCTTGTTGTATGGTGGAGATAGGTGTTCTTGTGTGTATAGCATGGCTTGTATCCACGATGTCGACAGGAAAGGCAAAATAAGATGCAGCCTGGATCAGAATGGCACCACTGATAAAAGCAAGGCGTGACCTCAAGTCTACCCTACTGAGCAGGGCATCAGTAGACATTATTACCAACAAAATGTAGGATAACGCAAATGTTCTCAGATAGACTTCTATATATTACAAGTATGTTGAAGCTGACAGCCAAGTGCATCAATCATGAAGAATGATTCAATGCTCGCCACCATAGAAATAATTGGAATATCAATGACTGGCAACTGGAATTAATTAACCATTTAAACATTAATGACACAAACATACCCAATACATATATATATACATATACACATATACATACACGCAAAGCTGTGCGTTACGTGCGGCAAAGCATACTCTACACGCAGAGCAATGCTACGACACGCAAAATCTGCCCATTCCCTCAGACCAGTGAGGTATGAATGCCATACTTGTCTGACCACGTTTTCCAGACTCGACAACCTCCAGCGACATCTCAGAAGAGATCAAACATGCTCTCTAATGTCGGAGAACGCCATTACGTTGTTACGTCCAGCTGAGGCCACCACAGGCCACCTTCGCAGCCAGTCTCAACAGGCCTCCACCTCAGAGACCTTTCACTACAGCCACTACAGTCCCTTCGAGACCACATAAGTTTTGTGGACTTCTTGGAGGACCCAGAGTGGGATACATTAAACCCCTCCCCACAGCTTACACAGACATTCTGGAACAACTCTTCCAGATTCCAGTCGTTGAACCAGTCGTCTGAGAAGCTAAATACATAACAACAAAACTGTGAATTATATGCAAAGATAAGCAACGAGAAACACAAATTACAGAAATGCAAATAAAATGTTTCCTACCAAAAAAATTGTTTCTTGTTCTCGCTCCATCCCGCCAAATAAACGGGAAAGTATTTAAATATACAACAAAGGTACAATACACATACGCAGAAAAGAAATGGCCAGAAAACCTGCTAAGAACCCAACAAAAACTAAGGTGTATTTCCAATGTTTAATATTACTGAAAAGAATCCAGTCGCTCACAAAAGAAAGACATGGGAACAGAAATTCGAAAATGGACCTCCATAATGAGGCAAAAAGACCCACAAACACCGGTGCTCCAGAGGTGCTAGCACCTCCTCAGTTTTCATATATAAACAAACAATAGGATAATCATAGTCCCCATCCAACTGAAGAGATCAAAGTGATTGAAACCCTTGTTGGTATTGGTAGGGGCTGTGATCGTTGTCGCAGACTATCTTAGGATCCTCGCCTATTTTCTTTTGTATTGGGTATGAGTGTTGTGGTTCTTTATATATATATATATATATATATTTCAATTACCAGCGTTCACAGTTTTGCATTTCGTCATTGTTTCCACTGCTTTGAGTCGTGTCTTCCCTGTTGACAGAAATGCTTTCACACGTGGATCGATTTTAATTGCGTTTTAAATGATTAATAAAGGTATATACATAATATTATCACAAATTACGTTTTGCAGGTCGAGAACAGAACAAAATCATCCATTATTGCGCAATATATTAACAATCGTTTTCGCGCTAAAAACAAGAGCCTCTTCCCGTCACTTCCGCCTTTCAAAATTGCGACCACGTGTTGCGTTGAGTCGTGTCTTCCTTGTTGACAGAAATGCTTTCACACGCGGATCGATTTTAATTGCATTTCAAATGATAAATAATGAAAACGCTTTGTTTTGAGGCTAAAATCAATGATGTGGAGAAATTCTCGACGTAATTGTGATAATATTAAGTACATACCTTTATTTATCATTTAAAACGCAATTAAAATCGATCAGCTACGGATATGAAAGTTCAATTTGACATGTTGGCTGCTCCACTTTTGTCTCGTGGGCACCCAGACGCTAAGATAAAGGACGTCACGTACATCGTATTACGTTTTGTGATAATATTGGGTAAATACCTTTATTTATCATTTAAAACGCAATTAAAATCAATCTGCTACGTCTGATATTCGTTATTTCGAAAATATGAACATCATATTTACGTTTTACCGTATTTACGTTTTACCGTAAATACTCGAGTATAAGACTGCTCTCGTGTATAAGACGACCCCCTAAACATTAACTAAGAGTTTTTGGAAAAAAACCTCGTCTTATACACGAGTATATACGGTACACTTTATAATATATATAAAGAACCACAACACTCTGAGACTCATTTGTAGCTTGCGGGTATGGCTTTTCTTAATTAAAACATTGACATCAATAGTAATTACAAAAATAAACTATTTCTGGAAAAGAAATTGGAACTTGATATTTGAACGGTAGAGAGAGATTACAAAGGATTAGGCTAATGTTGAGAGAATTGCTGCACTTAACATCAAATTGGCTAATAAAATTTGGTTGGATTGGCCAAATTATATTGTGGTCAACTCAGATAAGGCAATCATACCAGGCTCATTCGCCATTAGGTTGTATCATATATCCTGCAACATTCACATAATTATATTGATGGGAAAATGAGTAGACATGTTAGGAATAAACATTCTCATTGGTTGATAATGCCATATTTCTCTCTAGGCCAAACAAAATAAATACATTGTTTGTGATAACATGCCCTGAAAAGAATGGATTGGGGTAGATTTTTCTTTCTTAAAGAAGTATGTGATGTAAACAAAGCAGAACTTCAAAACGAGATCATCATGTTCGCCCATTGTTGCATAAAATTATCACTTTAAATTGCTTTGATATGTTTCCCAATCGACAGAGTAGTTTTAGTTCAAATCTGGTGTAAATCAGACTATTTGAAAAGAAATGACAAGCAAAAGTCTGATCGATGATGACACATCTTTGCATACAGTTGTGCTAAAAATGTGTTCATCTACCAAATAAAATGTTTTTAAAAATTGAATAAAGATAATTTCAATTACCCCATCAGTTTGCAATTTTTGATTGTTATTTTTTTTTCTCATCTGTGTTACATGTGGAGCACCACTTTTTCTTTTTTAATATTTGCATCTATGTAAACAGTTGGAGCCATACATTTATTTGACAAAGAAGAACATAAGCTCAGTAGCCTCAGTAGGTCATACAGGGATATTGTATGACCATATTGGGTCATGCATGAGGAATATATGACCAAATATTGGCATGCAATAGCATGACCACATTATGTAACAGGATGACCATGCTTGACCTAACTTTTTCACATTTATGCATGACCAAATAGATAAATTATTTATTATGCTGTGTATTTGCAATGATTTTGGAGCATGGGTGTGCCTGGGGATTGGATTGATAATGGTGAGAAGGTGGGAGTTGCATAGACTGCAGAGCTAAGCCTTCCTTGATGCCAGCCACTCTCCCAGCCTTGCTTCTAGCATGACCCCAGGCCAAAAGTCTTCTATGAAAGATCAAAGCCTATTTGGTGGATGCAAAAAAAGACTTTCTCATTAAAACACAGCTGTAATCATGTGTGCTAAAAAGTGTGTTAAAAAAATAACTTGGGGAAAGTAATTTCTTGGGAGAATGTTTCAGTCTTGTCAGGGAATTACAATAGGAAGTTGTGTGATTGGCAAGTGTCGTCTTGACATCAATCATTGATCAGCTGAGCTGCGCTGCACGTGAGGCTGCCAAGTAGAGCAGTGTGCTAGTAATTATGTGCTCACAGTTGTGGCTGACAGGGAGCAGCTGATCTGTGACCACTCAGCTAAGCAGCTAGCAGCAGCTCACCTCTCCCACCTCCCTTGTCGTTTCCTCAGAGGGCAGGGGTGACACTTAACAGTGCAGGGCTGGGCAGCACTGGTTGGCGGTGTGTAGAATTGCTGCCAACTCGCCTGCCACTTGTTGCTAACATGTTGGCATATTGCTGAGACATTGGCATGCTGCCTCCCCCTAGTGGCCCTATAGAGGCGGTCCTTCTCCCCGACTCAGTTCACCCAGTGACAAGCAGCTCAGGTCTTTGATGCCTTGTTCCTGCCAGGTAAGTCTATACCAAGCTTGCAGGTAGGCAGGCAAATGTCACTTGTTACTGTCTTTCCATTGTGCTCCATTACCTTGGTTCAGGTATAATGCTGGGTGCTCCTTTACTTACAGTTGTTTGATCAGTGGATCTAATCAGGGGGAAATGTTTGCTTTTATGATTGTATAACAAATAAGTGGTCCCTTTTGCCATGTCTTTTCATAGTGCATAGTGCTCTTGAGTGATGTCACTCTTTTGGGGGGGGGGGGGGGGGGGGGTAGCATTTCGTAATATAAAAAGGTTTTATGGTAATAGCTATATAAACAAGAACAACTTTGAAAAAAAGAAACTAAAATAGTAGAAATGATGTATTTATTTCATATAAATTTATGTCAGAAGTTTAATGTTTTGGGGATTTTTTTCTTATGTGAGTATTTAAAAAAAATATGAGTGCACATGTGCTTGTGTGTGTGCATATATATTTGTGCTTATATGAGATATTTGTAAGGTTTCATAATATGTGGACATGATTATCAGGAGCACATGTTTACAGCACAGAAACTGATGGCATTTTTCTCATCATGTTAGACATCTTTAAGACAGCTAATGACAATACATAATGTGTTGTATGTGCTGGTCTTTTATAATGACATATTTGTGATAGATTGAGATGGCACTGTATAAAAAAGGACATTTATAAATAACAAAAGATATGTAAGAAGAACACATATATTTCTCAACCAATATTTACCATTGATTATGAGTAATTTAATCATTTTATTTTGAAGATGTCACCTTTTGAGCTATAGAATAAAGCACCTGGTTATAGGTTCTTTAAGCACCTGGTTTGAGGTTAAGCACCTGGTTTGAGGTTAAGCACCTGGTTTGAGGTAAAGCACCTACTGTAGTAAATACTGCACTGTACAGTAGTCCACAGCAGCCAAGTGGAAGACATAGGTGGGTGTTTGCCATGGTTAGTCACATAATATGTGTTCAATGTATTATTTACTCCATGTTAAGCAAACTGCATAAATCGATGGTCTTTTTATATCCTGTTGACTGATAGCAACATACTCAAAGGGCTTTTTTTAACTTGATGCTTTCTTTGACGTTCTTTTGGAAAGTACTCACTTTTACAGATATCATTTCAATGTAATTTTTTTAACATTTAAGGGTGGTTATATGGAAAACACAGCTATAATGATATTGCCTTGATGTTTTTTTATATATGTCACAATGTATACAAAATAGTACAGAATTGGATTTTTGATGTTTCATATACTTTGATAAAAAGGAATTTAATTGTTTCATATATTTTGATAAAGTCTTTTGAGTGAATGACCATATTAATATTAATTAGGATGACATTTAAATAGCCCTACTTACTTTTTAACATCTTAAAATGTAATTGAAGTGAATGCTTTAAATTTATTCCAAGAGAACTACAAAAAAGCAAACTAATTCAGATTTTCTTGAATAGAAAACGTTCGTACAGTTTGGCTCTTTTGATCCACGATAAAGAGTACCTTATCCTTGCAGACTCGCAATGTTATTCTCATTAAGAATAATGTCATAATTCAGAGGGGCCAACTGGGTGCATTCCTGGAACTCCCTGGAAGCCTTCTAACATTGGATTAATCAGCATTGAATTAAAATATATTGAAGTATAAGAAATACTCATGCAATATATTTATATTAGGTGAGATCAAAGCTGATTAGTGAAAATAAATGAAGAACAAGCATCTCTTAATGCTTTCTAATATAGATTTACACATTACAGGCTTGCTTCTTGTTATGAAGTCATATATATATATATGACTGTTGGACTTTAAACTTCATAAGTTAAACCAATGTTTGAACTTATCAAGCAATTATATCATGTTTGGATGAGATAAATCCATTGAATTCCAAAACACAAATGTTCCATGAAAATCTCGATAAAATTCCAAGGTCACAGGGAATGTTTATTGAAGGAATTTTTGTTTATGGTCTTTTTAAATTTTACAATTTAGAAAAGCTCAATATCCACTGGATTTATGTGGTTGTATTTGAAAATTGTGAAAATAGGAATTTTATTGACTGCCTCTGGAATCTTACAATTGTGTTTCTGTAGAACTGACAACTTGTTTACTTTGAAGCAATATTTGGATATTGTTTTATTTTATTCCCAGGGATTTAATTTTTATTCCCAGGGATTTATGGAAAACATGTTAATGATTTTGTGCAATTGCAGATAGTGGGGGGTGACCTTTCTATGAAACAACACCTGGATTGAAACAATTTTGATTCCTATTTCAATAATGCAAAACGGGCTAATTCCTCAAATCCCTTGACATTCTTGATGAATAAGGAAAGATTTGATTTAATCAAGTTCAGTACTGTTTCAATCGGAGTCAAACATTGTTTTGGTCATGCATTAAAATAACCAAATAAGGTCATATGACCTCATTCGGCACTATTTGGCACTATTTGGTCATGCAGAGCTGTGGCTTGGCACTATTTGGTCATGCAGAGCTGTGGCTTGGCACTATTTGGTCATTCAGAGCTGTGGCTTGGCACTATTTGGTCATGCAGAGCTGTGGCTTGGCACTATTTGGTCATTCAGAGCTGTGGCTTGGTACTATTTGGTCATGCAGAGCTGTGGCTTGGCACTATTTGGTCATGCAGAGCTGTGTCTTGGCACTGTTTGGTCATGTATCCCTTACTTGTGCCTTAATATGGTAATATAATGGCCCTGCATGACCATATTTGGTCATGATTGTTCTGATTATGTAGCCTTTTTCATAGAATGTTTTGTGCTTTAAAGGGATTAAGCACCATTTTTGCAAAAAACCTTTAAAATTCACATATTGGTGATAAATGTAATTGTCTTTGATGTCTATTTTCTATTTTATTGATGCATCCCCATGTTTGCCTGTTAATTCTATTTTAACAAGACCCTAATCTATTGCCCCTTTATGAAAGTACACTTCTTTCTTGGCGTCATTTTTATGTGGAGTGTGATCATAGAGGCACTGAAAGGTAAAATGACGTCATAAGAGTATGGCAATATGCTTATGTATTGTCCTTTGAATAGTACCAGAATGACGTCAAACAGTGCTACCCTACTTTGAGCCTCAATTGAGGTCAAAGAAAGTTCACGCTACCCGTGTTTACCCGTCACGTGCAGCTTATGGCTCAGACAGACCTCAGCTGGGAGTGCAACTCTTATGTCTCATAGCAACTTATATTATTACTCTATTATAATTATAATTTGTCAAGATGTTCAAATATAGCTAAGCTTTCAATATACCAAATTGTAGAATTGATGCTTAATACCTTTAAAGTCTTACATTAGGCAGATTATCAGACATTACCCCGAGCTCAGAGGAGGCAAATAGTTAACAAGAAGGCAAGAAAATTTAAGTAGTCAATCTGACAGACCTCGAGAGTTCTGATCAGGTGTGTGCTCCAAAGTAGAACATGTTCTGCATCTGTATCGCTGCAAGAGGAGCATTCCATCTATCTGCTACGAACTCTTCCCCCATTGGGTGGCACTGATCAATACAAGCCTATTGGTATCATTGGCTTCAGTGCCTGTCAATATGTCTATCCACACATCGACCTGAAAAGAGCTTTTACAGAAATCTTTACATAATATAACAGTAAGGCATTGTCTCAGTGTATTTGCCATCGACTCGCAGACATTTGACTATTCATTGGCATACAAGAAAGCTGAGCAAGCAGCACATATAGCCAATATATGTGTATCATCTGGCACCACAAACCCACAAACTTTCAGATGACCTTTTTATGGAACAGGTAAATGGAGGCCTCAAATATCTGCATAAATCTATAGACATGAATATGTGGTGGCACAACCATTCTCTTCATGCTTATTCTAGGGCATATAAGCAGAAACTTAAAAAATACCCTTTCATGAAACATATCTGAGTATGAATTCATGTAAAATAAAAAATTGCCTCTTTTTTCAGAGACCTCTTCATGGCATAATGTATAAATTTCAATTTATTATGTCAATTTAAAAAAAATGTTTTAAAATTAATTGGATAGAATAAAATCACAGATGATGAAGAAGGCGTAGGGGCTGCTGTTAGGCTGTTGAATATGTGAGTAGTGTTTCATGGGTTTCATTTTATATTAGTTTTGTTTCTTTGTTAAAAGTGTTTTGTCGGCACTTCTTTTAGCTGTTTTAGTAGAAAAAGAATAAGGTACACAAAAAATAAACTGTGTAAAAAAGAGGAAACAAACTGTTGTGGCATGTTATGAGGAATGAAATGGTTGATATTGTATTCGAGATGCACTAAGATAAAAAGATACTCACTAAAAATAGTGCAAAATGGTGTAAATTGAATATCATATGATAAGGTCAGTTTGAATGTCACACAAAAAGGTTGGTTTGAATGTTACACTAAAAGGTTGGTTTGAATGTTACACTAAAAAGTCAGTTTGAATGTCACGCAAACAAGTCAGTTTGAATTCAACACATGAAAAATAAAAACAACAATAAATACAGTAGATTATTTTCATCTTCTATATCCATATGCATAGTCTTATTGATAATCATGATCTTCACTCCAATAAGGTTAATTGGAGAGATATTTGTTATTTGGTAAGAAATTACAAATCCCAACATGCCAAATCTTTGCCAATCTCCCGCAGTCTTCCCCTCCAGAGTGCACAATCAATGATCCTCAGATTCATCCTGACAGGCGCTCTTCATTATTGTATAATTAAGTTGCATTTTTGTACCAGCAGATCAGTTTGTTGTCATCTCCATTAGGCTGCATTATGCCAAATGCTGAGAGCATTAACAGACATCTCCGACAAGTTGACTGACAAATAGTCCATGTGTCGGTCTGCACAAGCACATAGACACAGGACAGGTCTGTGTCTCTAGCCAGGCTTTGACATTTGCACTGGCCCGGTGGCCTGGGGTCATCAGATCCTCTGTTTGGGCCAGTGAATGCTTTGTTGTAGTGGCCCAGTTGGGCAAACATATTTTTGGTCTTTTAGTGGCCCAAACTATCTTGATTTTATTCTAATCCTTGATAGATATTTGTCTCATATCATGATCAATGGACTTGTCCATTTTGATTGGGACAAGTAAGCCCCACTGAGACACTAGTCACTATACAGCCCTATATACAATTCTCTTTGTATCAAGCATCCTATTATCCTTAGAAACTTCGGGCCACCACTTCTCAAACTCTGGTGGCCCAACTGGGCAACCAAATATTTTTGCTTTATTTCAGGGCCTGCTAGCTAGGTCTGTGTATCTAGCATTGGGTAGGTCTGTATGCCAGACAAAAGACAGGTCTGTGTAGGGCAGATATGTAGGGCAGATATGTACATCTAACACAGGACAGGTCTGTGTATCTAACATAGGGCAGATATGTACATCTGACACAGGACAGGTCTGTGTACCCAACATAGGGCAGATATGTACATCTGACACAGGACAGGTCGGTGTACCTAACATAGGGCAGATATGTACATCTGACACAGGACAGGTCTGTGTACCTAACATAGGGCAGATATGTACATCTGACACAGGACAGATCTCTGTACCTAGCATAGGGCAGATATGTACATCTGACATAGAACAGGTCTGAACATCTGACATAGGGGAGGTCTCTGCATCTGACATAAGGGAGGTCTCTACATCTGACATAGGGGAGGTCTCTACATCTGACATCGGGGAGGTTTGAACATCTGACATAGGGGAGGTCTCTGTATCTGACATAGGGGAGGTCTGTACATCTGACATGGGGAGGTTTGAACATCTGACATAGGGGAGGTCTCTACATCTGACATAGGGGAGGTCTCTACATCTGACATAGGGGAGGTCTCTACATCTGACATAGGGGAGGTCTCTGCATCTGACATAAGGGAGGTCTGAACATCTGACATAGGGGAGGTCTCTACATCTGACATAGGGGAGTTCTCTACATCTGACATAGGGGAGGTCTCTACATCTGACATAGGGGAGGTCTGAACATCTGACATAGGGGAGGTCTGAACATCTGACATAGGGGAGGTCTCTATATCTGACATAGCGGAGGTCTCTACATCTGACATAGGGGAGGTCTCTACATCTGACATAGGGGAGGTCTCTGCATCTGACATAAGGGAGGTCTGAACATCTGACATAGGGGAGGTCTCTACATCTGACATAGGGGAGTTCTCTACATCTGACATAGGGGAGGTCTCTACATCTGACATAGGGGAGGTCTGAACATCTGACATAGGGGAGGTCTGAACATCTGACATAGGGGAGGTCTCTACATCTGACATAGGGGAGTTCTCTACATCTGACATAGGGGAGGTCTGAACATCTGACAAAGGGAGGTCTGTACATCTGACATCGGGGAGGTTTGAACATCTGACATAGGGGAGGTCTCTACATCTGACATAGTGGAGGTCTGAACATCTGACATCGGGGAGGTTTGAACATCTGACATAGGGGAGGTCTCTACATCTGACATAAGGGAGGTCTGTACATCTGACATAGGGGAGGTCTCTACATCTGACATAGGGGAGTTCTCTGCATCTGACATAGGGGAGGTCTCTGCATCTGACATAAGGGAGGTCTGTACATCTGACATCGGGGAGGTTTGAACATCTGACATAGGGGAGGTCTCTACATCTGACATAAGGGAGGTCTCTACATCTGACATAGTGGAGGTCTGAACATCTGACATAGGGGAGGTCTCTACATCTGACATGGGGAGGTTTGAACATCTGACATAGGGGAGGTCTCTGCATCTGACATAGGGGAGGTCTCTACATCTGACATAGGGGAGGTCTCTACATCTGACATAGGGGAGGTCTCTACATCTGACATAGGGGAGGTCTCTACATCTGACATAGGGGAGGTCTGAACATCTGACATAGGGGAGGTCTGAACATCTGACATAGGGGAGGTCTCTATATCTGACATAGTGGAGGTCTCTACATCTGACATAGGGGAGGTCTCTACATCTGACATAGGGGAGGTCTCTGCATCTGACATAGGGGAGGTCTCTACATCTGACATAGGGTAGGTCGGAACATCTGACATAGGGTAGGTCTGAACATCTGACATAGGCGAGGTCTGTACATCTGACATAGGGGAGGTCTGAACATCTGACATAGGGGAGGTCTGAACATCTGACATAGGGGAGGTCTGAACATCTGACATAGGGGAGGTCTCTATATCTGACATAGCGGAGGTCTCTACATCTGACATAGGGGAGGTCTCTACATCTGACATAGGGGAGGTCTCTGCATCTGACATAAGGGAGGTCTGAACATCTGACATAGGGGAGGTCTCTACATCTGACATAGGGGAGTTCTCTACATCTGACATAGGGGAGGTCTCTACATCTGACATAGGGGAGGTCTCTCCATCTGACATAGGGGAGGTCTGAACATATGACATAGGGGAGGTCTCTACATCTGACATAGGGGAGTTCTCTACATCTGACATAGGGGAGGTCTGTACATCTGACATGAGGGAGGTCTGTACATCTGACATCGGGGAGGTTTGAACATCTGACATAGGGGAGGTCTCTATATCTGACATAGGGGAGGTCTCTACATCTGACATAGGGCAATTAAAATCAATCTGCTACGTCTGATATTCGTTATTTCGAAAATATGAACATCGTATTTACGTTTTACCGCATATACTCGTGTATAAGACTGTTAAATCGATCCACTTTGTCCGATATTCGTTATTTCGAAAATAAGAATGTTCGTAATGAAAACTCGTAGTGCTGTAATTTTTGGGCGTAAATCCTCATCCACAGGTTGCTCTCGTGTATAAGACGACCCCCCTAACATTAACTAAGGATTTGTGGACAAAAACCTCGTCTTATACACGAGTAAATACGGTAGATAATCAATGATCTTTTTCTTGCATATGCACTAACCCTTTTGCACTGGTTGAAGCATTGCAATAAGTCATCCTAAAACCTATTTAATTAAGACCCTAATAAATAACTGCCTTTTGAAAGCACACTCCTTGCTTGGCATCATTTTGTCATTTTGAAATGGAGTGTCTTCAAAGGGATATTGGAGGTAAACTGATGATAAATAAGAATAGCAATAAGCTTATGATGTCATTATTGGCATTGTCCTTTGAATAGTATTAGAATGACATCACCAAGTGCTAACCTGCTCTGAGCCTCATCTGGGGTCACAAAGAGTTTATGCTACCCATGTTTACCCATCACATACCGGTATGGGCTAAGACAGCTCTCAGCTTATATGGCAAATTCTGTCTCTTAGATAGTTCTCCTGTTGTCCTTATGATAAGGTTAGATATGTCAAGATGTCCACAAGTAGATAAGTTTTTAAAACACGAAATTACAAAATTACTGAATGATATCTTCAAAAGATGTGTTACAGACTATTGGTGTGATCAGAAAAACTGTGGCTAATGAAATATCTATCAAAAGTAGATGCCACATTTTGTCACTCAGGGTGACTCTTCAGAGGTAAGACAAGAACATTTTGATTGGAGGTAGAATCAAAACTGACCCGAATGAGGTAGAATGTCCATTGTTCTGTAAACAACATACCGTGATGTAGCAAAAGGTCGCTAACGACAACTTGTCTGGTACAGCTGCTATGGTATTAATTCTACTGCTCGTGAGTAGAAAATTACTGAATACCAAATGAAAAAAAAAATTTAATATCTTCAAAAGGTATGTTTTTCCAGTATATTATCAAAAATATAGGTCACCAGCTTAGATTTTCAGAAGTGAACCTCAGTGTTTATGATTTTAACCACGGAAAACTTCTTTGTTGTTGAATACTTTGATATCTTATTTTTCCCTATCTCTGTTTCTATATTTAGATTCACTTTAATGTCCAGATTGGGTGGGGATATAGAGGGATGATTTCTGTTCTGCCACTCTGCTGAGAGATACAGAGCCAACTTTTGATCCTGGGAAATGAATTATGCATAACTGAAATAATCAACTTTCATAACCAGACACACAAAGGTGCAAACGTATTTGGAATTTTTAAAATGAAAAATATGAATAAATAAAAGACTCCTTTCAGAGAATATTGCTCAAAGGAGTTGAGTTTATGCTCTATGGGACAGTGCACTATTGTTGTGTGGAGAAAGTATTGCATGGGTTGGAGCATCTAGTGTCACTTGTGTCCATTAAATGAGTGAAAAGGAGGAAGAGACATAAATTTAGACACACATATGTGCCATGAATGGAAGAAGACTGAAGCTATTTTGGCACATGTTGTGTTTTTTTGCTTGCCCTCTTGGCTGTAACTACCCCAGCCTCAGATGTCTTAACCAAACCATGTCCATCACCCATCCAATAAGGCCTTCTGTGGGATGCCAGCTGGAATGAAGAGCCGGCTTCACCCCTTCCCATGTTCCGATCTAAGATTTGAGTAGGTATAATCCATTGTTTTTATGGCAGCCCACATCTTGCACTGGTCATACCTATGTACTCACATGCTGGAGAAGGTGTGGGCCTTATTTTTGCAGTCTTGCCAATGAACAAATAGTGCCATGCAATAGCCATGCGTGTCCAGATGATGCCATGTGCCAGCCATGCATGAACAGATGATATCATGTGCCAGCCACGCTTGTCCAGATGATGCCATGTGCCAGCCATGTGTGACCAGATGATGCCATGTGCCAGCCATGCATGACCAGATGATATCATGTACCAGCCATGCATGAACAGATGATGTCATGCTAGCCATGCGTGTCCAGATGATGTCATGTGCCAGCCATGCATGAACAGATGATATCATGTGCCAGCCACGCGTGACCAGATGATGCCATGTGCCAGCCATGTGTGACCAGATGATGCCATGTGCCAGCCATGCGTGACCAGATGATGCCATGCAATGGCCATGTCTGACCAGATGATGCCATGTGCCAGCCATGTGTGAACAGATGATGTCATGTGCCAGCCATGTGTGACCAGATGATGCCATGTGCCAGCCATGCGTGACCAGATGATGCCATGCAATGGCCATGTGTGACCAGATGATGCCATGTGCCAGCCATGCATGAACAGACGATGTCATGTGCCAGCCATGTGTGACAAGGTGATGTCATGTGCCAGCCATGCGTGACCAGATGATGCCATGCAATGGCCATGTGTGACCAGATGATGCCATGCAATGGCCATGTGTGACCAGATGATGCCATGTGCCAGCCATGCATGAACAGACGATGTCATGTGCCAGCCATGTGTGACAAGATGATGTCATGTGCCAGCCATGCGTGACCAGATGATGCCATGCAATGGCCATGTGTGACCAGATGATGCCATGCAATGGCCATGTGTGACCAGATGATGCCATGCAATGGCCATGTGTGACCAGATGATGTCATGCTAGCCATGCATGACCAGATGATGCCATGTGCCAGCCATGCGTGACCAGATGATATCATGTGCCAGCCATGCATGAACAGATGATGTCATGCCAGCCATGCGTGTCCAGATGATGTCATGTGCCAGCCATGTGTGACCAGATGATGTCATGTGCCAGCCATGCATGAACAGACGATGTCATGTGCCAGCCATGCATGACCAAATGATGTAATGCTAGCCATGCGTGACCAGATGATGTCATGTGCCAGCCATGCATGACCAGATGATGCCATGTGCCAGCCATGCATGAACAGATGATGTCATACTAGCCATGCATGCCATCATTTGCCGTCAACTGCAGAGTGCAGTATGTATCTGTTGCCACTTCCTGCTTGTATTGCATGTCTCTGCCACCAGGAGGAGCATGATGATCCCTGGTTTGCTAAACGATCTCACCAATACCATGCATTTTTTAATTATGAACTATCTATTTCTCTCTCTCAAATTGTTGTCATGTCCCTTTGGGCTTATCATTTTATTGACATGATCATGTCCTCAGACAAAATGGAGTTTTTGACCTCAGAGGGGTCCATGGCTTCTGTTTCGGGTAGGGATGATATCGGAGTGCAGTAGGTCCCCCAGGACTGGTATGTCAGATTGTGAATGTCAATGCCGAATTCAAAGCCTGATTCTGACAGAGTGGGAGTGGGCGGAGGAACGTTTTAGATACAGTAGATGAACAAACACCAGCTGCTTCAGGTCTACAAAGCAGAAGGGCTGGAGAGTTCACACTCTGGCAGTGCCACAGCCCAGAACCTTGCAGCACCTTCCCTCCCCCCTCTCCCCAACCCAGTGATATCAATAACAGGCAAATACTAGAGATTATGTGATTGATAAACATGATCAAATATGCATGCAACATCCACAAGACTGTTGACATGAGGTATTGACCTGTCACAACACAGTTGAAGGCCTGTGTTACATTACAAAATTGTGACAGATTTACATTAAACATGTCTCTATCTCAAAAGGGACAAAGTCAGTGCTGTACATGGTACCTTTCCGCATGGGTAGGAAGCCTGGGTTGACAGACAGAGAGGCAGGCACTGTGGGGGAGAAGGGGGAGCTAAGATCACAGGGAGGCAACATGAGAGGGTGGTAGCTGCAGGGATGGGGAGCTCAGATCTGATGGACAAGACTAGGGCTGTCATAGTACACGTAATTACAATGCAAGATCACAGTTGAAAAGTGATAGCCACATCTTACTGTGTGCTTTGGTATTTTTTGTTCTTAAAGATTGATTTTTAGTGAAGGGTGTGTATCACACTGTACAGTAGGATTTAAAACTTTGATAATGTTTTAAGTGGATTTAATTTTTTAAAGAAAGGTTTATACAAGTACATATAGGGCAAATATGTTTAATTTTGTAAAGATTAAAGATTTGTCCCCACAGCTGATGATTGATTTTGACTTCTCTATCTGCCTATTGGCTGTTAATATTTGGGATTTAGACAGGTATTACCTGTAATTAATGCTGGGAAAGCCTCTTTCGATATTTGTGCACAAATCATGGTTAATAAGTGTAGAAATGTGTGCAGACAGTCCAAAATGTTACTCTACAATTAGCATAGAATAATGAATAATGATATAACAATTTGAAGACTACAAGAATCAATATTAACATTATTGGCTTTGTTAGGCCAACTAGTTTGAAACGATACAGTTTGCCAAATAAATAGGCCACAGATGTTGATGTCATTTCACAAAGAGGCAACTTTAAGGATAAATCTTTTTTTATACTAACAAGAAAGCATTCTTTAAATAAGAAACAATATTTTTCTGTTAAAAACAATGTTGTTTACACATTTACATAAAACTAAAAATTGGTGCCAAAATAAGAATGCCACACAAACTGATGAGATTTATACACCAATTATGCCAAGATTCACTCTTTATTTTTAAAGACCATGATATACTGTGCATGCATATCTTGATCAATAGTCTTAAAGATGAAGATGGCACAGTGTAAAAAAATCATTTTAATTCCTATTTTGGAAAGGAATTCTGCCTCGCCTGCAGTCATCCTGTGAGGCATGACCACAAATAGTTGCAGAAAGATGAAACATGATTTATTTCCTTGGCTTTGATTTAAAAGAGTGTCTCATACCAGATGGATTGGGCAATAACGTAATGACAACCTTGAATAGTTATGCTCAACCTTTCAGCAGTCAAAAGACATCTTCTGTATGGCTTTCTTTAAAGTATTCTCTTTTTTCAGTGGTAAATATTTTCAAAGAGCTATGGCAGAATTGTTGGCATTACTAAGGACTCTTGTGTTAGCTGCACATCTTGTAGGATTATATAGGCTTGTAAGGAAATGATGAACTGAAAAGATGATATATGAATATTGGCATGGCCTTGCATGTATGGAGGCATTGGTAGCTCATAAAACTCTTATATATTCACTCCTTATCCACTAATAGAGGAGCTTTTGGAAAATCTCTGTAAAACCCCAAATTTTATGGATATGAGGGACATTTGGAAACAGGTAGTTTGAAATGGTTAAAGGATGTATGGTGTTTACACAGTCATATTGGTATCAAGAGTGTGAGAAGCAATCCTAGCTATCAATCCTGTCCTGCATGGAAACCTCACCGGAAACATGTAAACCTCACCAGAAAGATGGGAACCTCGCCAGAAACATGGAAACCTCACCAGAAACACAGAAACTTCATAAGAAACACTGAAACCTCACCAGAAATGCAGAAACATCACCAGAAGCACAGAAACATCACCAGAAGCACAGAAACATATATAGAAATCTCCCCGGAACCACAGAAACCTCACCTAAAACACAGAAACATGGGAACCTCACCAGAAATATGGAAACCTCACAAGAAACACAGAAACCTCACCAGAAATATGGAAACCTCTTCTTAAAGAACATTTTGATATGAGCACTGTGATTAAGAGCTACTTTTAGAACTAGTACTATTCCTCTTGAAAAGTATTTGAACAGTTACAATTATGAATGCGACCAAAGCACATTAATAACAGTTTGCATCAGGAATTCAGGATCTGATGAAACTTCTTCATTTGTAGTGTCTTTGTTCATTTATCATTTTTGTTCTCTCAGAGGATGCACATTTAAATGGAGTAATATATATTTAAGTAGTTGACTTATTACCAGTAACATTTTTAAAATCAATTACCAGAATTTGGTACCTGCTCATATTGAGATAATTGTTGTGGTGATGAGAATTTTAAAATAATCCCAACCAACATATATTTTCTCTCCAGGAAAACCAGACCAGACATAGATTCGGGCATATATGCCCTATGGCCCTCTCTGATGCTATCTGGCAGTCCATATATTCTGGCAAACACAAATATTACATTAGGTTGTCTCCATCTTATGGAATGATATTACCTGGGCATATATCTGGTGGTATTATTCATAGCTGTGGACTGTGTGGTGTGGAGTCCGAGGATGATGAATGGGCCAGACTGGGCTGGAGGGCCATTCACCAAAATCTCCACAGTGAGGGGGTCATTCCTGAATTGATTTAGCCACCGCCCCCCTCCCCCTTCAGAACACTGATCTCTGTTTATGGTCAAGATATGTGTGAAGTTGTAGGTTGTCTAGTACTCAGCACTATTGGAAGGCCCATTGATCATGGGGGCGCCATGGTGGAGCTGGGTGGCAAGACGTGCCAGATAACATGTGCTTGATAGCCAAAATCTCCCACTAATCAATCATAACAGTTCTGTTGGGATTTTAGGAGAGTGTTCTTCAAATAGAATTCATACAAACAGAGAAACACCAGCTCCAACTTTATTTCAAAATTATCCAGCCATTGACAATTTTGCTTAATGAGGAGGCGTAAAGAATTGGTCTTAAATACTATAGTATAATAGAATATAAGCCATAGAATATAAGCCACAAGTTATTCAACTTACATATTTCCTGCCAATATTGCACCACAAGCTACTCTCCATAGCAGAGCCAGGATTTATACCTAGCTCTGCAATAATTGACCATAATCAGTGAGCACTGAGATGTCACGCCCATAACAAGCTTCTTTTAGAAGCCAATCGACACCAAGTAAAAAATGTTGTCACATGTAATAACACAGCCAATCAGTATCTTGTTTTGGTAAGAAAGTGACTACAACAACAGATACATGTGCAAGTATAACTCAGTCAACCGGTGTCAGTGTTTTGGATGTGTGTAAAGTTTGTTACTTATTCACTTTTCACAGTTCATTATTCAGATTTTTTTTCACTGTCAATAGATGAGGTTGTCAACATGTTATATTTGCAATATTGTTTTCAAAATGTCACTGGGATGTATTTTGTGGCACTGTGAAAAGTGAACTATGAAAAGTGAATAAGTAACAAACTTCACAAATGTTTGTTTGGGCAGAAAGTGAGTGCACCTGATGTGTGTGCGAGTATAAGCCAATTGGGCAGGCATTGTGAGTGCACATGTGCAAAGACCACCAATTGCCCACCTGTCTGTGGATTATGCAATCGACCTTGCGGAATAGATTGAAACAGTGTCATGCCTATTATGGCAGAGGTAGTATATGACTCTACCTCGCCATGCAGAGTACACCACAAGCAAAAGGCATCCAAATTTCAACCAGTTCCTGTTAAGTCTGACTAAATGAGGATTTTCAATTTACTTTTATTTTTCCTGAATCCCTTCCCTCTAATGATGACAATACCAATAGTTCCCAGACATATTCAATCAATTAGACAGACAAACTGTTGATGTGGGATTCAGTGCTTTTGTATTCGTTCTGAATGGGAGGGATATCAGTGGCCACTATCATTACAATGACACAAAGCAACTGGTCTGACTTTATTCCCTTAATGTAGCTACTTAACATATATAACAATAGAACAATATATATATATATATATATATATATATATTATATATCAGGCCTAAAGGCCTCTTTCCTGTGATATATTCAATTTTGTGCTTGAAACGTTCACAATATGAAATCAAATATTGTTTTTTTTATAACATCTTTTTTAGCTGGTACATTTACCTAAAATCATCAAATTAGTTTTAACAAATTTTCAGGGGTGTAGAAGAGAAATGAGTTTTAAATAGTACAAATAGTCTGTTCTGATCTTTATTGTGGTTTTGTCCCCAGGTTTCAGTTTGCATGGTTAGAGTTTGTTGTTGTCCAGGTGTCAGGACATGTGCTATATAAAGCAAGCAGGATAATCCTATACCCCAATACAAGGGTTAGATAATCCAGTATTATGAGGCCACATATACCTTCACAATAATATCATCTGGGATCATCAGCCTGTCTAGAAATATCCCATGAGAGGAGAAGTTTTAATGGGATATCCAGTTGTGATCCATGGTGAGTAAATGCCTCGTCTGGAAAAGAATTTTAAGGGAAGATATCTTTTTGTGATCATGTCTGGCTCAATCTACTGGCTCAGTCTACTGGCTCAGTCTACTGGTTCAGTCTACTGGCTCAATCTACTGGCTCAATCTACTGGCTCAATCTACTGGCTCAATCTACTGGCTCAATCTACTGGCTCAATCTACTGGCTCAATCTACTGGCTCAATCTACTGGCTCAATCTACTGCCTCAATCTACTGCCTCAATCTACTGGCTCAATCTACTGGCTCAATCTACTGGCTCAATCTACTGGCTCAATCTACTGGCTCAATCTACTGGCTCAATCTACTGGCTCAATCTACTGGCTCAATCTACTGGCTCAATCTACTGGCTCAATCTACTGGCTCAATCTACTGGCTCAATCTATTGGCTCAATCTACTGGCTCAATCTACTGTATGACTCAACACAGTATTTGTCAAGGTGACATAAGTTTTGGTTCCTGTGAGCAATCTTAACAAGAGTTGCATAACAACGAAGAATGAAGTTTTCTTGAGATCTTTGCTGAACCCCCTGGGGTCATTTCTGGACACTACTAGGGATTATCTCCGAGGCTTAGTGTAATTCTGGAGTGGGGTATCACTACCCACACCATTGACCTTAATCCTTTATTATGCTTCAGAAATTGACATAAAATATGAATAAGTGGAAATATTTCTTCAGCTGTTTTTCATTCACTTGTTCAGTATATATTATAAATTTTCTTTAAATGCATAATTAAATCCAAAGATTTTCAGGTTTGTTCAATAATCTGGGTTATTGCTCTTTGTATCCTCTTGATTCTAGTGGGTTTTTTTTCTCCCGGATTTTATACCTCAATGTATGGTATTTGTGGAAATTTGAGACTTATGGTTTTTGTGAAACTTTTGTCATTTAAAATGGGGATTGTGATTTTTTGGTGAGAATATTTCTTTGAAGCCATGCTGCATTGTATTGTGTCATTTCATATTTCTTCGGCAGATTCAATCCATATTTTTTGTCTTGGAAGAAGATACAAACACTGGTCCATATTGATTTTGGCTCCACTCATTACATTGTGATGTATGGAACAACCAACATTCCAATTATCAACTTTACAACCTGGTTTTGTTTTGTTGGCATGAATCTTTCAGGCTCCTTTCTTTTTTAATGTCTTTCAGAAATTTGTCCGCCGGGACATTAAATCTGAAAATAACCTCACAACCATTATTATGTTTCTCCACTAACTGTATAGTTCTATCATCACCACACCAGTGGAAGGTTTGATCAGTTCACCTATTATCACTTGTCATGTCATAGATAGATATTAATTCGGCGGGATTGAAATACAAGATTCTACTACCAATATTCACAAATAATGGATTTCTAAAATCATGCTGCTTCATTTCTTCAGCCATTGTAGCATTCCCTGCTCAAAATTTGTCAGTAGGGTAACAAGCGTCAAGGGGAGATCCATACATTTAAATCAGCCGAAAGTCTCATTTGGTCATGCATGTATTTGATGAATTACCAATGTGCATGCAGTCATGAAAACTGATCCCTTCAGGCATTTAATCAAATTGACTCTAATCACACCTCAAGTGTCACTCACACCTTAAGTGTTAATCACAACTCATATGCATGCAATATGTGATTTAGCCTTATCCAGCCTTGTATAGTTATATTCTATACATATACACAACCAGATAGTGATGATGAACATCAATGTTAATAGATAAAATGTCCAGCAAAAACTGTTGTGTTAAATTTCTCAAAACCTTTGACATCCCAAAAAGAATTAAAGAGGTTCATTATTTGAAATATAAGCTGCAAGGTTGAAGGGCAAGTGTGGTATCTGTTGGTGAATGCAACAACCTGATTGATGAGTACAGTATTGTTTCTTATTGTAGCATCAAGGCTTCGTGGAATCACAGCGAGTCCCCTCCATGTCAATCACTTACGGTCATTACCATCTTTTAGTAGTTTAAATTATTTATTGAAATGGCAGAGATGTTATCTCCGATTTCATCATAAATCACTCACATAAAAGGAGAATGGACCAAGATTGTTACACACTGTATCTTTAATGAGTTTATGAGTCCTGTGTCGTATTAAAGAACTCATTGCTATTAGTCTTCACATCAGCAGAGATTTGTTGATAGTTCTTTTTAGGTTGATATTTCGAAATTGCAAAGCTATTATGGAACATTATGGGAAATGCATTATGAAAATTATTTTTATACAGACAATGTACAATCAATTAACACTTTGGAGCACAGAAATGTCTTTATAATGAACTGCACGTTATTCAGTTTCTTTCTTCATTATTTCAGATATGGCATTAAGGCAAGAAGTTTTGAGATGACCTTGAAGTGACCTTGAGCTAGGCTTGTGGGTGCAGGAACAGTGACCCTGCAGTAACCTCCCTCCAGAGACTGCAGGGAAGAGTGACATAAGCATCTCTCATCAGAAGTAGAATTGGCAGGGGCGAGGCGGCCGCAGCAAGGCGAACAGAGGGCAACATGCTGATCAAGGAATACCGCATATCCCTGCCCATGAGTGTGGAGGAATACCGGATAGCTCAGCTCTATATGATACAGGTTAGTTCTCCACTGGTTGGAGTGTGTGATAGCTCAGCACTATGTGATACAGGTTAGTTCTCCACTGGTTGGAGTGTCTGATATCTCAGCTCTTTATGATACAGGTTAGTTCTCCACTGATTGGAGTGTCTGATATCTCAGCTCTATATGATACAGGTTAGTTCTCCACTAGTTGGAGTGTCTGATATCTCAGCTCTATATGATACAGGTTAGTTCTCCACTGGTTGGACTGTCTGATAGCTCAGCTCTATATGATACAGGTTAGTTCTCCACTAGTTGGAGTGTCTGATATCTCAGCTCTATATGATACAGGTTAGTTCTCCACTGGTTGGAGTGTCTGATATCTCAGCTCTATATGATACAGGTTAGTTCTCCACTGATTGGAGTGTCTGATATCTCAGCTCTATATGATACAGGTTAGTTCTCCACTAGTTGGAGTGTCTGATATCTCAGCTCTATATGATACAGGTTAGTTCTCCACTGGTTGGACTGTCTGATAGCTCAGCTCTATATGATACAGGTTAGTTCTCCACTCAGTGTTCACATCTCAGATAAAGCCATGTACATACCCATACCAACTCATAGATTTCACCAAATGAAGTCATGAGGGATGTTTGACTGTTATTGGTCATGCTTCTTATTAGTGTTTGCTTAAAACTGTTAGGCTACAACCCTAGATGAATGGATGTGTGCCTTATTTGGTTATTTAAGTGGAAGACGGGAAGTGGTAAGTTAAATTTCCACTGGTGTTACCATCATATTGGTTGCTTAAAGGGTTGTAAAAATTACCATTTCACAATTTTCATTTTTAATGAAGATTGTAAATATGTAGATGCAGCAGAATTAGGTCAATTTGAAGTATGATTTTCAATATGCATCCATTCTGTGAACCTGGGTGTGCCACCTGCCCATCAAGGTCTTCCATATAGATAGATATAGCATATTCTTTTTGACTAAGGTGAATTAATGATTAGGAAGAAAAACAGCTCTTGCCATGCAGGCAAGAAAAAAAGCCATCCCCTGATATATGCAGTAATATGTATGGCAAGATGGAGTGAATAATTTAAAGTAATTCACCCTGCTATAAACAAGCAAGCCTGTTAGATCCCAGTCAAATTAATGAGATGAGAAGATGGATAATTAATTTTTTACCCATCAAAGCAACATTGCTGCCTCTCAAATGGAGGAAATTTATCTTCTTTTTTCCACTCCCTTCCCAAAATAGACAGCAATTATCGACAGAGAGTTCCTTTTGAGCCAGTACTTTGTTTATGATACCTGAGCTTCAAATGCTGCTTTAAGTGCCAGTGTAGAATACTGGATATTTGCAGCCAACCATCATCAGGGTGTCTTGGTATCGAGTGCTGTCAGAACAGTTTGCAAAATATGTTCCCAATAAGGACAGAATAATTATTTACATATTACTAATTTCTTTACCTTGATATTAATAATATAAATAGGCTTGAACAATTATTGCACATAAGCTAAAATACTGTATTATGATGTCACTAGTTCTGGCCACTGAGCTGATAACAGAATACTGTATTATGACATCACAAGTTATGGCTGCTGTGCTAATATTAGAATACTGTATTATGATGTCACCAGTTATGGCCACCAGGCTGATATCAGAATACTGTATTTTTACTGTATAGAATATAAATATCCTTTAAGGAACTTACAGTAGATACTATCCTACCATTATTATTAATGCAGAATATGCCATAATATTGTGCTGTAAATAGAGCCCAAACCCTGGAAAATGAGATATGTGTGAATAAGTTAGCAATCATCCAAAGGGGAACTGGAATCCCAAAAACTATAGAGTATCTCGACCAATCATATAACAGGGAATGAGCCAGAAATGCTACTCTCCTTTGCATCCGGCTCAGTATAACACCCTCTCCGATTATGCGATCAGATATGATCTAACAGGCCCGTTCCATAAGCCTCGCCCCCAGAATGTAACCAGGTGCACGTGCATGAGGCGATGACGTATTTACAGCCTATGAGTCTGACGGCACGTGCACGATACGATGACGTAACTCGAATCTCTAGGTCATTAATATTCATGAGTGCCCAAATAGTACAACATTTGGTCGCGTCATCGCTAGGCCTATATTGAAGAGGCCTAGTAAAGCTGGGTACAGAAATGCTGTATATTCCCAGAAACAGAGATAAACATCCAACATTGTTTGGGCATCCCTGTCAAAGGACCATACTCTGAACACCAAAATGAGGTCAAAGTTCACAAAATAAACTTTACTAGAAGCCTTCAAAGCAGCTAGATAGATGGACATAGACAACAGCAACTACATTCACTTAGCCTGCATGCTCCCAAGAGACAGGTCATGACTTTCAAATAGGTTTGTGAACCCCCAAAATGGTGACTGCTAAGTGAAAAATTCTATAGGAGAGGAAATACCTTATATACAGCAAAAAGACATGTAATTAAGTGGAACATCAATGAATATAAACACAGCGACCACAAGCACTGCAACCTTTTGTGGGAATCTCGAAACTGCGGACTGTTCACCCAGTTGAGACAGAATTACACCCATTTCATATTAAGGCAAGGACATGTGAGTGCAGTGTTCAGGGAGACAGATCTCTCAAATTGGCTCTGGTGGAAGGATCTTAAGAGTCCGAAGGACTATGGAGCATACACTTATTATTGGTGTTTTTGGCAAAGTTTCTGCTTACACCCTCAGATAGCGCTTTTGTATGAGAAGTGATTTGTGAGTGCACAGTAGAGTAAGAAGATTTTCGTGGATTTTGCCCTTGGATTTTGCCTTGGGATTTCTTTGCCTTGGGATTTCTTTGCCTTGGGATTTTGCAAACTTACAGGAGCTTGATTTTTTTTTAAATCAGCACTTGTATTTGCTGTAATTTGCAGTAAATTTATAACTTGTTTCTGATTGGCTAATACTACTTTAATGCCCTTGATAAAATGGGTACCACAAGTAAACAGTGAATATAAATTCAGGAAAATTGAGAGTAGTAAAAGTGTTGAAGTTCTTCATAAAAATCTTCTTTTCAAACCATATATTTCTTCATGTTAGTGGTATTTGCTATGTTGATTCATATTTAGTGAAGGCTTCCTTTCCCTATAATTATAGCACACTTCACCTTTCCTCTAATATTGCTCAATTCAAATGGCTGAATTATTTATCAGTTTTACTGTAGTTGTGGGAAAAACAATATATAAAAATATAATTCCATTCCATTGTTTCTCTCTGAGGCTGTAGAAAAAACACTAAGGACTGAGTAGAGTGGGGCTTGCCAAAACAATGAGGAAAAATTACCATTGGGACATCTGTGTTGTTACATAAAATACTGGTGAATGCTGCAGTGGTTCCCACACATGGTGCATATATACTATCATGCTGTGATGCCTAATGATGCAGGCAAGAATGCTTGGCTGAGAACCAAAGGTACCGCCCAGTCTCTGGATCAGTAAGAGCCAAACATAGATATGCTCATGCATGAATGTGATTAAATATGATCACACAGGACATTTTCTTGGCCATATTGTGCTGTGCATCACATTCATGCGTCACCAGATAGATGCTTGCCCCAACTCTATTGGGGCTCATTGTCTTAGCCTGGGATAACATGATAAGGTTTTTGGCTCATGGTGAAAATATGGGAAATTCAATTTCAAAACTTCATTAATCAAGTTAAAATTTTGATGATGCTTTAAAGAAAAGAAGATGCAGCATGTTGCTTCATTAATGGATTTTGTGGATTTGATGCATTAATTCAGAAAACAAAGAAGCTGTAATCAATTATTTCACTCTTCAATTTTCGATTAATGCAAGAGTAATACATTTGAAAATACTTGGGAATAGACATAGATGTTGGGTTGACAATCTGTCAAAGAACTCAGCTTCATAAGACCAATCAACCAAAATATGTCCTTCCCACATGATTGGGACACTGCAGAGATAGAAATTAAAAGGTCAAGAGGAGACAAAGACAGGCAAGAGGAGACAAAGACAGGCAAGAGGAGAGGAGGACAGGCAAGAGAAGAGGAAGACAGGCAAGAGGAGAGAAAGACAGGCAAGAGGAGAGGAGGACAGGCAAGAGAAGAGGAAGACAGGCAAGAGGAGAGAAAGACAGGCAAGAGGAGAGGAAGACAGGCAAGAGGAGAGAAAGACAGGCAAGAGGAGAGAAAGACAGGCAAGAGGAGAGGAAGACAGGCAAGAGGAGACAAAGACAGGCAAGAGGAGAGAAAGACAGGCAAGAGGAGAGGAAGACAGGCAAGAGGAGAGAAAGACAGGCAAGAGGAGAGGAAGACAGGCAAGAGGAGAGGAAGACAGGCAAGAGGAGACAAAGTCAATGAAAAGGTGTGATAAATAGTTTGAAAGGGGACAATATTCATATCTTTAAAGACAACATGTGGGTTGTCTAACATTCAGTTGTATATGACAAGTTTTATATCAAAGATTCTTTTCGATGATAAAAGAAAATAAATAAAGCAAGAGCTTTTCTATTCTTTTTTGGTAGTCATACTTCTTCCAGCACCAGTAAGGTGGTACCCCTATTGTCCCAACTCATGCCAACTACCTCATTTTTCTCCCTATTGATTGTTGCCATGACAACCAGGAAGGTGAACCAATCAGCAGTCAATTAGGCCTGATAGCCCCGTGAAGACAGAATGTAGCCGAGTCAGCGTAACTGGCTTCCCGTATAGTTTGGTGGCAGGGCCTGTCATCTCCTTCAGGTCCCACTCATTATCTCCACACTGGCTCTCTGCAGGCTTGTCCAGAATATAACCTGAAGGGCTTGTCCAGAATATTACCTGATGGACTTGTCCAGAACATAAACTGAAGGGCTTTTCCAGAACATAGACTGATGGGCTTGTCCAGAATATAACATTACAGGCTTGTCCAGAATAACACCTTACATGCTTGTCCAGAATATAACCTGATGGGCTTTTCCAGAACATAGATTGATGGGCTTGTCCAGAATATAACCTGACGGGCTTGTCCTGAATAAAACCTGGTGGGCTTGTCCAGAATATAACCTGCCTTCAAAGGTCATGAATTGCTCAGATCTTTGTTTCCTCTTTTGGTATATACCATATTTGCACATGTATTGGTATCCCTGAATGTGCTGTGAGAGGCTGGAAGCTAATGCGGTTCTCTGTGGATGCTTTTTGTTCTGACATGGAGGGTCACTTTCATCAATGATGTTTTTATACTAATTTATACTATGTTATTAAAAGGCTATTAAAAGGATGTGTTTCATGCAACATCCAATCAATTCCCAGATGTACATGTACTTATTTGTAGGTGTGGTCATCACTTTGGATTGTTGTGAGCAAATCTTCCACCAAAAGCAAAGCTTTTCCAATTTATTTTATACCAGTCTTGAACATATCAGAAAAATGCTGTCAGAACACCTAAAGCAAGCCTTCATTTATATCTATTATTTATGTATTATATGCTGTTATGAATGTGACACTCACATAAAGCCATTAATGTGATCAGGGAGATGAACATTCAGCTATGTATGTCTCTATTCCCAAACCTTCGAAGAAAATATTTCCCTTTTCAAACACTGTAGAAGTAATTTAAAGTCAAATCTGTCAAACATTAAGTGCATGATGCAGGTTTCAGAACACTGCTGGGAAAACCTTTTTTCGCCAAGCTCCATCCAGAATTTAATATTGAAATGGGTTTTGCACGTTATAAAAGTGTTGTAATCATTCAAATCTGACATGAATTGAACCAAGAGGAGCAATCCATGTGGGTAATGTAGTTAACAGTTCATCTCTGCTGATGAGGGCCAGGGAGTTTCAGATCCTGAGGGCCAGGGAGGTTCAGCCCCGGAGGGTTAGGGAGTTTCAGACCCTGAGGGCCAGGGAGGTTCAGCCCCGGAGGGTTAGGGAGGTTCAGCCCCGGAGGGTCAGGGAGGTTCAGACCCGGAGGGTTAGGGAGGTTCAGCCCCGGAGGGTCAGGGAGGTTCAGACCCGGAGGGTCAGGGAGGGAGGTTCAGCCCCAGAGGGTCAGGGAGGTTCAGCCCCAGAGGGTTAGGGAGGTTCAGCCCCGGAGGGTCAGGGAGGTTCAGCCCCGGAGGGCCAGGGAGGTTCAGCCCCAGAGGGTTAGGGAGGTTCAGCCCCAGAGGGTCAGGGAGGTTCAGCCCCGGAGGGCCAGGGAGGTTCAGCCCCAGAGGGTTAGGGAGGTTCAGCCCCAGAGGGTCAGGGAGGTTCAGCCCCGGAGGGTCAGGGAGGTTCAGCCCCAGAGGGCCAGGGAGGCTCAGCCCCGGAGGGTCAGGGTGGTTCAGCCCCAGAGGGTCAGGGAGGTTCAGCCCCAGAGGGTTAGGGAGGTTCAGCCCCAGAGGGTTAGGGAGGTTCAGCCCCGGAGGGTCAGGGAGGTTCAGCCCCGGAGGGCCAGGGAGGTTCAGCCCCAGAGGGTTAGGGAGGTTCAGCCCCAGAGGGTCAGGGAGGTTCAGCCCCGGAGGGTCAGGGAGGTTCAGCCCCAGAGGGTCAGGGAGGTTCAGCCCCAGAGGGTCAGGGAGGTTCAGCCCCCGAGGGTCAGGGAGGTTCAGCCCCGGAGGGTCAGGGAGGTTCAGCCCCAGAGGGTCAGGGAGGTTTAGCCCCGGAGGGTCAGGGAGGTTCCGACCCTGATATAGTCTCAGTCCTTGCTGATTAGGGCCAGGGAGGTTCAGACCCTGATACAGTCTCAGTCCTTGCTGATTAGGGCCAGGGAGGTTCAGACCCTGATACAGTCTCAGTCCTTGCTGATTAGGGCCAGGGAGGTTCCGACCCTGATACAGTCTCAGTCCTTGCTGATTAGGGCCAGGGAGGTTCAGACCCTGATACAGTCTCAGTCCTTGCTGATTAGGGCCAGGGAGGTTCCGACCCTGATACAGTCTCAGTCCTTGCTGATAAGAGTCAGGGAGGTTCCGACCCTGATATAGTCTCAGTCCTTGCTGATTAGGGCCAGGGAGGTTCAGACCCTGATATAGTCTCAGTCCTTGCTGATAAGAGTCAGGGAGGTTCCGACCCTGATACAGTCTCAGTCCTTGCTGATTAGGGCCAGGGAGGTTCAGACCCTGATATAGTCTCAGTCTGCTGATTAGGGCCAGGGAGGTTCAGACCCTGATATAGTCTCAGTCCTTGCTGATTAGGGCCAGGGAGGTTCAGACCCTGATATAGTCTCAGTCCCTACTGAATGAAAACCAAATTCGTGCTGTGATGATCAATTTGACCCCTGATGATAGCTTAGATCATGTTCTCTTACAGTCTAGATCTTGTCAATCTAGATCTTGTAAGTCTAGATCTGGTTCTATAAGTCAAAATCTTGTTCTTCGACCATCTTAACCTTGTTCTGTGACAGTCTAGGTCTTATTCTAGGTCTTATTCTGTGACCGTTTCAATCTTTTTCTGTCACATTCTTCATCTTATCAGTCTAGATCTTTTTCTCTAACACTCAAGATCTTGTTCTTTGAGCAACTAGTTCTTTTTCTGTGATAGTTTTGATTACATTCCATGTTATCTTCCCTTGTGGTGAAGCCATTCATATGGATAAAGATGAGGTCAATAATGCATAATTGATATCATTGTGCCAGTCCACTCAATGATATGTTCATGAGGTATTGGGGATTCTAATGAGTGCCATATGGGATTCTTATGGGGTGTCTGAGGTTCACTCCACAACATATCCTCTCACAAATTGAATTGTAAATATTTAACAAGATAGGGAACCATACTAATATCATGGTGCACACACTCAGATTTTTTTGTATGTTATGCTGTTTTCTCAAATGCCACAAAGGTCTAAAATCATACAAATGGAACATGAGAAAAAGCTAGAATTTTGAGATTTGACAGGGAATTTATTGCCAGGTTGTGGGACATGTTACACAGTACCAGTCCCAGCCTGGCTCTCCAGCCTGGTTCTCCAGCTCGGGCAGAGTTCTGATTATAATCTGCCTGACATGCCTTTAGGTGCTAACATAAAGCCCCAGTTGGATGCATGGTGCACCTGACCTGAGTCATGAGAGAGCACCACCTCAACCTGACAGAGATCTCTGGGTAGAGTAAGGGTTAACAAGCAACTCTGAGCAACAAAGATTAACACTGTAATTTGCATGATCATAAAACCATTTTCTCTCAATCTCAAGTGTGAAATGACTTATGATACCTCCATTGTATTAAATATTATATTATATATATATGTGTGTGTATGTGTAAACAATCATAATCATCACATCCATGTATATATTCCCAGAAAGGAAATAGTGGCTTAGAATATGCTAATTTGTTTCTTTGTTTGTCACTTTCAACATTATTTCAGTCATTTCGTGACAAGACCTACTTGTAGCACATATTGTGCTGCCTCGCTGAATTGTCATGTCGCAGGTACACAACCCACCAGGTCACATATTTACAATGACAACGGGTTAATCCTCCAGGCATTGGCCTCACCACAAAACAAATGATAATTCAATGCAGACCTAGCAAGGTACAGAACCCAAGGTACAGAACCCAAGGCTTATAAACGGTGTTTATAAGCGTGCACTCTAACCCATTGTGCCATGGACTGTGGCTAGAATATGTTGGTCAGGAAGGACTAGCCCAATGTGTCGCCGTGTGAGTGGCAGTCTCCTCCGCCATGCAAGCCTTGTCAGAGCCACATTTGTTTGCGAGTTCAACTACACAGACATCATAGCAGAGGAGAGCTCTCAGAATTTGTTAGCGCCACCTGGTAGCAATCAGACTTATCGCAGGTCCATCTGACAGCTGACAAGTGTTTGGCTGCGGGTAAAGAGGATGGGAAGAATTGCGGTGGCATATTGCAGTGAGGCAGGCATATGCTTCTGGCCTCTCTCACACACACACACATACATACATGACAACCTGCAGGCTTTATTTCTTGCACAGTTGTACCCAATGCGTGCCAAAACACTCTAGCATATATCATTCATCACATTTTCTGTTTTTTGGGGGGTCAGTATATTTTGAAACATGGATTGGGCAAGTTTTCTGACTTTCAGGTGATCATGATGTGTTTTTTAGGATTACTTATTTAAATATGATTGAGATATGCATTTACACTATTATGGGACTTGACCTCTGAATCAAGTGTATGTGGAATCTTTATTTTGGATAACATAAATATTTTTGAAGTTAAAATAAAAAGATTAAAATGTGTTTGAAACTAACATTTATAATATAATATATAATCATATATATGAGTATCAAGGGAAATGGTAAAGTGGAATATTACAGAAAAGATATAAATTATAATATCACAAAAAGGCAAGTTGATAATCAAGGGAAATGATAAAGGAAAATATCATGTCAAAAAGGCAAGTTGGTTATCAAGGTTATCAAGTTGAGTATCAAGTGAAATCACAAAGTTAATTATCAGAGAAAATGGACAAGTTGAGTATCAAGTGAAATTGTAAAGGTAATTATCAGAGAAAATGGGCAAGTTGAGTAAAGTAGAATATCTCAGAAACTAGACAAGTTGAGTATCAAGGAAAATCACTTAAGTTATTTATCAGAGAAAATGGACAAATTGGGTAACAAGCAAAATAGTAAAGTTAAATGTCACAGGAAATGGACAAGTTGAGTGTAAAGGGAAAAGTAGAAAGTAAAGTTAAATATCAGATTAACACACATAAGTGTCAAGGAGGGAAAAGGTAAAATGGAAAGAGGCAAGTTTAATATCACTTGGAATGGTTAGAATATTATCTGACAAGTTAAGCATCACAGGAAATGATTAGAGTAAAATATTATGGGACTAAATGTGAGAGTAAATCAGAGAAAGCAGATTAGTGGGAAATTAAATTTAAATCTCCAGCAATGACAGTCATGCTAATGTTGGCTACAGATGTGGATTTCAGATGAAATATAGATTGCTTCATAAAAGCTCGGATAGAAATTGTTCATCTTTAATTAAGAGTTATCCCATTAAAGATCTCATTGTTAATATTTTTATTATTCTTGTATTTGGACATGCCAATGTCCTGTAAAAATTTTCAAAATGTTATTTTGTTTTGTAGAAAAAGAGCAGAGAGGAAAGTTCTGGACATGGCAGTGGAGTAGAAATCATTGTTAATGAACCGTACCAGGATGGGCCGGGTGGAGATGGACAATACACATACAAAATATACCACATCGGCAGTCACCTCCCTGGTAAGTGCTGAGTAATTTGTGTGATATACCTTGAAATATCTGTCTGGAAATGTGCTGAGCCTGGTATATCATATAGGTAGTCACCTGTCTGGGAATGTGCTGAGCCTGATATACCAAATAGGTAGTCGTCTGTCTGGGAATGTGCTGAGCCTGGTATATCATATAGGTAGTAGCCTGTCTGGGAATGTGCTGAGCCTGGTATATCATATATGTAGTCGTCTGTCTGGGAATGTGCTGAGCCTGGTATATCATATAGGTAGTAGCCTGTCTGGGAATGTGCTGAGCCTGGTATATCCTATAGGCAGTCGCCTGTCTGGGAATGTGCTGAGCCTGGTATACCATACCACATTGGCAGTCACCTCCCTGGTAAGTGCTGAGTAATTTGTGTACTTCTTTGGTAATATACCTTGAAATATCTGTCTGGGAATGTGCTGAGCCTGGTATATCATATAGGTAGTCGTCTGTCTGGGAATGTGCTGAGCCTGATATATCATATAGGTAGTCACCTGTCTGGGAATGTGCTGAGCCTGGTATATCATATAGGTAGTAGCCTGTCTGAGAATGTGCTGAGCCTGGTATATCATATATGTAGTCGTCTGTCTGGGAATGTGCTGAGCCTGGTATATCATATATGTAGTTGTCTGTCTGGGAATGTGCTGAGCCTGGTATATAGTAGCCTGTCTGGGAATGTGCTGAGCTTGGTATATCATATAGGTAGTCACCTGTCTGGGAATGTGCTGAGCTTGGTATATCATATAAGGTAGTCACCTGTCTGGGAATGTCTACATGGCACTGGAATTCCTATATCTGTCACCAGGAAGGCTGATTTCGCCTATTTGGGAAAAACGTGACAGTAAAAGATTTCTTCTTTCATATTATCATATATTACAGTACCATCAAACAGTTTGTATTTCGTGCATTTATCACGCAATGTGAAACCCTTGATCTATTGATTTAGCCATGTTGCATTATCAGAGGATATATTTTCAGAGCCTTGAATTCTGTGATCAATACCTTTCAAGTGTTTGAATGGATGGATGGAACACATTGAATGCAGCAGAGGAGATCTGTGTTTTATTTTACCTTTATAGTTTGCCTTATAAATCAATAAATGTACAAAAGTAAGGCTATATCTGATACAATATAACAACAATACCAATCAGAGTACCACACCCAGATCCCTCACCAGCCCACATCTAGCCCTGGAGCCAATCAGAGTACCACACCCAGATCCCTCACCACATCTAGGCCTGGAGCCAATCAGAGTACCACACCCAGATCCCTCTCCAGCCCAAATCTAGGCCTGGAGCCAATCAGAGTACCACACCCAGACCCCTCTCCAGCCCACATCTAGGCCTGGAGCCAATCAGAGTACCACACCCAGATCCCTCTCCAGCATCTAGGCCTGGAGCCAATCAGAGTACCACACCCAGATCCCTCACCAGCCGACATCTTGGCCTGGAGCTATTCAGAGTACCACACCCAGATCCCTCACCAGCCCACATCTAGGCCTGGAGCCAATCAGAGTCCGACGCCAGATCCCTCACCAGCCTATATCTAGGCCTGGAGCTAATCAGAGTACCACACCCAGAACCCTCACCAGCCCACATCTAGGCCTGGAGCCATTCAGAGTACCACACCCAGATCCCTCACCAGCCCATATCTAGGCCTGGAGCCAATCAGAGTACCACACCCAGGTCCCTCACCAGCCCACATCTAGGCCTGGAGCCATTCAGAGTACCACACCCACATCCCTCACCAGCCCACATCTAGGCCTGGAGCCAATCAGAGTGCCACACCCAGATCCCTCACCACATCTAGGCCTGGAGACAATCAGAGTACCAGACCCAGATCCCTCACCACATCTAGGCCTGGAGCCATTCAGAGTACCACACCCACATCCCTCACCAGCCCACATCTAGGCCTGGAGCCAATCAGAGTACCACACCCACATCCCCCACCAGCCCACATCTAGGCCTGCAGCCAATCAGAGTACCACACCCACATCCCTCACCAGCCCACATCTAGGCCTGGAGCCATTCAGAGTACCACACCCAGATCCCTCACCAGCCAACATCTGGGCCTGGAGCCAATCAGAGTACCACACCCACATCCCTCACCAGCCTATATCTAGGCCTTGAGCCATTCAGAGTACCATGCCAGATCCCTCACCAGCCCACATCTAGGCCTGCAGCCAATCAGAGTACCACACCCAGATCCCTCACCACATCTAGGCCTGGAACCAATCAGAGTACCACACCCAGATCCCTCTCCAGCCCAAATCTAGGCCTGGAGCCAATCAGAGTACCACACCCAGACCCCTCTCCAGCCCACATCTAGGCCTGGAGCCAATCAGAGTACCACACCCAGATCCCTCTCCAGCATCTAGGCCTGGAGCCAATCAGAGTACCACACCCAGATCCCTCACCAGCCGACATCTTGGCCTGGAGCTATTCAGAGTACCACACCCAGATCCCTCACCAGCCCACATCTAGGCCTGGAGCCAATCAGAGTCCCACGCCAGATCCCTCACCAGCCTATATCTAGGCCTGGAGCTAATCAGAGTACCATGCCCAGAACCCTCACCAGCCCACATCTAGGCCTGGAGCCAATCAGAGTTCCACACCCAGATCCCTCACCACATCTAGGCCTGGAGCCATTCAGAGTACCACACCCAGATCCCTCACCAGCCAACATCTGGGCCTGGAGCCAATCAGAGTACCACACCCACATCCCTCACCAGCCCACATCTAGGCCTGGAGCCAATCAGAGTACCAGACCCAGATCCCTCACCACATCTAGGCCTGGAACCAATCAGAGTACCACACCCACATCCCTCACCAGCCCACATCTAGGCCTGGAGCGTAATCAGAGTACCACACCCACATCCCTCACCAGCCCACATCTAGGCCTGCAGTCAATCAGAGTACCACACCCACATCCCTCACCAGCCCACATCTAGGCATGGAGCCATTCAGAGTACCACACCCAGATCCCTCACCAGCCAACATCTGGGCCTGGAGCCAATCAGAGTACCACACCCACATCCCTCACCAGCCTATATCTAGGCCTTGAGCCATTCAGAGTACCATGCCAGATCCCTCACCAGCCCACATCTAGGCCTGGAGCCAATCAGAGTACCACACCCAGATCCCTCACCAGCCAACATCTGGGCCTGGAGCCAATCAGAGTACCACACCCACATCCCTCTCCAGCCCACATCTAGGTCTGCAGCCAATCAGAGTACCACACCCACATCCCTCACCAGCCCACATCTAGGCCTGCAGCCAATCAGAGTACCACACCCACATCCCTCACCAGCCTATATCTAGGCCTTGAGCCATTCAGAGTACCATGCCAGATCCCTCACCAGCCCACATCTGGGCCTGGAGCCAATCAGAGTACCACACCCAGATCCCTCTCCAGCCCACATCTAGGTCTGCAGCCAATCAGAGTACCACACCCACATCCCTCACCAGCCCACATCTAGGCCTGCAGCCAATCAGAGTACCACACCCACATCCCTCACCAGCCCACATCTAGGCCTGGAGCCATTCAGAGTACCACACCCAGATCCCTCACCAGCCAACATCTGGGCCTGGAGCCAATCAGAGTACCACACCCACATCCCTCACCAGCCCACATCTAGGCCTGCAGCCAATCAGAGTACCACACCCACATCCCTCACCAGCCCACATCTAGGCCTGCAGCCAATCAGAGTACCACACCCACATCCCTCACCAGCCCACATCTAGGCCTGGAGCCAATCAGAGTACCAGACCCAGATCCCTCACCACATCTAGGCCTGGAACCAATCAGAGTACCACACCCACATCCCTCACCAGCCCACATCTAGGCCTGGAGCGTAATCAGAGTACCACACCCACATCCCTCACCAGCCCACATCTAGGCCTGCAGTCAATCAGAGTACCACACCCACATCCCTCACCAGCCCACATCTAGGCATGGAGCCATTCAGAGTACCACACCCAGATCCCTCACCAGCCAACATCTGGGCCTGGAGCCAATCAGAGTACCACACCCACATCCCTCACCAGCCTATATCTAGGCCTTGAGCCATTCAGAGTACCATGCCAGATCCCTCACCAGCCCACATCTAGGCCTGGAGCCAATCAGAGTACCACACCCAGATCCCTCACCAGCCAACATCTGGGCCTGGAGCCAATCAGAGTGCCACACCCAGATCCCTCTCCAGCCCACATCTAGGCCTGCAGCCAATCAGAGTACCACACCCACATCCCTCACCAGCCCACATCTAGGCCTGCAGCCAATCAGAGTACCACACCCACATCCCTCACCAGCCCACATCTAGGCCTGGAGCCATTCAGAGTACCACACCCAGATCCCTCACCAGCCAACATCTGGGCCTGGAGCCAATCAGAGTACCACACCCACATCCCTCACCAGCCCACATCTAGGCCTGCAGCCAATCAGAGTACCACACCCACATTCCTCACCAGCCCACATCTAGGCCTGGAGCCATTCAGAGTACCACACCCAGATCCCTCACCAGCCAACATCTGGGCCTGGAGCCAATCAGAGTACCACACCCACATCCCTCACCAGCCAACATCTGGGCCTGGAGCCATTCAGAGTACCACACCCAGATCCCTCACCAGCCAACATCTGGGCCTGGAGCCAATCAGAGTACCACACCCACATCCCTCACCAGCCTATATCTAGGCCTTGAGCCGTTCAGAGTACCATGCCAGATCCCTCACCAGCCCACATCTAGGCCTGCAGCCAATCAGAGTACCACGCCCAGATCCCTCACCAGCCCACATCTAGGCCTGCAGCCAATCAGAGTACCACGCCCAGATCCCTCACCAGCCCACATCTAGGCCTGGAGCCATTCAGAGTACCACACCCAGATCCCTCACCAGCCCACATCTAGGCCTGCAGCCATTCAGAGTACCACACCCAGACCCCTCTCCAGCCCACATCTAGGCCTGCAGCCAATCAGAGTACCACACCAACATCCCTCACCAGCCCACATCTAGGCCTGTAGCCATTCAGAGTACCACACCCAGATCCCTCACCACATCTAGGCCTGGAACCAATCAGAGTACCACGCCAGATCCCTCACTAGCCTACATCTAGAGCCTAGAGCCAATCAGATTACTATATAAACGGCAGACATGGCATACACCCATGGAAACCATATGACAATCTCACATGGAACTCTGTTGCACCATTAAAAGTGCTACATTTTTTCATCAGCCAGCTGTAATCATATAAGTTCAGATAGGTTTTTGGTTTCCTGCTAATGAATGTGTCTGCCTTTTTTCTCCAATGAAATATGAAGCATCTGGATAATATGACACATTCAAGTACTAATTGCACCTCTAGATTATATACGGGATGTTATTTTGCAATATATCAGATATATTTAGTTCAATGATAAGAATATCGGATCATATGTGGCGTGATGTCTAGTTCAGTGAAATATGTCTTACATTCTCATATTTAACATGGACTGTTCAAAATGTTTACTGTTTCATTTGCTTTGTATCATATTGGTTTGTTCCTGAATCTTGAGTTACAGAGTGCATTTAAGTTGGAGAATAACACGTATTTAATAGGGCGGCTCAAAATAATATTATTTTTAAAAAATTTACCTCCGTAAGGTAAACAGTGTTCATTTAGAGGTAAAATGTGATTTTTTTCCAGATTTTAAAAATAAATTTTAGGAGTTGCCCTCCCACCTCAATTTCAGACCATTTGTTGGGTTTGTTGCCATGGTAACCATATTTTTTTAGATATCTCACTTAAATCATATCCAAGAAAGCACACGCAAAAAGCTTATGTTGCCTTATGTGGCTGTTTCAGCTAAAATTAACATTGCGTTTTAAATGATAAATAAAGGTATTTACCCAATATTATTGGTCTATTATTTCGAAACGCTTTGTTTTGACTTTGTTTTCACTGATTTCAATTATCAGCATTCACAGTTTTGCATCTCTTCATTGTTTCCACTGCTTTGAGTCGCGTCTTCCCTTGTTGACAGAAATGCTTTCACACGCGGATCGATTTTAATTGCGTTTCAAATGGTAAATAATGAAAACGCTTTGTTTAGACGCTAAGATCAATGATGTGGAGAAATTCTCGACGTAATTGTGATAATATTAAGTACATACCTTTATTTATCATTTAAAACGCAATTGAAATTCTCGACCAGCGAAGCATAATTTGTGATAATATTGGGTAAATAACTTTATTTATCAATTAAAACGCAATCAAATTCGATCCGCTACGTCTGATATCTGTTATTTCGAAAATACGAACATCGTATTTATGTTTTACCATATATACTCGTGTATAAGACCGCTAAGATCTTATATCGTAAGCATATTTACGTTTCACTGAAGCTTGAATGGTAGCAGAGCCGATATCTCAAGAAAAACCATCTCGTCTTATATTCGGAAATTGTTTTTTTTTTCAAGTAAAATAACCTCAATTTTGGGGGGGGGTCGTCTTATACACGAGTCGACTTATACACGAGTAAATACGGTAATTCATTGTGACAAAACACACTTTGTAATGAATATATTAGTATTGTTTTTATAATCTAAGATAATATTGCCATGGTAACAGACAAATCTGAAATAAAAATGTTAAATTATTTTCTTGTTGTATTTGGCTAAATGAACATTGTAAAGGATTGTTTTTATGCCAAACAATTATTAGCTGAATCTCCAAATCAAAACATTTTTCTCATTTTATCATATTTTGATGGGCAACCATGGCAACCATTATATCTATTTATCCATAACCCTTTCTATTTAATTCAATATGACAAAATACAGTTTCTCATGTAGATATTAGTATTGGTTTTATAATCTACACCCAAAATACTATGAAATTTCAATATTTTATGATGTGTCTGAAACTGTGATCATGTATTGGATATGTTGCTATTGTAACAGCATTTCAAAGGATATCTTCCATAAGTATATGATATCAAAGAGAATACACATAGAAGGGTATCAAATAAAAATTATGATAATTTAGCCATAATGAACAATGATGTAAAAAATGAAACTAATTCTCTCCTATTTTTTACCATTATTTTTACAAAAATCATTGGTTGCTATGGTTACCAAAAGAATTAGAAATGTGAATTATTCAAAAGAAAGTGTATCCCCATGACACCTATTGGATACAAATTTTGAATGAGCTGTGGGAATTAACTATTTTTTATATATATGTGGAAAAATGTGATTGGTTGCCATGGCAACAGCTTTTTCATACACCGCCTGGATTCTCAAAGCTCCATGTCTGACCTACTAAATGATATTAAAAGCGAGTTGTTATACTTTGTGCACCACCAGAATCCAATTTTTGCTCCACTTGGTTACAGTGATGTCTCTTGTGACCTCATTTGATTGCCATAATGTCTCTTGTGACCTCATTTGATTGCCATAATGTCTCTTATGACTTCATTTTATCACTAACACTGGCATCTTACTCTAGTTCTACATCTTAATGGATTGTGCTACCCATTATATCACCTCCAGCGAGGCAACATGTTTTACACAAACTTAACAGTATCATGTGCAAGTGAAACACAATAAGCAGTCTGTAAATCCAGCATAAGTATAAGATATGATTGGGTTGAGATGTCATCTGTAGGCTTGTTTGAGATTAACCAGGACAAGCATGTGAGACTGCATTGCCATTATTGTTTTTCAAACATTGTTAGAATTCCATCATGCAGATCACTGACTGCCAACCCTTGATCATTGTTAGAGGTTGTTTATGCAACCCTAGAATTGAATTGGTTGAATACCATTCTAATTTAGTATTCCAGTGATTGCCAATCAACCCAAGTTCATTGAACATACCTCGCACGAAAGGTCATGGTTATATTGAACATGAAGCCTATTGTATTGAGTACTTTATTAAATGTTAATGAATTCTTAGTTCAAATAGAAAAATCACTAAAACATATATTCAAGTACACAATTATATTATATAATCTGTAGTTAATTGGATATATGCAGTCTGGGCCAAATACATTTAGGCTATGAGACAGTCAGGCTAGTAAGTGGAGATTTGCATAAATCAAAGTGTACTAGCCCAAATCGTTACTGTACTTGGTTAGGGCAATTCATATTTAGTAAAATTAATCAAATGACAAAAGTACATTATCACCAATATTTGAAATATGATTAGCTACTAGACAGTCGGGCTAGCATCAGGGTATGGTGTACTAGCCTACCAGTCTGGGATTATGGGCTCATGCTAAAATCCTAGAATGTAAATATACATAAGAGGTCTCCAAATACAAAACATCCATGCCAAGTAGAAATGAATAGCTGGCAGTGAGTTTGCAGTATTGCCTACCATAAACCATTTAATGAGGGTGTTGGGTAGCTTTGGGCGTGGCACTTGGCCAGGTGAGTTGTGAGATAAAAGTGGTCATTGTAATCTTGATACTTGACCATCATGGTTGTGTCATGAGTAATAATCTTCAGAAGATTGGCAAATGTATCAACATCCTTACGTCTACTTGGCAAAGCCAATAGGCAACCTGCTGAGAGAAAAAAAACTTGTGTGTGGTGATGTCTGTGACAAAAAATAAAAGGTGGATGGTACATGCAGAAGTGCTAATGTTGTGTATTGTCAGGTCTTGGCTGTTTATTACAGATAAAAGAATTTATATTAAGTAAGATATTATTCTGGCCAATCAGGTTACAGAAAAAAATAAATGTGTTTCTTGAGAGCACCATTTGCAGTAAAGGTGGAATGCAGATATCTGAATGCCTTGCTTGAGAGATTATATTGGCTTATGAGGCTCTGTGCTTGGAACACACCTTAGGTTTGTCTTTCATAAATTGTCATGGATCTGGACTCTTGTTTCTGATTTGAACTGCTATATTTTATACAAAAGAAATATGTAAGTAAGAGAGACAATATATTTTAATAATGGAGAATTATTCCCTTTGTATACATAATAACACTACCTCCCTTAAAGACAGTATATTTACATGTAAAAAGGGTAAAAGTTACAAGTCCATCTTTGCCACCCTCTGTTGTTTTCCAGTACCAATCTATAGAGTGGCAGCAGAGTCATGTGATGACTTGGACACATTAAAGGCGGGTTAATGACCTGTGATAATGGCTCATTAGCAGTTAGCAGATAACTCAGACGTAGCACTATGAGGCCTCCTAGGACATGCAGGGGATGTGCACAAATAGCATTATCATACAGCACAGTAAAATGTTGGCTATAAGGCTTCCTAGGATGTGCACAAATGGCAGTATCATACAGTGCAGTAATATGTTGGCTGTAAGGCGTCCTAGGATGTGCACAAATGGCAGTATCATACAGCGCAGTAAAATGTTGGCTGTAAGGACTCCTAGTACGTGCACAAATGGCTGTATCATACAGCGCAGTAATATGTTGGCTGTAAGGCTTCCTAGGATGTGCACAAATGGCAGTATCATACAGCGCAGTAAAATGTTGGCTGTAAGGACTCCTAGGATGTGCACAAATGGCTGTATCATAAAGTGCGGTAAAATGTTGGCTGCAAGGACTCCTAGGATGTGCACAAATGGCTGTATCATACAGTGCAGTAATGTGTTGGCTGTAAGAACTCCTAGGATGTGCACAAATGGCAGTATCATACAGCGCAGTAATGTGTTGGCTGTAAGAACTCCTAGGATGTGCACAAATGGCAGTATCATACAGCGCAGTAATGTGTTGGCTGTAAGAACTCCTAGGATCTGCACAAATGGAAGTATCATACAGCGCAGTTACAGCTTGAAGTCCCATTCCTACCATAGCCTCAGAGCATGGCAGAAAATAGTGTTTCTTTCACTTTCTTATAGTACCAATATAGTGGATTATAACCTCATATCTCTTATAAAGCCATATATTGTTGTTTTAAATTTGGGAGCAATATGATTTAACGTAGTGTATTAGCTGATTAATTACAGATCAGGCCAGAAATCTCATTATTCAGTTATTTTAATGAGTATTTGCAGTTTTCAGCCTTTGGCACAAATTGTGGTTCTGACAAATATTTACTGAGAACTTTAATTGGATAGTTTTTTAATTCCAATTTCCTCTGAGCAAGATTGGGTATAATGATTTGTTTATCAACCCGATGTTTGAAAGCTCATATTTTGATTGTTAATATAAGTTGGAATTAACAAGTTGACAACACTTCTAATTGAATATTAAGGGACAGCAGCTTGTAAGTTAGATTATTGAGTTGGGAAGAATTAAATTGAAATGAAAATGGGAAAATATTGAGAGAGTCAATTTGGCAAAGTCAGGCTTTGACATAAAGCAAAAATATTTGGTTGCCCAGTTGGGCCACCAGAGTATGAGAAGTGATGGCCCGAAGTTTCTAAGGATAATAGGATGCTTGATGCAATAAAGAGCATTATATATAGAGCTGTATAGTGACTAGTGTCTCAGTGGGGCTTACTTGTTCCAATCAAAATGGACAAGTCCATTGATCATGATATGAGACAAATATCTATCAAGGATTAGAATAAAATCAAGATAGATTGGGCCACTAAAAGACCAAAAATATGATTGCCCAACTGGGCCACTACAACAAAGCATTCACTGGCCCAAACAGAGGATCTGATGGCCCCTGGCCACCGGTCCAGTGCATATGTCAAGGCCTGGAAAGGATAAAATGAGGAGGAAAGGATAAAATGAGGAGGAAAGGATAAGATGAGGAGGAAAGGATAAAATGAGGAGGAAAGGATGAGATGAGGAGGAAAGGATAAAATGAGGAGGAAAGGATAAGATGAAGAGGAAAGGATAAAACGAGGAGGAAAGGATAAGATGAGGAGGAAAGGATAAAATGAGGAGGAAAGGATAAGATGAGGAGGAAAGGATAAGATGAGGAGGAAAGGATAAGATGAGGAGGAAAGGATAAGATGAGGAGGAAAGGATAAGATGAAGAGGAAAGGATAAGATGAGGAGGAAAGGATAAAATGAGGAGGAAAGGATAAGATGAGGAGGAAAGGATAAGATGAGGAGGAAAGGATAAGATGAGGAGGAAAAGATAAAATGAGGAGGAAAGGATAAGATGAGGAGGAAAGGATAAGATGAGGAGGAAAGGATAGAATGTGGAATCAGAACAGTTAAGATGGTAAAACATAAGAGAGACAGAGAACAAGATTTGGAGACAGGAAATAGGAAATATTAAGCTGAAGATTCAGGGAGACTAAAGCCAGGAAATATAGCAATAGGACAGAATATTGTGAAGAATGGCAGACATACTTTGAATAAAGATCTATTATCACAATTCCATGAAAGTTAATATTTAAACAATTGTTTTCTCGCACCTGACACCTACTTGGGTTGTCCTGCAGTGTATAACTTATTGCTTGTATTCCAGGTTGGTTTCGAGCAATCTTGCCAAAGTCAGCCCTTCAGGTACAGGAGGAAGCGTGGAATGCCTATCCTTACACAAAGACTATATACCGGTGTCCCTTCATCGAGAAGTTTACTCTTGAGATAGAGACAGTCTATAAACCAGACGGTGGGGAACAGGATAACATATTTAACCTGACAAAATCAGAACTGAGAAACAGAGATGTTGGTGAGTTGTAACATGATATATAGATATCTTTTGTTTAAACATACTTACTTTTAGTTATACCTTTGAATTGGTTATTTTCATTTTCAAGGACTCTTTGCAGAGATTTTCTAAATAGTTACAAAATGTAAGATATCAAACATATTTTTAAATGATATATGACTTGATATTTATTTTATAGATTTTCTGGTTATCGTAAAAAATATCATTCAAATGATACTTGATTGAATATTTTATCACATTTTCTGGATATTGTCAAAAATATTCTTCAAATGAACCTTGATTGAATATTTGTTCACAAGTTTTAGATATTGTTAGAAATATTCTTTAAATGAGTCTTGATTAAAAATTCTTTTCAGATTTTCTGGATATCGTCCGAGATCCCATTTCTGGTGGAGACTACATCAAAGAGGAGGACCCCAAACTGTTCACCTCGGACAAGACAGGTCGAGGGCCACTGGGAGAAAACTGGCGTGAGGAATACAGCCAGGCAGTGAAAAATCCCATCAATAAGGACAAGGCTATCATGACAGCCTACAAACTCTGCAAAGTGGAGTTCAGATACTGGGGGATGCAGAGCAAAATAGAAAGATTTATACATGACATAGGTAAGTGAGAGGGATATTTTGCGACGTCACTTGCCAGGAACCTAATGCCAGAGACATTTTTGTCCAACTTTGATGTATGATGGTAACTCTGGCTCATGTCTGCATCTTTACTTTAGTCAAAAGCAGGAGTTTTTGTTTCTACTTTCAGGCAAATGCTTTTGACCTGACTGCCAGAAATTATTAAAATAATATTTATATGAAAAACATTAAGGGATTGACAGATTAAATTTATGATAGATGCACTTGTTAGCAATTTCAATGAATCTTTTATAAAGGTAGGAAATAAACACAAAATTATAATGGTTTATTATGTTTTCAATATATCAATTCTATTTTGAAAACAAATATGAGGCAGCCACTTTGTTCACCTTAATCAAGTATATTATTGGGTTTTGAAGTGAGTCTATGAGCATATTCTGAGGCACAATCTAAATATGTATTTCATACAAGTGCTGGATTCTGGGTTTGTATGACAACAAGATCAAGGAGATTAGTAGTTAAGACAGCAATATTCACAGGGGCAGGGGTCCAATAAGGTAAATATCCTGCTCAACTGAGCTGAAGGCTCATCTTATTATTGATTAGCCCAATTCACAGATTATAATTTAACCCACCGCATGAGTTGGACTGATTTACATTTGTTTACTGTCATGATCTGATGTGTATGACTTGAAAGTTAACAGGAACCAGTTCATCAATGGAAAATTCTCACACCAATCTAGGAATTTGTTACCCAATAATTTTGTGTGATAAATGTATGGATAAGTCTGTTCAGGTTTAAAAATATCATAAGTATGTGAAAAGCCAAAGAGGAAATTAAAGATCTCTATCTCTGTGCAATATAAGATGTCATAGCCAAACAATCACTTATTTCTACTGGACAATCACAGAGTAATATATATTGAATTTTTGGTCTGCAAAGAGGCTTATTGATTATCCTTAGTTTTGTCAGGTTATTAATACATATGTGAAGGTGCTACCATCAGCTGCCGTTACCTTCAACTGAAGATACCGTCAAATGCAGGTACTGTCAACTGCAGCGACTTTCAACTGCAGGTACCGTCAAATGCAGGTACCGTCAAATGCAGGTACTGTCAACTGCAGCGACTTTCAACTGCAGGCACCATCAAATGCAGGTACCTTCAACTGCAGGTACCGTCAACTTGCAGGTACCATCAAATGCAGGTACCTTCAACTGCAGGTACCGTCAACTGCAGCTACCGTCAACTGGTACCATCAAATGCAGCTTCCTTCAACTGCAGGTACTGTCCACTGTAGGTACCCTCAAATGCAGCTACCTTCAACTGCAAGTACTGTCCACTGCAGGTACCCTCAAATGCAGCTACCTTCAACTGCAAGTACTGTCCACTGCAGGTACCCTCAAATGCAGCTACCTTCAACTGCAGGTACTGTCCACTGCAGGTACCCTCAAATGCAGCTACCTTCAACTGCAAGTAATGTCCACTGCAGGTACCCTCAAATGCAGCTACCTTCAACTGCAAGTACTGTCCACTGCAGGTACCATCAAATGCAGCTTCCTTCAACTGCAGGTACTGTCCACTGTAGGTACCCTCAAATGCAGCTACCTTCAACTGCAAGTACTGTCCACTGCAGGTACCCTCAAATGCAGCTTCCTTCAACTGCAGGTACTGTCCACTGCAGGTACCCTCAAATGCAGCTACCTTCAACTGCAAGTACTGTCCACTGCAGGTACCCTCAAATGCAGCTACCTTCAACTGCAAGTAATGTCCACTGCAGGTACCCTCAAATGCAGCTACCTTCAACTGCAAGTACTGTCCACTGCAGGTACCCTCAAATGCAGGTACCCTCAAATGCAGCTACCTTCAACTGCAAGTACCCTCAAATACAGCTACCTTCAACTGCAATAACCCTCAAATGCAGCTACCTTCAGCTGCATTTGAGGGTTACATTATACCTGTGTACTACTTCTTTAAAAACCTTTCCCCTGCTGAAGTTTTTATTTTTAAAACTTAATTAATCATTGGTTGATGCTTCACAAACTTAAGATTATGCTTTCAATATGTATTTGTTTATCTTGCATGCAGAATTGTCAATCTTTTTTATTGGGCAATAAGTATCATATCAATTTATCAAATTTAACAGAGTATTAAGTATGTAATGACGTGGAATGAGTGGAAAACAGGAATCTGTGGATTGATGAAATGTTGGTCAACATTAAGCCTCATTGTAAACACAACCAAAATAGATTTCATATTAGTTCATAAAATGAGGCATGCAAGACAAATCTGGAACACTGCCAAATTAGGTTATTCTCATAGGTGGCAGCACCAACTGGTCTAACATGATGGCAAGAAAGAGCATAGAAACTAGAAAAACTTAACAAATAAGGTATAATAAAGCTAAAATCAACAAAAAGGAGAGTAAACTTATTTATGAATATTTACTGAACCAGGAAAGTTTAGTACATAATTAAATAATCTGAAAATGGTAGGAGGGTTAGGTCATCTTACGGTTGATGTTTACATCATTCTGAGATCAAGCTGATTACTAATAAAGGGAACAAGATTAATCAAGACGCATAAATATTAAGAATAAGCTGCCACCATGACTCAATGCAATAAACTTATGAAACATTACCCTTTATATCTTTGCAGGGTTACGGAAAACGATGTTACGAGCACATCGGCAAGCATGGGCCTGGCAAGATGAGTATTATGGTCTGTCCATTGAAGATATTCGTGAGCTTGAAAGACAGACTCAGTTAGCGCTGCAGGAGAAAATGATGCAGGCCGAGCAAGCCGAAGAGGGCTCACAGGTCGATGAAAATAGTATTGAGTCCAAGCCCAAATCTGATACTTCTGACGAAAATAACAGAAATGCCTCAAACTCTGTAAATAACAATCAAGCCATAGTAAACGATAATACCACGGTGTTGACCAAAAAGACAAACTCTAAATCCTCGCTGGCCAATCTTGGAATACGTAAACCATCCATTACATCAGTGAAATCAAAAAAGTCAGTGGCGGGTAAGTGATCTTTTTAATATTGGCAGATATTTCTGAAATTATTTACTGTTAAGTATTGAGTTAATTACATTTTTTTGCATCATAGATCTTTGAATGGTTTGCTTCTTTGTGACCTTGACCCAAATGTTTAGGTCATGTGACTCAATCTCTGCGAACCTTATGAAATGAATGTCATAGTATAGCATTACGAAACTAACACTAGTACTTCATATAAAAGGGATTGGCCAGGACAATTAAAATTTGACAATCTTTGTTTCTGATGTAAAGGGGTGATATTGAGCACCACAACAGAGATTAATAAAATGAGAATTCTTGAAGAAGCAAAATTCATGAGTAAAGAGGTATTGTTTTAAAGTTATTTTGGCTTGTGAAAAGGTTTGACACACATAAGCATCTGGTGAAGACCTCAGAATTTTTCTATGGAACATGACCTTCACCTACTTTTCAAGGTCACAGGGACAATTATGTGAAATCATCCTTGTCATCGCGATAACTCGAGAACAAATGATGGCAGCTTCATGAAACTTGACACACATAAGCATCTGGTGAAAACCTTGGACAAGTTTGACGGACGGCGACCTTGACCTATTTTTCAAGGTCACAGGGACAATTATGTGAAATCATCCTTGTCATCGCAATAACTCAAGAACAAATGATGGCAGCTTTATGAGACTTGACACACATAAGCATCTGGTGAAGACCCCAAAACAGTTTGATGAATGGTGACCTTCACCTACTTTTCAAGGTCACAGGGACAATTATGTCAAATCCACAAAATTGCAATAACTCAAGAACAAATAATGGCAGCTTCATGAGAATTGACACAAATAAGCATCTGGTGAAGACCCCAGATGAGTTTGATGGACGGTGACCTTAACCTGCTTTTCAAGGTCACCGGCCCATCTCAATAATTCTAGAGTAAATGATGACAGTTTCATGATACTTGACACACCTAAGCTATCAAAAGAAGTAGATTTTATGGGTTTTTTTACCCCTGCCTCAATTTGCCTTGGTGCAGTGACGATTGTTCACAAATATTGTGTGGAGCGAATGTTGTGCAATGAGTTACCAGGGCTGAGGGTTGATGCATCTCTGATGCCTATGTTTTTTATTATATTTATTTTTTGCATAACAATCGAAACTATTCTTTATATTTTGGGTTCATGGCTCTGTTTTCATGATTAAAATTTCTTCAATTTGTTTAATATTTCTTTAACACAGCTAAAAGGGAAGATTTTATTTGAGAGTAAATATTATTATTGCATGTGATGGTTTTTCTTTTTTTTTCTGATTTAAAGATGTGAAAGTGAATACCACCACAGAGAAAGGTAACATGACCATGCATAAAGAAGAAGATAAAATCACAAATGAGGGTATATCATCTCTTTAGATTTTCAGAATATCATATTTTTATATGCAACTTAAGATTAATGTGCAAATCATGATGATTCTACATATTTTTAACATATACTTTATTCTTATCAAAGAATCATTGAAATTTTAACCTTGGTTTTATATTCAAAATAATCACATATAAAAAATAACAATTTTTAATATAAGATTAGATATAATTAAACAGTTTAACTTACTTTATTTTGGGCAGTAGTACTTGGAATAGTTATGATAAATATAAGTATAGACCTTATGTAATAATAATTAATTCTAATCTACTAAGTGAGAATACTGCTCTTAGAAAGGGAAAGGACTTATCGATTTAATAGCTGCAAATAACCCCAGCAAGTAACTATTCAGTGGTGTATTTATGTTTCATATACCCACCACATGAAGATTGAAAATTCTATCATTTTTATAGCATTTTTTATTACGTCTTCAAAAAGAACCCTGATTTTCAAAATTTAGTTTTCAAGTTATTTTAGAATGCACCAAGGTCAAAGATCAAACAAATTGCATGCACTGTCAGAGGAAGAGATCAAAGGGATTTGATTTAATATGAGTGCATGGTGTGTTATTTCTGGACTAGAAACCAGCCATATCTCCAAAATAGAAACCAGCCATATCTCCAAAATATCTCCAAGATGCCAGCCATATCTCCAAAATAGAAACCAGCCATATCTCCAAAATAGAAGCCAGCCATATCTCCAAAATAGAAGCCAGCCATATCTCCAAAATAGAAGCCAGCCATATTTCCGAATATAAACCAGCCATATCCATATCTCCAAAATAGAAATCAGCCATATCTCCAGCAATCATTTAGACGGAGTTGTTAAAAATGATAGAGTCAGTACTGCCTGACATAAAGGTATCCATCAAATACAATCTTCCCTCTGATATTAGAGCCATGTCATCTGTTATTGTTAAATCATAAAATTTTGATAGAAATGAAAAAAAATTAGTCACTTATGACATGTATTTCTGATTATATTCCGATATTTGACCAGATTTAGTAAGTTGATTATAAAGGATTAAAAGATGATCTTTATTCATGTGTGCATATATTTTTTTATTTAATCCTTGTCAGAATATAAAGTCTGTGTGTGATGGCTATTTCAATGCAATAATTGACAACAAAAGATTCTTCTATCAAAAGCTCTTTTCTTGTTTGAAAAAAAATTGATATTTTAGAGCCCTTTTAAAAGAAACGCTTAGAGTGAATGTTTGCAGTTGAGGATTGAGATTGAAGATAGATCAATTGGCCACAACAAACAGTTTAGGAACCAGATGCGCAGCTGTTCTGATCCCCATTATATCAGTTATGCCATTATGATCAGCTTTGTCCAATCAAACAGTCTAGTCATAAATAGTTGCGAACACATAAGGTCACGCAAAGTTATCACATGTTTTCTTTCTATTTACTTCAACTTGATGTCTAATTTGTTTGTGGTTACAAAACCTAAAAAGTGAGACCCAACATGGTCCTTGAATGAGATTATATCAAATTGACATCACACAATATATGGTCAAGAATATGGGTGATTTTATAAAGGCTTAGACTGGACTGGTGACCTGGAAATATTGAACTCTGCCAACACAAAGCTTACTTCTCAATGTGACCATACCGGGAAGCCAACCCTCGTGTTTGGCAATATACATTCACTTTACGAACTTAGCATATTTGGCAAAAGGCACTGAATCAATGAACTTTTTCAGTCGAAGGAGCCAAATACTTAGATTATGTGCAATAGATATTTTCAGTCGGAACTGGACAAGCAGTTTGCACTGGACACAGGGAAGAGGGGAGGAAGCTTTTTATAACCCTCAAAGCTTCAAAAACCACTCAAGTGTGACACCAGATGTGGTCAGGATCCCACCCGATAGACCATGACTTAATAGCAGAACTACAGCAGTTGGATTATTATTTTGTGCAACTCAATTTGACTGAAAAAAGCCTGGTTCTGTGGAATATTGTTTGTGTATTTAGATATACATATATATATATATTTATATATCTATGTGTGTGTGGTCTTATAAATATTGTGAGATTTAAGGCTGGGAAGCATGTATGTATATAGCAACATGTCAGCATATGGATTCTCACAAATGTTGCATGCAGGAATGATGTTTAACATTGGAATAAACATAAAACGTTGCATAAAAATAAGATTGCTTCAAATATGGAACTCTGCAGTTTATATTGCATTTATGCCGTTTTAAGTGAAGCATAAAACCCTAAAATGTCACATGAGCGTCGCTTTGTCTACCCGGACTATGTACGAATGAGGGACTATACGCTGGATACTGTGTGCAAGGGGAGAATATGTTCTAAGTGTGAAGGCTGCTGGTCCTGGGTGAAAGGCCTGCACAGAAAACATACACACAGACTGGAAAGCTACTATGGAAGTAAGCTTCTTCAAAAGGATTGTCTGCTTCCAGAACTCTGGAATTGTGATAGAAATTATTCTTTATTTTTTGAAGGGTGGTGGGGTGGGAATGGGTGGGGGTATTGGCCTATAGGACTGATATGGACATCTTACCATCTTTTTCTTATGTGATTGGTGAAATATTTCTTTATTCAAAGTGATCTGTTCAAAAATAAGCTTTTATGACCCTTTTATATACATTGGGCTTGTCCCATATAATCTTTATCAATTTAAAGTTTATTTACCTCCCTTCCAGTAAGTTTATCTTTCAAAATGATCAAGGTAAGATCCAGGCTTGGGGAAGTTAGAAATAAGTTCACAAACACAGTTAATGGTGCTTACAAACATTGTAAAAATTATGATGTTTTTGTTCTATTTTGTTTCATTAAAAAAAGATAATCCACATACTGTGCATCCCTGATCCGGCCACACCAATTACTTATTATACCAAATAATATGAAAGGATAAACATTGATTATGTGTACCAAATGAATATTGAAAATGTTTATTTCAGGTTCCATGAACTTAGCTGAGTGTCAGAGTATAGAACAGTTACAGACATCAAGTTCTGATGAAGAAGAATTCTTTGATGCCCAAGGTGAGTTCAACACTGCTGATATTATGTTCTTCTGAATCTGTAAAAGACTAATTTGCTTTATATTTAGGTCAAGATGGAATTTTTGAACCTTTTTGCATGCTTTTGAGTTTACTGTTTATCAAAATGACATATTTGCAGGATATTGAGGTTGTTCCATTCAAATATTAAAATCTGAATCTGTTCATTTTTGACTGGTCTAATAAATAAGAAAAATAGAAAATGGAATTATTTGATCTAATTTATTGCTTATTGTAGAGGATGTAGGGGATGATGAGATGGGTGCTGAGGCACAAGCCACACTGTATAAATCATCATCCATGGAAATGTTGGCACAAGATGATGAGTTTCAGGAATCTACAGACTGTCAAGGTACTGATAGCTTAGATTTTAATGGGGCCCTGTTAGAGGGGTTATCCCTAGTTGTGATCTCACTGTTGGGAAGATCATAAAAGACGGACCCAAAGGGAGGGAAAATTGCTGGCTGTATTGGGATCCCTCATCAGGGAGATAACTCACTAGACTCTGAGCCCTGGTTGGGAAGATCACTGGCTGTATTGGGAGCCAAAGTAGGGGAGATCGCTGGCTGTAGAAGCCCTGGTAGGGGAGATCATGGACTGTATTGGGAGCCCATGTAGGGGAAATCACTAGCTGTATTGGGAGCCCTGGTAGGGAAAATCGCTGGCTGTATTGGAAGCCAAAGTGGAGAAATCACAAGCTGTATTGGGAGCCTTAGTAGGGGAGATCACAAGCTGTATTGGGAGCCTTAGTAGGGGAGATCACTAGCTGTATTTGGAGCCCTAGTAGGGGAGATCACAAGCTGTATTGGGAGCCTTAGTAGGGGAGATCACTAGCTGTATTGGGAGCCTTAGAAGGGGAGATCACTAGCTGTATTGGGAGCCTTAGTAGGGGAGATCATGGACTGTATTGGGAGCCCTAGTAGGGGAGATCACAAGCTGTATTGGGAGCCTTAGTAGGGGAGATCACTAGCTGTATTGGGAGCCTTAGTAGGGAAGATCACAAGCTGTATTGGGAGCCTTAGTAGGGGAGATCACAAGCTGTATTGGGAGCCCTAGTAGGGGAGATCATTAGCTGTATTGGGAGCCTTAGTAGGGGAGATCACAAGCTGTATTGGGAGCCTTAGTAGGGGAGATCACTAGCTGTATTGGGAGCCCTAGTAGGGGAGATCACAAGCTGTATTGGGAGCCTAAGTAGGGGAGATCACAAGCTGTATTGGGAGCCTTAGTAGGGGAGATCACTAGCTGTATTGGGAGCCCTAGTAGGGGAGATCACAAGCTGTATTGGGAGCCCTAGTAGGGGAGATCACAAGCTGTATTGGGAGCCTTAGTAGGGGAGATCACTAGCTGTATTGGGAGCCTTAGTAGGGGAGATCACTAGCTGTATTGGGAGCCTTAGTAGAGGAGATCACTAGCTGTATTGGGAGCCCTAGTAGGGGAGATCACTAGCTGTATTGGGAGCCTTAGTAGGGGAGATCACTAGCTGTATCGGGAGCCTTAGTAGGGGAGATCATGGACTGTATTGGGAGCCTTAGTAGGGGAGATCACAAGCTGTATTGGGAGCCTTAGTAGGGGAGATCACTAGCTGTATTGGGAGCCTTAGTAGGGGAGATCACAAGCTGTATTGGGGAGCCCTAGTAGGGGAGATCACAAGCTGTATTGGGAGCCCTAGTAGGGGAGATCACTAGCTGTATTGGGAGCCTTAGTAGGGGAGATCACTAGCTGTATTGGGAGCCCTAGTAGGGGAGATCACAAGCTGTATTGGGAGCCTTAGTAGGGGAGATCACTAGCTGTATTGGGAGCCCTAGTAGGGGAGATCACAAGCTGTATTGGGAGCCTTAGTAGGGGAGATCACAAGCTGTATTGGGAGCCTTAGTAGGGGAGATCACTAGCTGTATTGGGAGCCCTAGTAGGGGAGATCACAAGCTGTATTGGGAGCCCTAGTAGGGGAGATCACTAGCTGTATTGGGTGCCCTAGTAGGGGAGATCACTAGCTGTATTTGGAGCCTTAGTAGGGGAGATCACTAGCTGTATTGGGAGCCTTAGTAGGGGAGATCACTAGCTGTATTGGGAGCCCTAGAAGGGGAGATCACTAGCTGTATTGGGAGCCCGAGTAGGGGAGATCACAAGCTGTATTGGGAGCCCATGTAGGGGAAATCACTAGCTGTATTGGGAGCCCTAGTAGGGGAGATCACTAGCTGTATTGGGAGCCTTAGTAGGGGAGATCACTAGCTGTATTGGGAGCCCTAGTAGGGGAGATCACTAGCTGTATTGGGAGCTGTATTGGGAGCCTTAGTAGGGGAGATCACTAGCTGTATTGGGAGCCCTAGTAGGGGAGATCACTAGCTGTATTGGGAGCCCTAGTAGGGGAGATCACTAGCTGTATTGGGAGCTGTATTGGGAGCCTTAGTATGGGAGATCACTAGCTGTATTGGGAGCCCTGGTAGGGGAGATCACTAGCTGTATTGGGAGCCCTAGTAGGGGGATATCACTGACTGTATTGGGAGCCCTGGTAATGAAGATAATTGACTGTATTGGGAGCCCTGGTAGGGGAGATCTTTGACTGTATTGGGAGCCCAGGTAGGGGAGATCACTGATTGTATTGGGAGCCCTAGTAGGGGGATATCACTGGCTGTACACGATCAAGGAATTATTCCAAAAAGAATTCAGTTCTTTTTCTTCCCTTCTTACAATGACATCCCATCAGTCTCCCCCCCCCCAAAATATCCTAAATGTCCTTTCTTGAATGATATGCAATTAAACTTTAAGCCTTCTGGAATGTTTCAGACGGAGTGATGTCGGAGTCACCTCTGGACCGACGCGTTGGTCATTACAAGCAGCTGCAGGCAATGGGGGCCAGTAACAGTATAGACCTGTCTGGTTCCCTACCTAACACTCCTACTCTGGTGTCCCAGTCCTCCACCACCTGCAAGACTACCATCCTCTTCATCGTCCTCCACGGAGGTGAGCATTAAATACTTATATATACATGTATATACCAATATCAGTGTTCATGTGAACATCAACAATAAACTGGTATAGAAAATAAAAAATGACAGTTAGGATGTTTGGTTTTTGTCTTTAGCTTCTTTGAAGAAGTTAGCAGAGCTTTAGGAGTGGGGAAACTGTCTGTCCGTCCGTCAGTCTTTCAATATTTTTTTTTAAATCCTTTTCTCCAAAACTACCAGTAATATATGTTTCATATTTTATATAGAGGTAGATATAGAGGTGAAGATTCAGATTCCTTCAAATCTTAGTGATGTCACAATTGACCTTAGTGCAGTGACCTTGAGGTCACAAAATTTGTAAGGAGTATAACTCAGCAACCACTTAAAAAAAGGAAATTAAAACTTGGTATATGTCATAGCGGTGCCTCATACTTTTTAGTTGTGACCTTTGACCTTGACACATTGGCCTTGAATTCAAAATGTGTGTACATGCAACATCTCAACCATTAAAAGTGGATAAAAAGTATTTCATATCTGTTATATATCTAACCTATTTTCACCAACACTACTTTCACCAAAAGTTTTTCACCCATATCAGACAATATGTTCAAAATTCAGCCAGCCAAGGCCAGAAAATTATCTTCAGCATCAGACATTTCAATTCATATATGCTTGAAGCACCTGAGGTGTTAAGCATCATAGATCTCTTATTTTGAAGCCAAATTTGATTTATAAAAATGTGACAATTGTTAGATCACTTGTTTATTCATATGTGATTTTGAATATATCTTTGTAAAAAGAAATTGATATTTTCTATTTAAAAAAAAAAAATCTGCTATATAAGTGTGTAAATAACATCATTTTTGACAGCACAGTATTATTTCTTTTTCAAAGAAATCTTTCTTTTTATTGTTGTTGTTTTAGTTATGATATGGTATATTATACATTTTGAGGAATTTTTTTCTCAGGAAAATGGAGAGAAGATAGAAGTACACACATGTAAAATGAACTTTCAATGAATGTTACATTTACTGATACGATACTGATAATGAAGTGAATTTGATGAAGTGCTGACTCCCATTTTGTCAACTTTGATTGTAAGAGCGGCATAAATGATTGACACATTAAATGGCAATCGCATGGGTTATCTTACTTTGCATGTTTAAATTGCTGCTTTGATGCTGATTTTACATGTTATATTCTCAGGGAGTATCTTAGACACAGGGACGGGAGAGCATGGATCTAAACATTCTGATATCAGCACACTGAAGGCAACCATGGAGACGGTGATAAAAGCTCACTACCCCACCATCCTGGGTCACATGGCATTCAGGGTGGTACCCTGCCCCCACGTCTGTGCTGAGACTCTCTCCTTACTAGCCAGGTAATTATAACCCCCCAACCACAATGGTAATTATAACCACAATGGTAACTATAACCACATCAACCACAATGATAATCATAACCACACCAACCACAATGGTAATCATAACCACACCAACCACAATGGTAACCATAACCACATCAACCACAATGGTAATTATAACCACATCAACCACAACGGTAATCATAAACACATCAACCACAATGGTAATTATAACCACATCAACCACAATGGTAATTATAACCACATCAATCACAACGGTAATCATAATCACACCAACCACAATGGTAATCATAACCACATCAACCACAATGGTAATCATAACCACACCAACCACAAGATTCAAGATTCAAGATTGATTTATTAGACCATAAATGAGGTACATAAATATATACAGATATTACTTATTATACAGTTTGAGGTCAGGAGATACCCATTAAGTCAATGGTAATCATAACCACACCAACCACAGTGGTAATCATAACCACATCAACCACAATGGTAATCATAACCACACCAACCACAATGGTAAACATAACCACATCAACCACAGTGGTAATCATAACCACATTTCAATGGTAATTACAACCACACCAACCACAATAATAATCATAAAGACATGGTAATGTAATTATAACCACACCAACCACAATGGTAATCATAACCACACCAACCACAATGGTAATTATATCCCCCAGCCACAATGGTAATTATAACCACACCAATCACAATGGTAATTTTAACCACATAAAATTCTTTTGTAAAGTATCTCTTGGTCTTTCACAACTTTCTTTTATGTTATTTTTAACTATGCTAAAGACATGGAATGATCTGGTACCTATGATGATTTTTGCATCCTGTGATCCGATATTTTGTTCACTTTTAGTTACATGTAGCTTGGCTTTTGCAGTGATTTGGGGGCGGGGGGGATTTCTGCTCTTTTGTCTGTCAACATTGATATTCTCTGAAATTACTGGTCGGATTTCTTAGCTATCAGAAGGGAAGATGTATTTTCAGGAGACATTGGCCTATGTTTTGTTCCTGGGATAATGTCTGTCATCTGAGCAAGATAGAATGTCCTTAGATCATCTCAATAATAGAGATTAGACAATTGAAACTACATGAATGTGAATTGTAGGTAGACAGAATGAATTAAAATTGTTCGTTTATGTGTAGGTGCAGTTGAAGAACTATAATATCAGTACTTGTAATATAATGTCAGACCTTGCTGTTCTGCTGGGAGACAATAGTAGCATTTGAACGAATCCAGGTCAATTGATGAAGAACAGACATAATATATCAAGTTCATATTCCTAAAA